>JAVJGJ010000047.1:12389810-12412241 GCA_035590215.1 Microhierax caerulescens
TGTACGTTTGCCCTGTTCTTGATCTTCCCTGAGTATACACTCAGATGCTATTAGAGATGGGGTATGGGGCTGGACTTGCCAAGGGTCCCTCCTCAGCACAGCCATTTTTATGTTTTAAATTATGTACTTAAGGAAAGACTAGAAGCAGTGGCCACATTTCAGGTGTATATCATCCCCCTTTTGGGCCCAACACTGATCTATAGCCTAAGACATTCTTGACAATTTGGTTCCAGAAGCGAGGCAGACGACAGCACCAGTGGTATACAGTTTTTAAGCTCTTACAGCCTTCAAAACAGTAAGTTTCCAGGTAACTACATCAGGACACCATCCACGCAAACATACTAACTTTGAGCCGCACCTCAAGGTCTGAATCTCCTCTGGCTTTCACCTTCCCTAAGTCAAACTCTCCATGGAGCTGCAAAGCAATGTTCTTACCTCCCTTCTTCCCATTCTGTTTCTCTGCAGTTCCTTATCCATACTCTTCTGACCTCTCATGTTTATAAGCCCTAAGATGCTCTGTTTTATTGGAGCAGATCTTCAGGGCAAGGCAAGAAAACTAAGAAAAGGAAAGTGAACAGACGTTCCTGAAATTAGTCGCTTTTACCCTTGAATATGCAGAAATATGCATAGCTTTTCTAGCCAAAACAAGAAATGCCCCTCTCTCCCTCCTCTAACATGTTAAAGCCCTTTTGTTAATCCGCAGACCCACCTCATGCCTTCTGTTACAAGCACATGTTAACACAAGAGAGGCAAGCTCCCATTGCCATTAAAGCATTTTTCAATGTTAAACTCCACCAGAATTAGCTGGAGAGGCCCTGCTTGCCTGAAACCCCAGCCCATAGACAGATCTTTCCCTGCAAGGAAAATCCGTGCTCTGAAGGCAGACACTTTCCCCTTGGGAACCATGACAGTAGCAATCACAGTGTATGAAGGAAGATGGAGCATAATAAAAAAAGGACTTTCTCTTATCTTCCACACTCCCATGGCAACCCTCTCCATATCTGTAGACCCTGGAAGGGTCAAAGTTATCCTAGAACTCATCTCTCTATACCCACAAGGTTTAAAATGAGAACCTACTTCCCAACCAGTTTTCCATGAAGACTAACCTGCCTGAAGAACAAGCTCTGGGGGTGGCTGAGGTAGTTCTGCTCCATCAGCCCCTGCTGACAGACCCTACCAGCAGGAAAATCTTTTTAACTTGCTTTTTCTCTTTCCTGCCAGTCCACATTTGCCTGTAAAGAATGAAGTTCACTTGATAACTGTGTCTGAGATGGTCTTTCCTCTCTTTTGTTTCATTCCCCATTCCTCTGGGAGAGTGTGAAGGAGAGTGTGTTAGCAGCTTGTTTTCTGTAAGGCCTTGCAGACCCTCTCACACCTTCCCCAGCACAGGGGACCCACTCAGTGCTTCATGTGAAATGAACACTCAAGTGCTGAGGCAACATATAGAAAACTGCAAATACACTGGTTTGTACCAAGAATCTGCGTGAGAATAAAGCCTGGAAGGTCCTTCCTGGTTCCAGTCTCCTCCCAGCCAGATAGAGCAGTGGTTTTCAAATGGGACAAATAAGATTTGTATAGATGTTTGTATATGTATATTTGTGATACCAGGTTATCACCACATAAGGGTCAATTCCAAATTCAGCATGAAAACACAGCAGCAGTTTCATTTCCCTCTGGCATGCTTACTCAACCAGACCTGGGAAACCCTGTCTCAGAAACCAGAACAGAACGGGGTAACCTCTGCACTAGCAGGTTGATGAGCTTTGTTGGTAGCCTGCGTTAGATATACTTTCTCCTAGTTTTCCTCCACTGAGGCGTATCAGAAAGTCAGTTCTTCAAACAGGGAAAGAAGAAAAACTTCACAGAAGCTGTCAGGGCACCCTGCCCACCTATATACACGCTCTCATTTTCCTTAAGGTCCATTTCTGTCACTTAAGTGCAGCAGCACAATATGCTGTTAATGGCTTTGTAGTTTTAGAGAGTTCAGCGGGAAAAAAAGGGACTAACCCAAAGTCCTTTGAAATTGATTAAAAGCCTTGTAAAGGGACTTCAAACCAAGTCCTTAGTCCACCTTTAACCAGTACTAAGTGATGCCATGCTGATGGACCACTGTGGAGCTCTGTCTACTTCCTTCATGGATTTAATGCTTTCAGATCATAACTCAAGAATAAAAATCAAGTTATTAAAAAGTAGATAATTTACTATTACCATGGTGGTTCACTAAGAGTATGTTGCTTCAGAGGTCAATGTAGAGTACTCAAGACTGTTTGAATAACTTTGATAAATTCACATAAAATTCTCAGTGTACTGAGTGTACTAGTGGCTGTTAGTTCTTTTCTTTTTCCCGCATCACCATGGATTCAAGACACAGTTTAGATCCAGATCCAAACAATCCCCAAATTCAGGGAGCTTGGATCCAAGATTTGAGTTCAATTCAATCCTTTCTTTTTTTATTTCCATATATTTTTGTCTATCTTCAAGCATTACCAAGGCCAGAATAACTATTTCCAGGATCCAATTCAAAAGGGAGCCCTCACGCTGCTGAGAAGGGGGTTTGCCATTAAATTACCTCCTCATCTTCCAACTTTGCTGCCGAATGAAATCTGGGCAGCTGTTAGCAGTTTCTTCAAAGTCCTGATTTGTAGAGCTACAAACTGAACAACATGTAGCTTGTACACGACTGCTACATCTGAATGCTTGTCAGTTCTTATTCAAGACTGGTTAGCAATCAAAAACAAGAGAGATTTTCCTTCCTCAGCATGAGGAAACTTGTTTTTCTTTTCTGAATTTGTTGCATCAAAAAAGCTTGGCCAGCAATTGTAAAAACTTAGCTCTCCAAGGACAGTGAAAATTATCTACTTATTACTTCGTAATTATCTGAAAGTTTTGGATGAAAATGCCTGAAATCCATTATTCACATTTCATCCTGGCTGACAAAGCTAGCAGATGATCTGGCACCAAGAACAGAAGAGTAAGAAAGAGTTTGGAAACATGCTAAATCTGGAAGACAGTCCTTTGCAACCTCAAAGGAGCCTCTGATTAAGTAGTCACTCTGAGTATTCGTGACTGATTCAGTTTAGAAGAAACAGAACAAAAAGCCACTTTATTTTGGACTTCTACTTTGAGCTGAACTGAACCCAGAATATGGAATTGTCCTCATCCTGAAGGAGCCTTAGCAAGGCTGGATCTGTGAGAGCAAAGTGGGATAGGAAAGCCAAACACAAAAAACTTCCATTTTTCAGAGAGGAACAGAAGACTTAATCTTACTGTTTTAAACTTCCTCCAGTTTATATCCTTGCACGTCTGGATTAAGATCTCAGAACCACCGGACATCACTATGCCTATGCAAGTGTTTGCATTGTTCGTGTCTCACAGCAATCTACTGCAGGTAAAGGGAAGTGGTGCAGTAGGTAGGTCTCTTGGAGCTGAATTTAAATATTGTTTGAGGATCTTGATTCTACAAAGCCCTTGAACATATCCTGGAGTTCAGAAAGGAGGGACAAGGACTCCTCTTTCTCTCCACTTTTCACCTCTACGCCACAACTCAGGGCAAAAAAGGAAACTGGGTCAGGCAAGGTATGAGGGAGAGGAACCCTGGAGGGGCCACAGCTCATTCCCAAGCCCCCACCTGCCGATTAGCACTCCAGTCTTTGTTATCTTTGTTACGTGATGTGGTAGCAGCTATGTGGTTTTTCAGTCTCCCTCCAGCTCCCAGTGCAGCTGCTACCATCACCAGTCAGGCAACTTGTCACAGCAAGTCACACAGATGCCCATTACTGCTCGATAGGTACTGAGAACAAGCCCACAACCTGCCTTGGGGACTCTTCCTTGTTCAGCAGACACATTTCTCAAGTGGTTTTGTTCTGCTGTTCCCCTTTAATCTAATGTTTCCCATGTATCAGCACTCTTGAACAAAGCCATCTCTTTCAACACTTTCCATCCAGGCTCACTGCCTCTGCAGTGCCCACAGGAAGCGTGTGACTCAAAGCATATTTTAAGCAATATTTATTTGGCTCTGAACAGGTTCTACCTCTGCTCTCCATTTCCTCTATTTCAGGCAACAGGGACAGCATCTTGTAAAGCGGCCCTTCAGTACACTAGCAAGGAGCATCATAACTAATAATCCTGAATCACCATCCCAGTTCCAGAGGCTGCGGTGGGATGCACAAGCTAGAAACTAGACACTCATGTGTACATACCCGCACATACAATACCATCTCATTTAAAGAAATATTCACACTTCTTTGCAAGCAATTTAAGCACCTTATCAAATGAATCCAAATCGTTGCTAGGCTATGAATAAACTGAGAGAAACTCAAAACTGAAAAACAGACTTTCAAACGTCTCAATTGGAAATAAAAGTGAAGTTCTGTCCTTAACTTTCTTTTCTAACCCAGACTACTGTAATAATAACCAAAGCAGGGGTAAACATGCTTTTTTCCCCACAGAATTAGCAGATATTTTTTTTAATATATTTTTTTTAAAGAAAACAAATTGAAAATCCCTTGTTTTAGAATTTAATTGGCTGGTGTCTTCCCATGACAAAGTAAAAACACATTCATGACATAACATGCATTTATCTTCAAACCATTGACTTGCAGTCAGTGCCATGGAATATGGATCTCATTGAGCAGGGTGGAAAACAACCCAAGTATCTATTGGAAAGAATCATTTTATTACAGTTAATGGTTTTCAGAAAGGATTGAAATCTGATGATTTCCAAGCAAAAGGACGCTAAAGCATTTCCCCTCCAGAGAATTAGCTTTTGTTTAGGGACATTCCAGGAAAACAGTCTGAACAGATATATATTCTGTTGGTTGTAGCTTTTTTTCAGACTTGGTTCTGAATGTCATTAATTAACTGAAGGGCCCCCAAAAGAGAGCCTATTCTACATGAAGGCAGCAGCACACCAGACAACATGCAGCTCAGAGCTCCGCGATGAAACTCCTAACGCTCAAGTTGTTCCTAACCTGTTCCATTTTACACCTTGCATATCTAACAAATCTCATTGCTGTACAGCACAAGAGATTTTTTCTAAACGAAGTCAAAGCTCACATTTAGCTCTATTTTTCCTTCCTATTCAACTGCACAGAATCAGTCATCTCACTGTAACCTTTGGCAACCACATCCAATATAGGAGCTTTCTCCTACATGCAACTCTTGCTTCTCAGAGGTTGTCTTCAAGAGAAACTGAACAGTGCCTGAGACCTATTTTAGACCACTCAAGTGACCCTCCTAGACAACATGCCAAACTTTCTGTATCTCACTATTAGAAAGGGCCCCGGGGGGCTGCTACACCCATTCTTGAACACATGAGCACTATGGATCTACAGGTGTCGCAGCTATAAGGTCTCTGTCTCTGGCCCTTCAACAGACAGAAAGAATAAGTTGTCTCAAAACCAGACTTTTCTCTCAACAGAAGCATTTATCCCTTCTCCCAACGGTACAGAGTCCTTAGGTCAGTAAGTGAAAAAAGTAAAAACCCTACCACTCAGGTTTTACTTTTTGATCTCTCACAATCTCCCCTTTGCACCTATGAACACCACCTCCAGCCTGCCTTGCTTGCACTCTCAGCGTGTGTATGTGGTTTACTGGTGTTTTTGTGAGAGGGTGTATCAGTCTGCTGGCCTCGCTGACAGCCAGACTCACTGCACTACCCTTTCCTTTTCCAGGCTAGGTTATAAAACAGTTCAGCGCTTCATTACTTGCTTCTCAATTTAGGCAAAGGATTAAAGCTAAGAAGTTCCTTCTTCCCAGCTATTTAACCTTGTTACTGCACACAAGCAAAGAAGCTGCTTATCTCATCTATTGTTTTACACTTCCTTCTTGTAAGTACATGGTAATTAGTTACAAACTCACAGATGCATGCTATGTACTCACAGGGGACACCCCTTACAAACAAACAAACAAACAAACAAACAAAAGATCAGTAAAGAAATACCTGTACTATTAGTCACAAATCAAATCACATATTCTTCCAGAATACTAATCTCTTACTTCAAACTGTGTTAGTAAACTGGCCCTAACTCGTCATTAGCCAATTTAAAGACCGCATCTGCTCCAGAAGATCAAGAGCAAGTTTGCAAACACCAGCATATACCAAGTTTATGCTTTCCCTAGGCCATGTTTCATTTCACATGGTAGTACAATGGGCTCTCCGCACAGCCAACACATTCTGTTTTTCTGGCGATAGTTATGTCTCCAATAATTTGGGAAAAGAAAAAAAAAAGTGCAACAGCTGAAATCCAGATGACTTGAGTACTTCACTAACAAAGAAAGATTGTTGGACACTAAAGGAGACCAATCCTTCCTAGAAAGAGCTATGAACAAATAAGTGCTGCATGGTTCGATGCTAGATTAGGATTCAAATGAGGATTTCTGCATAGGTCATAAATCAAGTTTTGCAGTGGAAAGAGTTTGTAGAAGAGCAGAGCAGATGTGGAATGTCTGCCTGAGTGTTCTGTTATGCCCCTTCCAAGGTAAGGGGTTTGTAGTTTAAGGGCTGGAGGAAAATCTGGAGTTACCCTTAAGATCATGCCAGCTTTATGAAAGGCTGTAAACAGGAAGATGGGGGATAACATTTTAGATTTTCCCCTTTCTATCGGATACAGCCACTTAGTCACAGTCTGCAGCCTCAATCTCCATTTTGCTCTGGGCAGTCCAGTTGAGTTCTGCCAGTGCACATTCCTCTGAATTTCCTCCCTCTAACACTGTTCCTCCCTCTAACACTGGTATCAACACTGAAGGCACAGTCATGGTGTGTGTGTGTGTGTGTCTGACCTGGAACAGATGCAAACCCACACGTGAAGTCTTGCATGGGAGAGGCACATGCATAGTGTTTGGGGATGATGTAATAGGAGGCTGTAGCCTGAGGCTGCAACCAGGGAACACGCAGTAGGCCTCCCTCACAAGTACATTTCTTGGCAGTCTGGGCATTACAACCAAAGTCAAAAGACCTAATCAGGCATCCTTCTTTCCCTAGGTAAGAGGAGCTTTCAGCTGTGGGACCAAGAGTGCCCAGTCAGCAGATAACTGTATACGGTGTTTCTTGGAGATCAGTACCTAAATAAAGATGAAGGCCAAAAAATATATATGTGGGGGTTTGTGGTTGTTTTTGGTTGTTTTTTTTTTTAAACCCAAGATTTAACTACATAAACCCAGCACACAGTGTGAACTTTAGCCTTCAGTCTCCCAAATCACAGGCCTCTGATGCAAAGAAAGGGAAATGTTCCTTAGCTCTAGCAGTCCAAGCTCTCTTCACTAGGCTCCCAGACTCAAGAGGGCATGTTTGTCCCACATACTGCAGCCGACCTCCCTTCCAGCTGCCAGTGAAAAGTGCTTCGACCAGGTACTTGACCAGTCTCTGTGGGTACTGCTTTCAGATGTGGACTTGCTGCACTGAACGTGGAAAACACAAGCTTTCTGCTATGTTCACCAATAAATGGGTGGGAGGGTTTTTTTCCTCCAAAAAACAAAACAATGTTATGCTGAGGTGGCAAAGTTGCTTGTGGAATCATACTTGCTCACCTTGTGCGTATACAAAAGAAACTAGTTTGTTACCACGTGGTCCATGAGCCCTTTCTTCAGGCCTGTGTGTAGGGAATGGCTGTAACCCAGCACGTTTTGGGCACTCAGCATTTGGGGAATTTCCCCACCACTCTCACACACAGAAGCAAGCCCATGTCCTTTCTCCCTAGACCACATCAGTTAATAGGGAAGTTTAAGCTTTGTCCTCAGCTGATGTCCTTTCCATAGGGCCCCTTCATTCCCTGACAACTGAAATCTATCTGCTAACAAGCCACAGCCCCTGCTGAGAGGCTGGCTTTATGAGCACAGGCTCAGTCCTGTTGTAACATGGCAATGCATCATAAAGCCAGCTCACGATGTAGGCAAAACTCACTCAACTTTCAGCCAAAGATCTTCTGGATGGAGTGTCCAAATTGCTATGTAAAAATTACAGCTCCTCTGGTCTTTGGGACTGTAACTGTCTGTCCAGTGCCAGCATCTTGGACTGACCAACCCATGAAGTTAGGAAAACACCATTAGTGGTCATCCACAAGAAATCTCTCTCAAATAAATTCCCTAACAACAAGCAAGACTTATGGGGACAAAGACTGACAGAGTACAGCACAGCAAGGTGCCATTCAGCTGCCTTCATAAGGGCACCCTCCTGTATCATCTGTACCCCTTGGCCTCATTCCTGCTCACAGCATGCTCCTGCCTCTCTGCCCAACACAAATTCTGCCCCAGAGTATAACCACCTTGTGCCTTGAACAAAGCAGAGATCTTAGGAGACTTAAAGAAAGAAAACTGAACAATGAAAGACTGTATTACATACTTACAACCTTTCCTGTCCTACAGAGTACATGCCCTTGCTTGAAACACTTTGTCTCATGTGTCAGTCAGAAACAGTAAACACAGATGTAAAAATAGGTAAAAAGTCACGTGCTATAAGACAAGACTTTGAAAAATCTATCAGTAGAGCCACGACAGCATGAGTCTGATGGGATTTCAATATTATTTTTTTTTCTTTTCTCCAAACAGCCACATATGTGGCTGCAGCATTTCTGTGGAGACAAATACAACTTTATTTTAGTTACTGGAGTCCTCTCAAAAATGTGCCTATAAATCCTCTGGGAGCAAGGAGGAGTCACAATGGAAAGACTGATGGATCTGCAACACTAGAGCAGCTCATGGTTCAGTTGCCGTAACTGTTCCTTTGTGGCCACAGTGTTAGTTGTGTGTCACCGAGCCTTAAATACACATTTTGAACTGTCATATCCAATATAGTAGACCCTGGTGGATAGTTAAAGACAGGAGAAAAATAGAGCAGCATGGAAATACACCGTGAAAAGACTCACTTTTTAAACAAGAGAATAGGAGCTGTTGTTGAATGTGGTGCCTAATGCCTAGTATATTCTGCTGGCCTTGAGGAGATAAAGATTTAGAAGTACGGCCTTTATGTGTTTACTTAGTTGTACTCTCTGAATGAAGAGCTGACAGTATTTGGAGGCTCTCCTCACTCTTTTTTTTGTGTTCTCAAGACCAGAATATCTTCTGGGAATGCAATTTCCAGCTGACCTATCCTGAGGCCAAATGGAAACAATAGAAAGAGATTAATGGCCTAGGAAACTTTGAAGAGAACAATAGTACAATCTTGGGATGAACTAGAACACGTGAAATATAATAAAGTTGGGGGGGGGGGGAAGACCATTCTGCAAACAGAAACCTTTTCCATGGCTTATTTAGCAATGAGTGTAAAAGGAAAACGTGCCTGACTGTTTTGATTTAAACTTTGCTGGCTATAAACAATGATTTTGAAATAACGTGAGTCAATATTATTTTTCTTAAAATGTGACACAAGGTCTAAAAGCCAAGTTCTCCTCTGGGCGAGGATGATACCAGTGTGATCAAGAGCAGAATTTGTGTTGATTGCATTTGGCACCTAACAATACTCACACGAGACACAGGGGCAAGAAGAACAACTCCATGAATGAATGGTTTTGATCTGCAAACAGCAACGAGTTGTTCCAAGATGAAATGTACTTTTATTATCAGTGCAGAATGACTCCATGGTAAATAAATCATTTGTATTGCAACTGAAATATTACTCCATTCTACATCAAGGATGCATGCAACCTTTCCACTTTTTTTTTTTATTTCATTCTGATGTTTTTTTCCAGCTTGTTAAGTACCTCTCCAAGGATCTATGACCTAGCAGCCAGAGATTTCAAAAAAAAGGAAAACCAAAAATATCCTAAGAAATATTCATATTATACAGAAATCCATCCAAGTCACAATAAAACAACACTTATGGAACACAAAAACTCTTTAACTCATAACAAGTTGCTTTTAAGTCTCTGCCTTCCATTGGATTACCCAAAATAGAGCCTTACAAAGCATCTGTGAAGAAAGGTAACCTTTGCAGAATGCAACCAAATCTAAGTCCAGGCTATCCAACACGTTCAAGAGTATGGCAAGCACTTCCATAACCTATGGAATGAGTCATGCAAAGCTTTCTATAGCATTGAATCCTGACAGTGGATCACTTGATGTCACTTAAAAATCATTTATGACACATAGCTTTCTCTGGTATTTCTCATACAGCCTTCTCATGTGACCTTTACGACACCTTTTCAGAGATGCCACAAACTTTCCTTTCTCTCTTTCTCATAGCTGCTTGCTTTTCTCTGAAGCAAGTAGAAAGACAACAAATTACTATCTCTGTCCAGCATAGCTGAAATCAACCAAGAGGTCCTAGGAGGACGAAGCCTGACAGCAAGTGTCTAAGTTATATTGCTTCAGAAACCTAGGTTAAAAACACTGTATAGGAGGTTGTAGGCAAGGTTTCTCAGAATGGATGATTACACTTATACTAAATGTGCAGCACAAAGAGAAATACCCTAAATTATTTTTCAGTTAAGATTGGAAATACTCTTGGAAAGCTCTGAAGTCAGAACAGCTTTGAGGCTTTGTTGCTCATATGTGCTTTGCATCACATCCTGTTCAAAGTATTAATGAAAACAGAGACATGGGTAAGAGGAGATCCCCAGTAGAGAGAAAAATCCAGGCCAGATGCTAATATCCAGCTGTTGAGGCTGTCTGAATGCAATTGAAATCCAGTGCTCTCCCTTTGTCTGGAGCAGAGAGATCATCCTCCTTGATGTTCTACTTGCCTCTTCCAAGTCTACCAGGTTGCATCAACTTTATCTAGATGAAGCATGAGCCAGTTTACCATTAACTAGGAGCTGGAAAGCTACCAGGGTTATCCTTCCACTGCACTTGTGTTTGACTAAAAGGGTTCAAGGCTTTTATGCACTTTTCTACCGGCCTTGTATCCAAGAGACTCAAACTGTCTCTCAGTAATGCCTTTACAGAGTCAGTGGGTTAGGCAGGCAAGTTACCTTTAAGAAATCACTAAGAACAGTGAACTTCCAAATACAACTTCCTTCATTTCTACCATCATGTCCTGGGAAGCCCTTTGCAGTCAATGTGAAGTCGACTAACAGATGAAATAACATGAGCAGAAGCATTATCTTCATTTATTCTCAAGAGAAATCAGACGATCTCGTATCATCAGCAACATATCTGCTTTGCCTAGAGAGAAGGATTTAAGAAATTCAGAGTATTTCAGAAGTGTCTCAATTGCATCTGGTATTAGTTTGATGACCTACTTCCTATTACCAAGCAAAACGTAATGTGGGTCAAAACAAAAGGGAAATTCCCATGTGTTACAAGAAGTGGATGTAGTTCTAATGTTTCCACTTTTTTCATCCAGATTAAGTCTCATGGCTGTTTCTACTTCAGGTGCAACAAAAAGGAGATAATACTTCCCTTCACCCATGCCCAAGCATTTCCACATGCACAATCAGCCACTATATGCACAAAAATGAAAAACAAGTTGGGAAAAATTAATCCAGATTGTCAAAGGCATACCAGCAAAAACAGCACGGACAGCTACAGAACATCTTGAATGCTTAAACATTCTTCTTACGTTGGTATGTACTGTATATAATAGACAACTGTTGAAGGAAGTGATCTGTCCTCTGAAGAACGAACAAGTAGAACTAGAGTCAGAAGCAAAGGAAATAGCAGAAATATTAGACATTTATTTTGCATCTGTCTGTACTGCCAAAAGGAGAGATTGTTAACCTACATTAGACATCAGCTGCATAACTGTTATAACTGGAATGTAAAGATTCCATGAGATTGTTCGTTGGTTTTGTTTTTTTTTTCTTTCTGTTGCCTTGGATTTTCTCCCTCAGCTGCTTTTCCACCAAAGGACTTTGTAGGACAACCCGTTTTGTGTGCACCTTGTTTTCCATGTGAGTAAATATCTCTTCTGGCATCCTATTTAGCAGAGATGCATGCTCCCTCCAACACCCATACTTACCACACATTAAAACAATTAAATCTACTTCTCTTCCAACCTTTTTTTGTTGCCTTCACTTGCTGCTTGATGCACTTATATGCTTGGATCAGAGATCAGCTCATCCATGCTGGAACTGGATCTCCGTGCATGCGTGAAAAAAAATAATAAAGCTTAAGTTCAATGAAGATTGGACCCTTGGCCAGAGCCAGAGGTTCTGCCTTTTTCACTCTAGTCTAGCACAGAAAGCAGAAATACAGGAACGCTAATAAGTAAATCGAACATCCTGGCTGCTTTGGTACATGCGTTCCCTCCTCATTTACTTTACAGTGCTTTGGCTTGCTATCCTCCATCATGTAAGCAGTACCAAATAAAGCCAGATCCTTTTTACTTGGAAACTGATGATGTATGTACACGTGTGCTGATCCAACTGTTTTTATGGCCCAAGAGTAACGTGTTTATCTTTTTTTGTCTCCTCAAGCTTCTTAATATTAATAGGATGGGTCTATACAAAGCCCTAGCATTTATAAATGCCTTCACTCAAGCTTCCTTTTCTGAGGCTGCCATGCAGTTTGAACACCATCCCAGGCCAGCTATTTCCACATCCAAGCATCCCACCCTGTACTTAACGTTTACACTACTTGCCCTGCTTATTCTAAGTTCCTCCTGGCTGTTTGCCTCTAGCAAGATACTTGCACAACTCTAAAACAGCATCACCACAGACTTTAGCTACAGTATATGCTGTTCTCAATATACCTAGGGGGCTGGAAGCCTGTGGGAAAGGAGTATTAGTTCCTGAAGAGTTAATTCTTTCATGTTCCAGAAATCACATGGTATAGAATGGTCACTCCAAGTTTAGGGTTTAGGATTTTTTAAACCTGGGGAAAAAACAAAGTCATTTTTTATCTACCAAGAGAGAAATAGTGAGTGGGTGGTAAAGGGGGCTGGTCTTTTATCAGCAAGAAAAAAACCCCCAACCAACAGACTTTGAAGCAAGGTAGATATTTTCACAACTTTTTTTTTTGTGCAATATCTAGTCTTCTGCTGAAGAAAGGGGCAAATCAAAAATTTTAAGCTGCTGTCTTAAAGTACTTGATCCACTTACACTACACTTTTCTTAACTATACCCTTAATATACTAATAGATAATGAATGTTACCAGCCCAATGCCAGTCAATGACATAGCAGAGACCAAAACCTCAGGACAGTGACCTTTCACGGGCACCGTGAAAAAATTCAGTCTTCTTTCCAAAATTAGAGGGTGGGGATGCTGATAGACAGTACGAGCATGCTGACAGCATTCAAGAGCTGGAAGTTTCAGCCTTTCACAGAGGCAGTACATTACCACAAAATATTTGTGCCTCAGCAAGGTGGCAGCTGCCAGTTCCCGCTACTTTTGGATCTCACCAGGGTCTGGGACTCCATTGCATTTCCCAAGCCTGCTCCAGCCTTTCTGCTGCTACTCAACATCTGCCCACTGCCATTGTTAACAGTCTCCGTGGTAAGTGGCCACTGAAATACATTCTCTACAACTTCTTTGCGAGCAATTGCAAAGCATCCTTCACATAGAATTTTTCACATTAAAAAGACTTTTTCTTCCAATTTCTGTGCACTTGGGCAGTTTGGTTCAGGCCACATCATACATCTTGGTGGCACTTAGGATGGAGAATGTTTTTTTACCTGTACTGTTAAGGGGAGACTATTCTAATGCCTTCATACACACTGTTTTTGTTTTGCACGTGTGGTGGGGAAGAAAATGAAGGATGGGTGTCTCTGTCAGCAAAGACCCTGGCACTCAGGAAAACTCAAGGGTAGTCCCACAAAGGTTGCTTGTGTGATCTTGGGATAGGAAGCCAGACATAGGCATAATTGCAGGGACAACAGACAAGGTCTGGTAAAACCTTCATGGTCCAAGCATTTATTTTCCCTGTGTCACAGCCCTAGAAATCCCCAGTGGCAGCTGCTAAGGGAGAGCATTAAGCACCTAGAGCAGCAGGCATGGACAGCAGATAATGGGCGGGTAGCTTCTTGCAGAACAGCAGTTTGCGCCCTCAGCTCCAGGTCTCCTACTTCTATCTCAACTCCACACGTTCCTTGTATCTTTCTCACTGCAAGAAATCAGACCCTGTTTTGGGTGCTGGTTTCCAACTCTGCCCATGCCCTAGGGAGCATTGTGCCAGGTCTGCCCACAACCTCAAGGATACTTAGGTACATAGCCTTCCTTAAATTGAAGGTAAGCTGCATCCTTTGAAAAATCTAGGCTGAATCTCTCAGATCCTTGTTTGCACCCTGGATCTTTGTATGTATGAGCTCTTCTGACATTCCCCCAGGTTCATTAATTCCTCAGTGTAGCTATCATTTTAAACATCTTTCTAGACCAGTTATGTGCTTTTGTCTCCCTTTGCCTCACAGGGTTGAAGATTTCTCAAATGTTAACCTTCCTCCTGCCAGGCTACAATATGAAAGTGCACCTTCCATGGAAGAAAGACTGTTGGTTTTGAGCTCCTGGTGATTACAGTTTGGGCTGCTGTCACTACACCAGAGCTAGATCACTAACTGCTCTCTACATCCCTCATCATCAGAAAGCAGACCTCTGTGTTAATCCTCTGTTGTGCATAGATGCACATTCTGGTATTTAAAGGAAAGCACTTTAACAACAGAGTAATTGCACTAGAAAGAAAAAAAAAAAAAGAAAAAAAAAGTGCTTTGCTTCAGCAGAAATCCCTACTTAGAAATGAAGAAAGAGGAACTTACTATTTAAACAAAATATTAAACAAAGAACAGTGATTGCCACACTGCTCACCAACAAAGACACTGATCAAATTTGACTGAACTCAATCCAGAAGGATATTGATTATAACCACTTGCTATTCACTTCGATGAAATTTAGGTGGTTAGATTCTACTCTCAATTACACCACAAGTTTCAGTGAAATTGCCTCAGATTTGTACTGCTGTCACAGGACAGCACACACCTGATGTCCATAATTCTTCCTCTCCGCAGTTTAGTTCCTCTCATGTACTTCATGGCTGAATCTCCACTGCTGAGGCTTGCCAAGTACTAAACGAAAAAGGCGATTCTTCAAATACACATTCAGGAAAATGTTAAGAAAGTAATAAAATATCCAGAAGCACATGTTTTGTGGTGTGTCAGAAAGACAAAATTTTATTTGGATCTTGGAAAAGGAAAATATAAAACAATTCCATCAGTTGCTAGAAACTCAAAGAAGAGTTGTATGTTAATACCCAAATTCAGAATTGCAAATTACACTAAAGAGTTCAGGCATTGCTGGCTGGCTGGACTGAACTAGGCACAAATGGAGAGGGAAAATGGAGCTAAATAACCCTAACTTGCACACAAAACCCAACAACCCTTATTCTTATTTTACTCATCCACATGAGCAACACAGCTGAGGAGAGTATTTCAACAATCTGTGTAATTTTATCTTTCCTGTGTTGTTCTTCGGGTATTATGTGTCATCCCTGTTTGCACAATAGCCAAGTGCCTGATCCTGCTTTCTTTGCCAGCCATACAGATCATAAATCAGAGAGCACAGCTCATAAATCATGTGCCACTGAATACTTAATCAAACTAAAACACCCGGGCAAAGGCTCTAGTTGGTAAGAGCTGGAGGACTTTAAGGGGCCTGGGGGCAGCTGGGTCGTCCCCTGCATACATAGGGACAGGCACAAGCACAGTTGTCCTCATCAGTAAACTCCTCTAGCAGGGTGCCTCCACCAAGCTGTCTGCAAGGCAGCTGAGGTGCAACACAGTCTGCTGCTTCTCCTTGGCTCATTTCAAGCCCCTATCTATTCCCATGCTATGTACATGAACTGGACAATGTAACTTTTCTACCATGTCCCTGTAAACCAATCTGTAAATATTCCAAGTGAGGGAAAAGCAGTCAGTAAATCATTCAGACTTCCGTGGCTAATGACTTGCTTTCAGTCACATGAAGGTTTCATTCAATTTTCCCCTAAGCCTATATTTAAGAAAGGCAACCAGTTAGAAAACAGCCCAGTTCTGCTCAGCAAGGCACTCCAGAAACATCCTTCTGGAGCTGTAACATGGCCCTGAATGTACCACAGCTGCTCATAACATCCAGCCAGCTAGGCTGCTCATATAAGTACTCCTCAATCCAGGCAAAAATGAGCCAAATCAGTTTAGACACCAGATCTTTACAACCCCTTCCCTTTCCATCCCTTCCTTCTGCAATGCATGATGGAGCACTTGCACAGATATGCCACAGCTGAGAAGAACCATGCGAAACGCACCTACAAAAAACACGTGCAAGGATCATCAGGAATGGGCTCAGTATCCAGCCTGTACCCCTTTCACAGCTCTTTGCAGCAATACATCTCTGGAGGTGGGTGGGGTGGGGAACATGCTTATGCTTTGGGGAAGAGCAAGCTTGCAGTGACTCAGTGTTGTTTTTGGCACTCTGTTTTTAGAGACATGGGGAGGAGAAGCTAAAAACATCCCCAGTGAGCTGAGAAAGTTTTCACTGTAGGCCTTTCTCAGAGCCTGATCTCTATTGTCCTGAGTAGTGCTGAAATACATAGAAGAAGGTCTCTTAGATAAGGTCCTAGATGGTACTGGATGGTAGGGGAACAAGAATAATTAAGCGCTGGAGGCATGGGCTCAAAACCATGTGTCAATGCCACTCTATCCACAGAAACCTTTATCAAGCAATGGGCTACACCACTTCCATGCATGTTTGGTGCCATTCATGCCTACGCACCCTTCTATTTGTGTGCCCACAGAACGATCTCAAGAATGCAAAGCTACTATCTCAGCATACCACGGTAGTAACTTTTCCTACTATTCCACCTTGTGCCTCTCCAAATCCTCACTGAAGTAATACAGGGAAATTTTACAGACAAAGAAGATGTAAATGCTGAGTATTGCCCAGATATGCACACATTTCCACCATGCTGCTAGGAACAGGGCCACATGCCCCAATTTTTTTAATGCCCTGCTCAAACTGCTCTGAGCCAAACAGAAGAAAATTAAAAACAACACACTGTAAGGTAAAACATGCCAAATTCCCAGCTCCTGGAGCCCCACTGAAACCTGGGGAGTTATGCAACAGGGGAACAGACCCAAAATAGAAGATAAATATTATTTCCATAAATGAATGCAAGATTTTGTTCCAGTAATCTTTAGTGGCATCCACAAGCCAGAAATATCTGCATTCGCACATGATTCCTTTCTCCCCACCCCTCAATCTCAGAAGAGTTTGAATCCATAGGCTTGGTTTAGTTGTGAACTCAGGTTAGGAAAGGGCTGACATTATTCTCATGAACGGCCAACAGAGGTAATACGGTAATGCATACACTGTCCACAGGTTAGTCTCCGCTGGTAAGAAAATTAGGCAAAGGCAAATGAATGACTCTACTAGGAAAAGAAGATCTGCTGCAGCTGTCATACAGTTTTATATATATGAGCAGGCTTGTGGTTAATCTGTACGTTGAGTTTGAAACTGTTAGGACTTTAAGAATTTGTTTGTTTATTATTTCTTTTCAGAGGCTAAATCAAGCTCCACTCTGCACCCATCTGTCAGTTACACAAGGGACTCATTTGGAGCTATGATGGTTTTCATTACTGGAAACACAGACCTTCCCTCTGCTGAGGCAGGCTTCAGAACGAGAAGTTGATTGCCTTGGGACACACAGAGACACAAGCACTTCATCCAAGAGATTTCAGAACCAACATTTGGAGGCTTGAATCCCAGCTCCTGCTGGACACTCGGGAGCAAGAAAAAGCCCCAGCAACCTCTTCTAAATTAATGGTATAGCCAAAAAGGTGGACACAATAACAACCTTTGGTCCTATCTGGACTCTCCTCAAAACGTAACCAGCTGCAGAGAAAAAGCACAGCACAGTCTCACTGAATGCTAATGCAGTAGCTGCAATCCTCTGGCCTCTGTGACAGCTCCAGGAAGCACCATACTACCTAAAACTTCTCTGAGCTCCTTCAGCACACAGAAACCAAGCTCATCTGGGCACTGTTTTGTCTGATAGACATCTGCAAAGCACTGTTTTTCACTGTCAAAGATTTCAGTGCTTTAGTAAGCAAAACACCATCACCTGTTTTAGTTTCTCTAGTAACCACTATCACTGGGTGCAGGCCTACCAGAAATCTGTTGCACATTAAATCCCACTGAAGCTTTCAGGATGTCATGTGGTGGGAACTGCACGGGTGAAGGTTACCACCACGGCCAAGACACCGGAAGAGGCCTTATTCACCTGAGTACTGTGAGCCAACGTGCCAAGAAATTGTACCCTCTACACATTGGATACCTGGAAAGCAAGTCAGATGCTGACCAATGCGTTCACGACTAGTCCATAGCACTGCAAGGCCTGATGTCCAGCTTAGCAGAGCCCAGCTCTGTGCCTGTGCCCCACCTAAACTTCGGTAGGAGTTTTGGAAATCAGAAGAAAAACTTGATTTTTGTCCAAAACACAGCAATTCAACACAGACATCTGTCACAAGCTGCTGGAGGATTACACATTTGGGTATGTCCTCAGGTACTTGTCCAGGATAGCTCATCCACACAAATGCAAAATATCTGCAAATATTAAGGATACATAAATATTTAGTACATAGAAATTTGTAAGATTTTCAGTATTCATCAAGACAAGACACTATACTCACAAAAACTGTAAATCAGACAAGCTTGATGAAAGCACAGGTTAGTGCTACTGCTTCTCCAAGAAATATGTCCCCAGCAGGATGCTGCTGGCATGCATGCTGACCTGTCTTCCCCTTCATAATACTGCTGGGCAGATGCATGCCTGATGCAATTTTAGCTGCATTCTTTAATGTCAGCTTTCCATTTGGATCACAAATTAAGTAGAATATTGTGACTGAAACTGCAGACAGCAACTTCCAGTTTTTTTAATGAATGTTTACCATCATTCTGTTGGGAGTAAGACACAAAGGGAGAGATCATTTACCCTGAGGCCAAGCAACACACACCCTCCCTCCCCCATGCCTGAAATCAGGTATTAGGTATTAAATATTAGCTATGTAGTAATTGTTATTACCAAATGTGGGCAGAAAATCTGCTAAAAACATTCAAACATATCATTAAAGTCCAGAGAAGGTTGTTTTTTCCTTTGTTTTTGAAGTTTCCTGTTAGCTGTTGCAGGTTCTTTCGAACATATCACTGGAGAATGGAGGAAAAAGTGGGAAATTTTCCTTTAACCATAGGCAGGAGTTGTACACATTTTCCTTTCTTTTCTTAGAACGCAAATACTGAGATGCTACCCTCATTTTAAATTACCTAGCACAGCTGTGTACATTTATGTTCTGCTGGTGCACTGTATTTGCATTATGTATTATATGTTCATCTAAGCCTTTTTCAGTCCTGTTAAATAAACTCTCCAAAAATACTGCTAACACCAGAAATGACAAAGTACCACTGTCTGTCCAGATAAAATGCTTACAAGATACATTCTGACTTGAAACTTTAGGGCTTTCCATCTGCTCTACTTCCTGTTGTAAAATTCTTAGAAAATTTGAAAGGCTGGAGACAAATTGCTTTATATAAAAAAAATCTGTGGTATGTGTAATTCTCAAACATTCAGGACGCTCTCTGCTTTCTGCTCCATGAGCTATTTACAACTTTATATACACAGTTCATGATGCTGAATTTATTCTTCCCTGAAGAAAATTTTGTTTAGAATGGGATGGCCTGATAGTTCAGTAAAAGGACAATTGCATCTTGCTCTGAAACTGTGAAGTCCTAGAAAATGCCCCTATGCCAGAACAGGTCAGCATGTTCCCAGGAGCAACTTACAGCAAATAATGTCTCCTGCAATAAGGCTCATGTCTGAATGCTATGGTTAGTGATTCATAAAGGTGCTAGGGGAGGAGGTGGGGAAATGCCACTCTTGTGACCTCTACAGAATTTTTTTTTCTAATAATTTCTGGCAAGCCTCACTGATACCAAGCCCTGGTGTCTGCACCCTTCCCACATGCTGTAGGCTGAAAGCCAGAGCCCCACTGCAACTGGACCTCCTCCCTCAGCTCAGCACCTCCCCACGGCTGCAGTTGTAAGGAGTGCCTTGGTCACCACCACCCCAGCGAAGAGCATTGCCCCCAGCAGTGCTTTGTTCTGCAGAAATCTGGGTCAGTTTTGCCCGTTGCTTCAGCTTGGCTTTTGTCGTACATCCTTTGGATTTGCTGCTGACATGCTGTGTCCCGCAGCTTTGTTTTCCTCTGTGTTCAGCTTCCCACTGGTGGCCGCAGCACCATGTCCCACCCAGTCGCACCTGGATGTCACCTGCTTCTGGGGAAGTTTGGGCAGCCCCACCCCACCCCACACTGGTAGTGCTGGGGGAACCGCACCACCGTGGAGCAGGGCAGACCACCCCTGCCTTGCAGAACAGTTAGTGAGGCCTTGTATGTACTTGGACACAACCCCACACATCCTCCCAGCTCAGGTGGGACAGTGGCTCTGTGGAAGCTTTCACAGGACACTGACTTTAACCCTGCTCCTAGCAAAGTCACCAGCAGAACTGATGATGACTTCAGTGCCTGCAGAGCTGAATCTGTAAAGGAGTGTGCAGCAGGCAAAGCAGGTTCAAAGTGCACAGCAAGCTCCCATAAAGAAGCATCCTTCTTTAAAGGGATATACCTTTAAATAAATAAATAAACCTGGGAGAGAATATAACTCCTATATGAATGGAAGGATATGGGTCATAAATTTATGGGAATCAACCAGTTCTTGTATGGTAGAAATACTTTGAATGTATATGATTTCATTAAAAAGATTAAATTTATCCCAGGTTTCCAGGAGAAGCAGTATTTCATTTTGGCCTTACTCAGCCACCCTATGTGGCTTTAAGGGTGTAGGCATGTTAATATATGCTGATTAAAAGCTGTCTCCAAGAAAAGACAAGCAGTAATAAGCCTCGTCACACTCATTTTCTCACTCAGTCTGTCTTGGAGTGTTGTGAGTAGCACTGAGCAAAAACAGATTAAATCTACACATCTGCCACTCTCCCCATCCCTGGACCAGCAGATTCAGAAAGAGCTCAGCTATTTAAATGCTTTAGCATCATACAAACACAAAACACCTCCTCATCTTTGTTTCTGAGCAAAGAGGGCTGGACTCATAACATAATCCAGCAGATGATGTTTTAGTGTGCACCGCATGAAAAGAAAACTCCTTGCTTCCATCACTTCTCTGGTATGTTAAACCAAGCTTGTCTGGGATTAATTTGAGTCCTGGCTCTGACTGTCTCTTGTATTAGCATCCCCAGCAGACCAATAAATACTTTAATTCAAAAAACCGATTCAGGCTAGTGGTTCTGGCTGCTTTCATTGGAACAACTTCCACCAAACAGCAACGGAGCTTGGGGTGGGCCTCTGACTTTCCAACAGACAGCAGTCTCGTGCCAACCACATGCTGGCTGTTGCAGAGCCCATTTATTACCACCAGTGCTGCCTGCAAATCAACAGCACTAGTTCCTGTGTGTGACCAGAAATACACAGCACAGAACAGCGACTACAAGACACAGAGGAGTCAAACATCATGGTCTTCCAGCTACTGCGGGTCAGCTGCTGATAAAGCGTATTTTTAAACACTAACCTTTTGGTATAACTCCTTAAGAAGAAAAAGCTGTCAAAGCTGTCCTTTCTGTTTGTTCCTAAAGATGTATATGTTAGTAGAGAGATTATTATGCCTACAGCAGAATCTTAAACTCTTTGAAGCCATAATATTTTATTTTTTTGAAAGCCACTGGGTAGCACTGAATAGTAACCATTATCCAGAAAAGCTGTTTTTCAGCAGTGTCTCACCTTGTTATCCATCCATCCCAAAAGGTTCATTTGTGCTTTGTTTATCTCGGTAGCCTCATTGGGTGTGAATGCAAAGGTGACATTCCTTTGACTTCAACAGTGACTCAATAGTACTGTCTTTGGAAAAACAAAAAAAAAGTTTTTGTGAATTTGGCTCCATCATTTTTATCTTCAGCTAGTTTCTGCATAGATCTACAGGGACTTGGAGACTTCCAGAGGAAATCAAGAATTTTAGGATAAAAGTTTAAAAAATCAGTGAAAAAAATTAAAAAGGTCTATCTTCAGGTTATTTCTGCTGTTGAACTACAGTATGGTGAGTACGTGCTGGTGACACATGAACACACTTGTCTAGAACAACCTGAAATACTGCCAGCCAGAAAGATTATCACTGGTGCTGTTGCAGGGTGGCAGTCAGAACTAAAGCAGCTCCTAGCTGCTGGTACCACAATGTAAAATGCATCCTGACTGTGAGAAGAGGAAGGAAGGCCTAGGGATGACAAGATGTAGCCCAAATGAAGCATACAAAGTCAGTGACAGGTAGATAGTGGCACCCAGAAATGTAGCTGAGACTGGAAACAGCAATTCCCTTTTTACACCCAGCATGTTAATTTCCAACATGCATTTGAAGGAGGACATGATAACATGCAAAAAGTCACTGAAATTAGTATGGAGACCTGTTAACATTATCTTCCCACTGGGCATTGATAGCCAGTAAGTGTTCTCAGCACGGGCAAGAACCACTGAAGTGCATCG
>JAVJGJ010000047.1:12420040-12434205 GCA_035590215.1 Microhierax caerulescens
GTTTGATACTAGCTTGCAGATGAAGGGGCCCTTTCTGACTTGAATGGATGAGGAAAAGTAACAACTGCTCCACCAGAATCAAGGTTTATTCCAGGGTAACTACAATCACAGTTTAGTACCAGTCCTGTAGGTTATGTAAACAGCCAAAGTAAATAACAGTGTGCAGCAAACAATCAAGCAATGTAGCTGCCCTCTGACACAACAGATGAAGCTTCAGCACATCTGAATGAGGTTGTCCACAAGGTGAGCATGGAGTCATGATTAACATTAAAGAAACACAAACTACGTCTTTGTCCTGATACCTTAAAATCAACATAGAATAGGCTCCATTCCAGCGTATTCCAAATACAACGCTAGGGATCTACACTGATGCCTGTGGTTGCAATTTTGCTGTCATCCCCAGTAATCTCTGTCGTGGGCACCCTCCCCACAGCCAAGTCTCACCTGCCTCTACAAGATTGTGTTGGGACTCTCCAGCCTAGTACATTGCAAGAGGGACTTAAACATTGACAGTTCTGGCCAAATATTAGGGAGAAACATGAATGCGTGGTCCTGCAGTATGGGGTCTCCTACACCTGAGCATCTATAGACCCTACACTGTCTCCCCACAGCATGGAACACCCTGAAGTTGTGGCTGACCATGAAGACACAAGGAAGAGAGCTGAGTGAGAAGTTTGCCAGATCAGATCCAAAGATCAAACAGTTCCGTATCAGAAGTCAGAATCCCTCATGTTCAATAGCACCTCCTGGCTTCTGTCAAAACAGGGAGCCAAGTCAACACCTCTGTTACCTGAGCTGAGCTGCTTAACAGATGTCTTAAGGTGGTCAAGCCACCAGGACTACCGTGGTATTATTTCAGATGGCAACATTTTGGTATATATAAAATACTGATAGGACAGGATGCACAATCTCTGCCTGCTGCCCATGTCTCTTAGTGCCAAGGCAGTGATTTTGCTCAGGCAACAGGAACAACAGAACAAGGGGCAATGGTTTTAAACTAAAGAAAAGGGTAGATGCACACTAGATACAAGTAAGAATTTTTTTATGATGAGTGAAACACTAAAACAGGTTGCCCAGAGAGGTGGTAGATGCCCCAACACTGGAAACATTCAAGGTCAGACTGGATGGGGCTCTGAGCAACCTGATCTAGCTGAAGATGACCCTAGTTGCAGATGCATCACATTCTCTAACTTTTCTTACAGCTGATCCCTTCATCACAGCCAATTGTAGTACTTGCCAATCAGGAAAAAACACCATATGGACATGAATAGATGACAATAAGAAAACTGAAGCCTCTGGAGGGGAAGAAAAAAAAAAAACCCAAAAAAACCCCTAAACAATGAACAACCACAAAACCAAACCCCAAAAAACCACAAAAGCAAACAAAAAAAAACCCCACAACCAGAAAACCCAGCTCAGAAGTTTACTAAATAACAGGAGGGTGTAAGTGAAAAGACACTAGGAACACTTCCCTTACACCACTTTTAGGCCAACATAATTCAACTAGCACTGCTCCCTTTGAGCACAGATTTAGTACTGCACATTCCAGATTTATCATTAGGCATTTGTTATGTAACAATGACCTTTCTGGTAAATAAGTTCATTTAACCAGTAACATTATGCCTTCCCTTTGTAGCTTCCTTTTTTGGACACAGCTGCCTGTTGACATTACCCCTTCAATTTCTATGTTTCCAAACTTTTTACAAGAACATAAATACTAAAAGATTGTGCATAATCTTATACTTGTGGTTATGGAAGAGAAGAAAAGAAAGGTTTCAGTGACATTAAATGCTGCACAGTTTTTTTGGATCTATTACGAAAAACAAATCTATTGAACAATTTCTCAAGAAGTTATGTTTGTGTTCTTCACAGACTCCAGGCCAAACTATGGTCCAGGTCACTGCAGTTGCTTTGGATTTAGACAAATCTGCTGAGGCACTTAAGTTACTATTATCTGTTAGTCCAGATCAGACCAACAGTCATTTCAGGATGGATTACTTTGCTTAATATGCAGTCCTGCTATCTTAAGTATTTCCAATGAAGAGTATGCTTTATTTCAGGAGAGCAGTTACAATGTGACAATAATGTATTTGTAACACCAAATGGCACCACTGAAGGTGACCTCACTCATGTCATGATTCGCTCACTGTACACAAGGATATTTGTTAAAATGGCCAGTCAGCAAATCTTAGTGTTTCCCATAAACTACAGAACAGATGCTGAAAGAAGCACATATGATCTGTGACATTTATTTATAGCAGCATGCTCTGAATCTTCACACAGGCCTGGAGTGCAGAGAACTAAAAACATTGCCACCCACTAGGTTTCCAATAAAAATATAATTAAACCAGTCGCTCTCCTTCACTGTGCTCTACATTTGTTTCCACTCCCCTCCCAGCTGTCCTGCCACCTTTGTCTGCACAAGGCAAAATCCAACGAATAGGCATTCCACCCTTATCTCCTTTTTTCTTGAGCCTAATCCACTGCCCCATTTTGTCAAAGCTGACCACGCTGCCACCCTCCTTGTCATTTGGATCTCAGCCCAGCTTCAGGATAGCTGAATCTGCCTTCTTACATGTATATCATTGCATCCTAATGTGCTTTTCTTCCATAGTTCTTAAGTTTAGTCTTGCCCTTCATCCATCACAAAGCAGTGCTAGACTAAACAAGCTCAATTATCTAAACTTCTTTCCTGCTGTTCTACAACAGCTAAATCTGTTAATCTACTGCTGGATCACCACCATTTTTTCAAGCTACTCTGCATCCCCTCCTCCACCACACCTTGACTGAATCCCTTCATCCGCATCCCAGCTTCTGGTCCATAACTCTAGAGCCTTCACTTCCTGCAATGCTCACATCCTCCTCTAAGACTGTAGGATACAGGAAAAGGAAAACAGCCTTAGATCATGCATATATCAGCAGCAATGTTTTTTCCCTCCGGGTGAAGCTCTCTAGTAGTCTTGGGCTGTCCTTTGGGAAACAGGTAAATACCTCTGCATGGATGATAACAGCTGATTTAGTCAACCTCTTTCACTGACACAGAAGTACATCATCACGACTATCCTTTCTGTGAAAGGCATGTTTCACAAGTATAATCTCTCTAACATCCCAGACTTACCCTTTAAGAATCCAATCTCTTTTTGTTGAGTATCTTTAATTTTGAGTATTTAAGGATACTCAATACATCTCATGTGGTACTCAGGAGGTACCACAACTTTTGTTTTGTTTTGTTGTTTTTTAACCCTGCATTGATTTAACACATATTATCACTGACTTGACAAGAGTCGCTCTTGATTATTTACTAGTATAAATAAAGCTAAAGAATATAAAAAACATAAGGCCTGTTTGGCTTCTCACATGTTCTTAATCAACAAGGTGCACTGGCATGGGAGCCCTCCACAGTACACTATTAACTCTTATTTTCTGGAACAGGCTGGTCACACCTATGCAGACTGGTGCCAAACAGTACTAAGTCCTGAACCATGCCAAGGAATTGTTTGGGAGAGTGCTAGATGACCGATGGCATGCCAGGGACAGCGCCAATAATATAAAGATGGAGTTTCCATCTCTGAGACAATTTCTAACATGCTTTAGCATAGACATAGGCTTAAGGACTTAAATGATTTTCTCCTGCTACCACTGTGTAAGTACCCATGCAAAATAACAGAGAGCTAATATCCCCTCTGGACTGACAGCTTAGCCAGTGCTTTCACAAACAGTACAGGGGGTGGGGGTGTGTATACAAACATACACATAAAACAGTATAGATTATCTACCTTATGAAGTTATAAGTGCTACAGACTCATTTGTTGCATTTGATAAGCATATGTATAAACAATGTACTTTAAAGACATAGCTGTTCAAAAGCTAAGTCCTAAGAGCTGCACATGGCTAGGAAGATTAAAGCTATTAAATATACAGAAGCATACACTGTCCAGTGATATGTTAACGCGTGTTCTATAATAAGGCAGCTACTGATAGTGTTCAGGAAGAGCTTTCACAGCTTACAGGGGACTCTGCTGGTACAGATACACTGATGCTGGAGCCAGTTTTTTGCACTTTGTGCAAAAGGTGATATCAATACAAATGTATACATGTAGAAAGCCTTGGAACACCTCACTTGTGACATCAGGTACCCAGTGACTGAAAATAAGTATTGTACATTTTAAAGCAAAGTATGTATTCAGGACAGGACTCTAGCAAATCCTTGCACTTAAAACTTATCCCCCCTTCCTGCCCCAAACTATTAATACCAACAGTCAAATGCTGAAGGACAAAAGAACACAGTTTGGCTTCAGTCAGACTGGTGAAAATCTGGAGCAACTCAGCTGAGGCCAGCGTACTGAGATCAGAATTTGGCCCAGACTCAATAAACTAAGCCAAATTCATTACCACACTCTTTCCCTACATGTCTGCATATTAAAGAGCATGTTTTTAGGTGGGTTTTTTTTTCTTTTTTTTTCTTCTTCTTCTTAAGTGCACATTTCAGCCAGTCTAAAAGTACATTCTGTAATTGTGACAAAAATGCCAACTGACGTAAAGAAGCTCCACAAAGTTAATAATATTTTGCTTGGAAATGGGTGTAGATATGCATGCATTTTCTAATCCAATGTGCCTTGGCTCCAAGCTGTAGGAAACACCTTTCTGAGAAGCAAGAAAAGGGAAACTTTCTCCCACACAGAAAGCTTCAGCAAAGATTTCAGCAAGGACAATTATTTTTATCAACTTGGACATTTTATTTAGTGCCTAGACAAAGACAATTTAATCAAGATGTACAAATGAAAAGCTGACAGAAAAGAGAGCAGAAGATTTTAGGCACACTATATCAGTCCAACATGAAAACCTTTCTTCCTGACATCTTTTACTGTTATCAATTAAATACTTTGTATGTCCCAGCCCACTAAGTGTCAAAGCACTGGATGAAATAAAGTAGTTATCTGTCTGCCTCTGATCTTCTCTCAAGAGAAGAAATTAAAAACTTGCCAAGTTCTTCTCCCACATAAGCAAGTTCTTTGCTAGTCAGTCTTGGTCCATATTCATGAACATGCTCTGTAAAAAGCCTGGGCACTGCTCTGAACCCAAATGAAGCAAGGGGAAGGGGCCATACACACAGCTATGAATGCACAAAGCAACGATGGAAGGGGATGGATGTCTTCATCCCTTCGCATCACCCATCCCTGTACACTGTGTCACGATCAGACTTTGACTACAGATTCAAGCACTAAGACAGCGCTATACCAGTTATTTTGGATTCAGACAACAGCAACTCAAATCAGAATCCAGCTCCCACAGCAAATATACAGTTTTCTCAGCAGCAACAGAATCATTCAATTTGCTTCTTAAGAACGAGACAGGTTATTTATTTCATTTTCTCTTGTGGTATGACAAATTCTGGAGGGGGTGGTTGGTACCTACAGCAGTGTCAGCTGAGGGAGCATTCTGGAGAACCTTCAGAAGAATCTGATTTATGGTCAGTTTATCTTTTCTACTCTATTACTTCAGGTTTTCCCATTACCTCAAGGATTCACCCTCCTTATGCATACACCCTCAGGACACTCACATACCTCTCCTTCTATGCATACTCTGTCCACACAGCTGTGGCCTGATCCACTGCTCCTGCCCACCTTCTCCCATGCATCTTCACATACCTGTTTCCCTTCATCAGCTCCCAGCTTGGACCTGTTAAGCTGCTGGAGTGGAAAAGAAGGGGCATCCGCATCTGTCCAAGAAGAGAATTATATCTATGCCAGAGTACCATGGAGCACAGGTACAGACTGCCACCTTCAAGGTGTGAGGAAACGAGTGGCAGAGGCACCAACCCATCTACTGTTATTCAACCCCAGCAGCTGCGGAGGCGGAAGGAGATGGGACTATTTGCTGCAGCATGCTGCAATCTTCCCTTTGGCTTAGGCAAAGAAGTGATTTGCTGCTCAGTGCAGCTCCTGAACCACCTAGCACTGAAGCCAGCAGTCAGTCCTAGTGTCACACTTGAGACCATTAGCCCAGTTCATGGGCATACTGAGGTGCATTTACACAGCTGTGGCCTCAAAGTCAGCACTGGTGACTTTTACATTCACTTTAAGGCTGCCAGATGTTCTCAAAGTGACTGTGGAGTAAATTAAGTCTGGGCTTAATAAAGCCTATTTATGCTGTCTCATTTAGCAAAGCTTATATTTATGGGGATTTATTAGGCACTTAACTGCATGAAAAAGGAAAATATTTGCTTGTAATTTCAAATGCTCTGTATGGCACTCTGACTCAGTGGCCTCTGAAAGCACACAAATATTTTCCAATAAACAAAGAACTGGTTCAAACTGCTGCCCATTGGAAATGAGAGACTGAACACAAACAGATTTGATTTGTAAGCGCCCCCCCCCAAAAAAAAAAAAAAAAAAAAAGGAAAGGATCCAACTATTTTTTTACTATAATGTGACTAAAGTCTTCAGTTTGGGTATCTACACAGTGCAGTGACTCCTTCAGTCCTCAAGAAGGAAGTGACTTAACTAGTGAAACACAGCATTAAGCTTGCTGCTGTAATAATCTCAAAAGTAAACAGCACGTGTTCATTATTTTGACTCTTACTGCTAACCAGCTTCAGTAAAGATTGAACCAGAGATTTCTTACATGCAAGCATCTTCCAGACTGAATCCAGGTGTAAAACTATTAGCAAGTGACTTTCCTTTGTAGGACAAGTTCATATACACATGCAGCCACATGAACAGGACCCAAAGAACTCTCAATAACAGAGAACAACTGGAAATCATAAAACCAAGCAATAGCTAAATAACTCTACTCACTGTGTGAGATTAGTGACTCAGGCTGAATAGGCAACAAAAAAAAATAATCAATGGAGTCAAAGAAACTGGCCAACTAGATCAAGAACAAGATGTTTCATTATCATTAAGGCTCCTTCTTTCTTCATCAACAGTGACTACAGCAAGTTTACTCAACAATTGCTATTGGCTTTCAGTTTTCAAGTCATCCAAAAGCTTAGCTGCCAGCATGCTAATTTCACCTACTAATTCTGCAAATAATTTTTTAGATTTTTCTTGCTTTGTACCTAGTTCTCCTAGGTACAACTCCCTTCTGACTACAGAACAACCAAGGCACAAATCAAAACGTTAAACTATTTGTAGTTGTGCTTCTCATCAAACAGAACTCTTGGCCTTGAACTGGTATTTGCATTCATGTTGGACTGTATCTCCTCCTCCACTCCCTGTATTTTTCTATGTTCCCCTCTCGATATACCTTGAAATTTTCATCTAAAGCCACTGAAACTAGCCCAAGAAGAGACTCAAAGTCAGGCTTCATCCACTCTTTCAAGATAATCACTTTTAATGATTTGGGAGGGTGTGGAGAGGTGGGTGTTAACCATTTTGGGTTTGGGGGGTTTTGCTTGGCTTTCTTTGTTAGGGTTTTTTAGATATTTTTCTTTTACTTTGCTAGGTCTTTCAGACTTAAATTTACTGCCAATGTAAGAGTCATATACAAATTTACAAACAGATCAAAGTTATGTTAGTCAAATGAAATGTTAAATTTTATTCAGAGACTATTCATTGTATTATATCTATGGAATCACAATACATGCAGAACTCTGGAAACTGATTGACAAGTGACTTGACCTTAGGCAGACAAATAGAAAAAAAAAATAATTTGAAAAAGAAAAGCCTTCAGAAGTCCCTCAATTTTAACAGCCATAGTCAACCACCTCATTTTCTCTCAGCATTTTTCTGAGGCCATATTTCCTTTTCAGAGTGCAGTTTCTATACATGAAATATTCACAGTGATTGATAGGATAAGCTGTTTCAGTTAATCATATCAGTGGGTTTAAATATAGAAATCAGATTCAGAGAAGTTATGAATAACTTGACACTCTGGGAATGAAGAAACTACAAAACAAAAAAATTACTAGCATTACAGCTTACAGAATATTTAGCAAGCTGTATTTTAATGCTGGCACCAGTATCTGCTGAACAGACACTTATGTCCCCCTAGGATTGGATTTCTGTATCTGTTTGCTCTTAATACCACAGGGCATCTGTCCAAAACTGTGTATTAGGAAAACTGTGCACATTTTTGCATCCCTAAGAATTGTGAAAAATCTTCTATATATCAAAAGTGTCCTTCCTAAACTATTTCAACCAGTTGGTTCCTGGTTTATTTTTAACAAAGGAATTTGATATTCCATTGTGACCTTGCTCATCACATAATTGAGACAAGCTGCCTCTTTCTTCTCCCGACTGTTTTTAGTGGGAAACAGTGTCTCTAAATCCACTTTTATCTGAAAGAGTTGCTCATTAAAAACTAACTTTTTTTTTAAGGAAGCTTCTAGATTCAAGGCAAAAAAAGTATTAGCTTTTCCTTTTTTGACAAAAGACAGAATTTCCTCTCTCCCCAGTGGAAAATTTTCAAAATTTTCTGCAGCAATAACATTTTAACTCTGGATTGTGAGAGATCTTATTTCTCTGGAAATAGTTTTCTCAGAGGATTAAGTTTTTAAACAAAATGAGATACCATATTGAGAAAAAAAAACAGTGAAATTCTACAACACACAGCTTTCCACTTACTTCCATTTAAAACAAAGGCAGCAAGTTTCTTTTGTATAGTGGCATTTTCTGTTCAGAAATACTGCTTAAGGAAACAAAATTAGCTTCCCACCAAGTGACATACATTTAACATTTTCAATACAGAAAATACGAGAAGCTCAAATAGGACCTGCTTGATGAGTGATACAATTGTCCCTGCTCAGGAGCCTCTTTATGTCCAATTTCTTCCCATAACTGCTGATTTGTCAGGCAACATAATTACCAGGGAAGGAGAATGACATTAAGAGCCTGCAGGGACTGACACCTCTGTACCAGGAGGTATACTGACTGCTAAACTGCTCCCACCAAAACAACATTATCTTGTGTTCACATTAATTTCTCACAGGGAAACCATTACCAGTAATATTTAAACCTCTTCTTGGGTTGCTGCTATTCTTAAGCCAGTCCCTGAGCTATATGATTTTTCTCTTACATTTATTATACATCAGCATATTAACATGAGATTTTCCGCATCATCCTTAGCATAATATCAAGAATAAGCACTGCAAACAACGGTAAGAGAAGACTGATATGTGGAGCATAAGTGTTTTACATATTGCCTTTTGATTTTAGAGGATTATCACCACGAGGAACCCTCTTTCAGTTATGTATCATTTCCCCCCTTTCAGAGATTACAACAAACTGGGATCTTTACCATTGACTATGAATCACATGAAGTTATGCTACATTCTGGAAAGTCCTTGATCTCATATGGGTGCTGAACGAACACTCAAATCCTACTGCCAAAGAAGGAAAAAAAATGCCTGCCTTCACAGCATTGCAAATCTCACAATTTCATCTTGGAGCCTGTGATCAGCTCTCAGTCTTGTGATTACCAAAAGTTCCAGCTTCCGCTTCAGAAAGTCAAGCGTCTAGTTTCACTGTCCATAGAGAACAGCATAATCCAATGGTACCCTTAAATCCCAAATGGTTCAAAGACTAAGCCACAGGATGCAATATTTAACTTATTGTGAGGAAAAAAACCCAAACAAACAAAAAAACAGATGACTTCTCACTGTACTTTGGTGTTAAAATCCTTCACCATTGCTTTTCATGCTTTGTGGATAATGTATCTTTCAAAAAATTATTTTGTAAACGCATTTTGAAACATTGAAAGCTCTTCTGAATTACAAAAGCTAAATTCATTTTTTTCTTTCTTACAGTTCTACCAGTTTTTCATTACTCAATGTTCCGATAGTCACAGCCAGCAGTATTTAAGAAGGACTTAAAGCAATATTTAAAAAATTTAACTACTCGAATATACAAAAGAATCTCGAATATACAAAAGAATAAAAGACTGATATATTTTCACTTTTGGAACAGTCACTACATATAAATGCTAAGCTTTGTGTCACTGAGTTTCAAGGAAGTCTTAATTTAAGATCTTGTATTACCTGGTAACTGTAGTTTTTTAGAAAAAAAAATTGTTCCTTTATGAAAAAAGCAGCCTGCAGATGAAAAAAAAGACTGATATGCTAAGTGGCATTTATTTTCTTCCTTTTTCTGACACTTCAAACTCAGATAATTGTTTTAAACTATACTTAAGTTATTGGAATGGACTTACTCCTAACTGAGGAAATTATCACTGTGAATTTTACTGACCAGAAATGAAAGAAGCAGCCTTGAAGAGCATGATTGGGCTTCCTCTGCTCTAAGATCATGTAGACTTAGAAATTACCTTTTCATTTATACCCGTAGTTTTGAAGATCCAATATTCTCTTAGACAATAATTTATTAAAAAAAACCCTGACCTTTGGATTCTTTGCATGATTCACCTGACATTTACCTCTAACAAAATTCTCTCTACAACACTTACAGCAAAAGGGACTAGAGCCTTACATTTAGCATATGTCCCAAATTGTCACTGTTTGAAGCTTAAGCGGCAGAAAGGATAAAATTCTCCTTTCCCTTTAAAAGAAAACAAAACAACAAACTGACAGAATTAAGAGAATTCCCTGCAGCTGCTTTCAGTCTAAAGTCCATCTTGGAAAGTACAGTAATTCAGATTCAGTTTAGTACCAAAAGTGAAAGATGGGAACACTAGCAGTGTCTAAAACTCTAAGAGCAAATTTTTGACGGTATTATACTAAATTAGACTGGAAAAAAAAACAAGTTCTGAACAGGTCTAGATAAAGCTAGAATCCCAGGCCTGATAAAAACACATACATGAAGCAAATTAGATCTTAGACGTTGGCAACAAGTAGTCTAGTCTCAAAACTAGTTCAAGGGATGGCTCACCCAAATGTTATACAAAACCATCGGAGTTATACTGCACAGATCAGCTGAAAAGCTTTACATTTACAGTAATCATTTGTATGCATCTATGTCCTAACATTCTTTCTAGAATGCTTTTGCAAGCCTCCCCCATGCAGAAACTCCTAACTTCAAAGCAAAATCTACTCCACCAGCTGAAAACAGAGACAAAGTAAAAACAGGATTATGTAAATTTCCATCTGGGCAGGGGTCTGGGATTAGAAACAGGGAGAGCACTCCAACAGTCTGACTCTTTGTCTGCTGATCCCATCATTGCAATTCCTCCCACCTACCTTCCCAAGATTTTGCCCTAAAAAACACCCCAAAACATAATAATGAGGTCATAGCCAAAATGTATGTTTATTTCAAAACTCTCAACACAGCCTTTACATAAACTGTTCCTGTAGACACTACTGGAAATTCCACTGTTACAACCAAGGAGGAAATGCCAGTATTGGACTCTCCAGTATCACATCGAGCAACTTTCAAGGTCCTTTCCCAACTTCTCCTTAGGACAGAACCATCTTTATTTCCATATTCTGTAATGAATGAACAGTCAGGTGAACAAGCATTCCGAGATAGCCAAAATAATTAATTCCAACTCCTTGAGACAAGCACCTTACTTCAGAGACAAGGAAACTCCAGCTCTACTTTTGCAGCGATGCTAGAAGTGGCAGAGCCTCTTAAACATGAAGGAAGAGGGGAAAGAGAAAGGACAGTTCAGAAGTGTATCACTGTCAGTTAAAAAGGGTTGCCACACAAACAAGTCACTTTATCTTGAAAAAGATAAAATTGCCAATTTTGTCCCAGGTGGGTGGGCCACCTTTACTTAACTTGGAAAAGGAACATGTAAGTGTGTGTGTGTGTGTGTGTGTGTGTGTGCGCGCGTGTGCGTGTGTGTGTGCGCGTGCGTGTGTCTGTGTGTGTGTGTGTCTGTGTGTGTGTGATAAATAGCCCCATGCCAGCTGTGGTGAAAGGTGAGGGGGTGAACAGCTTTACTGATTCAAACAATATGGTCATTTTCCTTTTTTCTTACTCATGGCCTACTGTGAAAGGAATGCAGCTGTCTGACATCCTAATGGGTTGGTTTGTTTTGCACCAGATAATTCTTCTTTTAAGCTTCACTACCTCCTTTGAGTTATTTGCACTGTCCAGGTTAACACATAAGGCTAGCAGGACTGAAACCCAACCAGCTCGCTCTTTATAGCTATTCTGAGCTGCAGTGTAACAGCAGAGAGCACTCTAGCCCTACAGCCAACACTCAATGTCCCCAAATTACCCAACATCAAAGTCTTCCTTCTGCAAGCCTTCCCCCAAGTTCAAAGTTGCTGCACCTGAACCATCCTGGAAGTAGAGGTTTCAACCATCTACAGCATAAAGAACAGAAGAGATTCTCATTTCATCACATCCAAAGCTCTGCTCTGCCAGAAGCACTGATCTTGTCCTCCAAAATGGGGCAGGAGAGACAGGGGTCAAATAATTCCCACCTTGAAAACTTAAGCAGTTGAATCTAGCAGCCATGGCAAGTCCCAACACCTCTCTGCATCAGCCCTGGTTGTAACATGAGGCCTACAGAGGCACTTTTATATTTAGTCACAGAATAAATTTGTAACAAGCTGAATGGTTGCCCTTTCAGCATAGTTCTGATTCAGTTCCACTTCCAGGTAAAACCATACTGTTTCATTCTGGTAAAACAATTATTTTATGAGTAAGAACCAGGTGTAAAAGGCATCTGCTTATGGGTTCCATGACTTCCAACCAGTTTAGTAGAAAACAGAATACGGGCACCCTCTCAGGAACCAGCAGTTCTTCCCAAAGAATATCAGGTTTTAGTCGAACTGTTACTCAAAAGCATGGAACAGGGTTTTGGTTTAGTTCAGTTTTGGGTTCATAGTATCAGAAGCTTTTAAAATGAGAGGTCAGACTGAAGCTGTGGTTCCACAGACATTTCCACCACAGTTGTCCTCTCCACTTCCCCAGGATCTGCTGCTATATCTATGGCCCATCAAGATCAATCAGGTGAGAGGGATCCACAAGCATTAGATACACCAGCATCACAATGACTTCTTCACACTTCCCAAGCTGCTAAACAGGATAGCCACTGCAGGCAACCTGCATCCAGCAGAAAACAGCTCTGTAGGACCCCACACCCTGAATCAGGGATTATTTTCAGGACATGAATATATCAGCTGAGGAGCATGTGCACTATTTTTTTATTTATATGGGGTTTTTTAAATACAACTGCTTTGCCTGTTGGTATTATGTATTGATTACCTAGGCCAGGTACAAGGAAGACCTGTGTCCTTAAGTCCCCAGGCACAGCACAGTAGAGGAATTAACCAGTAGCCAAGAAGGCTGCCCAAGCACACTAATGCTCTAGCTGCTTAGAAGAACAGATCTGAGCAGGAACATCAAGCCCCTGGGTGTTCTAGCCCTATCTTCTGAAAAAAAAAAAAAGTGAAGAAAAGCAGGAAGGGCTACATTTGAAATACCATCCTTACATGTTGTATCAGAAAACTACTGCAATCACATTGTTTCTGCTTCTCCCATATTTTTTATACCCCTGCACCAAACTCTGTAACCCAGAAATCATTCCAACTCTTCCCTCCAAGCTAGAGCCAAGGGCAGCATCTGCCAACATGAGCATGCACATGGCAGTGGCAGACAATGTTGCAGCTGCTCTACTTTGCCCTTTAAAATACGTCATCCAGGTTCCTGAGTTTCCCTATTCTTGGGACTCTGCATAAGACTTTCCCAGTTTTCTGGTTTTTGTTGTTTGTGGGTTTTTAGAAATAAAAAAGGAGGGAGGAAGAGAAAAAAAAATCTTGCTCAGATTCCACTTCTGCTCCAGAAGTTACAGTTTGCCTGTCAGTACTAAAGCAAGCAAGGTCTGTCTTTCTAAATCTCTTTCTTAGCATTAATTTCCTCTCGATCTAGCTCCTCTAGACCAAGACAGAAATAAAGAGTTTAAACTTCTTAAGTTTAAAGGGACAAGAAGTGTTTCCTACGCCTCTATGCTTGCCTTTATTTTTGCCCTTTTTGTTTAGCCCTGTTAGCTGCATCTTATCCTGGCCTGAACCATCCTTCTTTTCTCTGCCCCCATTCCCTTTTACAGCTATTCCTGCATAAATCAGATTCCTCCTGAATAGCTTCCGTTAATCTGACAGCTCAGCAGGGACTAACCTCATCACTTCCTGCCTAAAGATAAATATCTGCCACAGCATAAAACCTGAACAGAGAAGGAAGGGATGCTCTAAGTCGGGAGTCCTCAAACTATAGCCCGCGGGCCCTATCTGGCCCTCCAGGGTCCTCAGTCCAGCGCGCGCC
>JAVJGJ010000047.1:12434215-12474473 GCA_035590215.1 Microhierax caerulescens
CAGGCCCCCCCCCCCCCCCCCCCCCGGTATTTACAGAAAACACCCCTGCCGGGGGTTTTGGGGGGGAAACCAAGCAGCTGCAGATGACTGCCTGCCACTTAATCCACGCGCCAGCTCCCTGTTTATACAGTTTGAGGACCCCTGCTCTAAGTCAACAGCTATCTTCATAGCATTGAGGGGGTGGGGACAACAGGGGAAGAGAAAAAAACAACTCAAGCAGTATCTTTACTACCAAAACAACTGCTCTGCAATATGGACAAGAGGTCAATCATGTCTACCTATCCCCTGGACAACATCAGAACTGCTGCTGAACATGGCATGCAGGCTTTACTAAAGCCTGCTATTTAACTGTTTCAACTTTTTTCTGTTATTGACCATTATTATTCCATTTTACACTCTCAATAAGGCATCCAACCAGCTATCATGGCCTGAACAGTGATAATCTTGAAAGATTACAAGCCTCATGTTAAGGGCCAATAAGCCAACACAGAAAACTTAACCTAGTATTTTCAAGTCTAGCAGAATAGGTTCATACCCTCATTTCTTTTTCAGCCCCTGCTCTTGATGCACTTTTCAGGAGGTCAGTTTACTGTGAGTAGAAGCAGGAGGCGAGAAGACAACTGGGCTTGTGAGTACTTCATGGTGGCAGTTTACCCTATTAAGCTGAGTCATACCACATCATATCACATCAGAGGTGCCACACAACTCACATTCAACCTCAAGTTGTCAGCTTGAGGGTATCAAGAAAAAACAGAAGGAAGCCCAGATTTATTATGTTCAAACGATCACACCTTAAGGCACATCCAAGCCTGATACATGATTTGGGAATGGCAGGAGCAGATGCTGTAAAACACATTTAAAGAACAACATGTAATTGTGATAGCTCATAACACCTTTCCTTCAACTGGCTGCATTTGCCGTAAATCCTCCTGCTTTTTCATTCCCCTGGCAGGCAGTGGGAAGCCTTACCTTCCAATGGAATATCTGCGCCATTATCTACCCTCCACCAACTACTGGTCTCAAATGACTGCGATGCCTGGAATAAGCACCCCATCAAGAAACTCAGAAGGTGGTTACTGATGTGTTTACAGAAACAGAAACAGACTCCAGTGTCAAATGACAGAGCAGAAAGAGAAGCCAACTACTTTGGTCCACTGGGAGCACGTGGTTAGGCACTGGGTACCCAGTGTTTCTGGGCTTGCTCCCTGACTTCAGTCTTTTCCTTTACACTCTATTCTCACACCCAAACCCCCACTGATACTGAGAATGAGGCCGGCCTGGCCTAGGGAGACATGGCAGAAGCAAACCAGCAATGAACAGTGACATCCACAAACAGGGGTGGGCCTATCTGTTTACAAGCAAAAGCTGAAAACAATCAAGACATGCCATCACACACATATGAGCTGTCACTGGTGGCAGCCGAGCAGAGATTTAGAGACTGGGGGACATCTAGTCTCCACCACAGCAGCCTCCAGTGGGCCCTGCCAGCTTGTGGCCAGTTCTCAAAATATGCATTTGCAAATGTCACACACTGGGGAAGACAGTGCCAGCTTCAAGTCTGTTTAAGAACAGAGGAATGCAATTCTTTCTTCCTGTCACAGCTGGCTTCAATCTCTCCTTTCCAAGATCACATCCTAGAGGGAATAATCAGCATCTCCTATTGCTAGAAAAGATGCTCAGTCTTGGTTTCCTCTTGGCTGACTGTAATTCCAAGGAAGACCACTGTGAAATCTTATCACATAGAAAAGCTGAGCTTCTGAGCTGTGCATCAGAGATAACAACACCGACCATAGGGGAAATGCATGCTGATACATCTTTTCATCAGCAACCTGATGATTTTGCCAACTGTTGAGCTGTACATGACCATTTGAGGGAGACTGTAGTCTTGTCTTGGGCTCAAATTCCCTCCTATCCCATTATTTCTCAAAGAAATCACAAAATACAACCTAATGCAGCAGCCTCCCAGAGAAATCAGGCAATTTCTGCCTATGGATTCCTGTCTTTGCTACAGAAAAGGCTGCATTTTTAAAAACTTATGGGTAACTGTCACGTTACCAACTGCAAATACAAAAATACAGCAAGGACCATGTACTGATTTATCACGGAGTCAGTTTGGCTGGAAAGTTTACATCAAAATTTCATCTTGGAAAAGCTGATGTGCCTTGTTACTCAGGAAAGGAGGTGTATCAACAATACTCTCAAGTCTATGGAGAAGCTGTTTTAAGTACTAGTTACCATTCTGTGCCTTTGAAATACCTCATTTTATGGTTGTACCAGGCTTGGGAAATGAGAAAGGAGGTAGAAATTCAACAGAACAGCCTCCTCCCTCTGTCATTAAACATACTGCAGCAGTAACACAGCACTGGGATGTATATCGAGGGGTCGGGTGGGTGGCGAGTACAAAGGCTCTGCACACTACAAGAATCTGAATGTCAGTCAACTATAACGCAGGCTCATGAATGAAGCTGCCTTTATGACCCACTGCAACACCTTTTTCTCCTCCCTCACACCATACTAAGCAGGGTAACCCCAGGAAGTAGCATAGGCAACAGAAAAAATCTGCTTCCTCCTTTAATATGCTCTCACATCAATTTCTATAATCTTTTCAGTCTCCCCTACCTCTTCTGTATGCAGTGCATACACCTTTCTTTGGTTATCAAGAAATTCAAAGGAGCCCTGAAGCAAGCCACATGACAACTGCAAACACATCAAAATTACAGAGTAGGAACTAGGAGCTGAACAATTTGACCTTAACAGTATTCACTTCAGAAGAGTGAGACAACTCGAGGCAGACCCCTAAAGAGGCAGGTTAAGCAAACAAGGGGCATAATTTCTCAGCTGTTGGTTATATGTCAGCATTTGAATTCATTTGCCTGACAAAAGCCACTTACAGCAGTGATCAAGCAAGGTCACAATGACATCTGGCCCTTTCAGAGGCTAGTTTTCCCTCTAACCCCTTTCTCACCGGGCTACTCACAACAGCTTTGTGAGTAGCCACAAACAGCCACTTTGATAATCAGCTATCTGAACTGCAGAGCTTCATATCCAAACAGAATCTGCCCTCAGGCTTTTAAAATACACCTGCAACTGACTGAATGCAAGACTCTGGCAATGTGCACTGTTGAAGCCTACAAGAGAAGCTGGGAAATGCAGAGATACAGGGCAAATTGAATTCCAACCACACATTTCAGCAGAAACCCAGCAGGGTGACAGTTGTGTAATTTGTGACAAGTTCACTAACACATGAGAAAACAAAATAACAAAAACCTTCCTGTTCACCTCCTAGCGCACACATTTCTTCAGAATTTGAGAGGACAGAATTTGAAGGACACCAAACCTCTCTGCACCAAAGAGGTATCTGGAATCTCTTTCTGCAGAGCTGAGCCTTCAAACAGAATGAGGGATGGAAGGTACTGAATCAGGAGGGTATTAGAATCTGAAAGTCAAGGGGACATCAGGGTGGTTGGTACCTCATGCAAGGCATGCATACCTGAGCAGGACAGGACTAGTTATGCAACTCCATTCTGCAGCATTCAAAACTTAAGAGCAGAGCTTTATGCAAATGAACAAATATTTCAACTGCTTCTAACTTCACCTGTACTATACTTTCTCCAATCAGGCTTTTACCACCTTTGGTTGCTTATAAACATCTCAGTTCACTAAGCCTAAATATTTAAAGTTTTGACCTTTGTGTCATACACAGAGACATTTTCCCACTGTGTTAACATAAAGGTGCTTTTTCAGCATGTTTTCCCATATTGGCCTGCCTCAGAAGTGGTATGCTGCCTCTCACATGAGACACTCTGGGAACAGCCAACAGGAGAACTATCCAGAAAATAAAGACAGATGTTTATATGGAACAAGAACTACCACTGATCACAGCTATTACAGCACTGAAACCTAGCAGTACAAGTCCATGTTTAATGGAACAATACGTTAGGTACAAATCATCCTGCCATAAGATACCAAGGCTTGATCTGACCTAATTCCCAGAAGTGGTACTTTATTAACAAGTGTTATTAACTTCAGTGCAATTACTCACACAGACAAGGGTATCCACAGGCAAGTCCTGATTCAGTAACCTCTATAATATGACTATATGGTATGTGGGTAGTCAGCATTATTTAGGATGACTCAGGTTACTCTAAATATAAGATACCCACTTTGTCTTAGAGCTTTAGAGATTTTAAAACCATATGCAAAATGATCTCACTGTGTGCTGCTTTGCATCTTATTGCTCAATCAGGTATTGCTAAACAGGGATGTTAAGTAATCCATTGTATAGTACACAGTACTTCATAGTACTACACAGTACTCCGTAGTACTACACAGTACGTAGAACTCCACTGTAATTCCAGCAGCAGTTTGCTATGCAATTCCTGGTACAGGCAATAAATTACTGTGTCCTGTACACTTCGCATTTTAAGGGGTGTAAAGAAGAATGCATTGCATAATCAATGACAGATGTTAGAAAGTAAGTTACTTTGATTTTTAAATTGTCAGAGAAGCTTCTGATGTTCAGCATTCAAGAGGCCTCTATCATTTAACTTCTTTGTCACTGGGCAGTGACAGATCTGATAAAACTGAGATACAGTGACATGTAAAAGGAGGAGAGGGAAGACGCATGCAAGTCTGAACTGGGTCAAAGTCAGTTAGTGGAGTTTATACCAGCAAAGATTTGGTCTTGTAATTGTGCACACAAAGTATTACTCAGAATATAACTCTCCTCAGATTAAGAATTCAGTTCTGGTGTTAAAACCTTCTTGCCTTCAAGAAAGTCACGGTTTCAACCTTAGCAAGTCAGGGGGAGAAAGGGAAAAGATGCATGAGCCATAATTCTTCCTATTTCAGCTGCCTTTTTTTGGTATTTGAAAGTGTCTCCTATCTCATTCCCCCTTGGCTGATTCCTTGTGCTGAGGTAGATGAGATAAATTAGCATTCCTGTGCTTCAGACACACCAAAGGTTTACAGTTGCAGCTATTCTGTGGATATTAGAATCTGAAACATCTTCCTTTACCTAAAGCCAGTGATTGTTACAGTTTAAGGAAGACCCCAGAAGAATTCACTGTGAAAGCAGAATTCACTATGGAAGCAATCACCTGAAAGAGAATTATACCTTCTGATGCATGCTGAAGTTCTGCATAAACTTGTCTGTTTCCTCTAGCTCTAAGGGAAATCCTTTGCTCTAAGCAGGATGCCAGCACCATGAGGAATCCCACCCCTCATCTGTTCATGGAGCTGTTAATCCTTAGCTGACTCAGCAGGGAGACCTGTGCAGTACAGAACACATTGCTCTTGCCACCGATCTACTTTTCCTCTGTATAAGAACAGGAAGGTCTTCAGTGAAGCGAAAGTAGCAGAAATCCCTGAATAAATTCCCATCAATTGTGCTAAGCAGGAAGTAGGTAGCATATATCCTTGGGCGACAAGGGTACAAGCCCATCCAGAAGAGACTTTATCTATCACTTGGTATCTGTCACTTTTAAGAAGGAACCAGTCTGGATTGAATCCACTCCTGGATTCAAGTCTCACAACTCTCTGGCTAACTATCTGCACCTTGCAGCAGGCCACAACAGAGAATAAAATGCTACTAAAAAAAAATGCTGGGTCTTCAAACAGAAGGCTAGATCACTGAGAGTGCCAAACTCTGAGGTGCTTTCATCAATTTCCTAGACTCTACTATAAGAATTTGCTTATTTACCTCTTTGTAAATAAGTGTAATAATAAAATAAGTAATAATGTGTAATAATGGAATAAAACACCCTAGATTTTCAGAATGAGGTGAAGTACCACCACTCCAAGTGACACCAAGTTCTGCAAACACTTTAATAAACTGCCTTTGCCATTGAAGACAGCCTTGCCCTTCAGGCCCAATCCGATGCCTTCTGCCTTCCCCCCAGCCCCCACCCCTGTCCCAAGATGAGCTTTCTTAGCCTGGTTCATTTCAATAATCAGATTTACACCGAGGCCTTACAGACTGTCACATTGACACAACCCAGCAAGAACACACTACAGAAGAGGAGTGGGCATTGCTTGGACTAGCGTTGCCAACCAAACCCACATTCCTACAACACCTCTCAGGTGAGCTGAAGATCTATAGATTGTTGAGCTCCTTGCTACAACCCTGGCTCCACCCAAGACAATACAGTTCTTGCAAACCCAGATTAAATTACATTCAAGTTGTATGTGGTCGTTTTGCTTTTGAAGTACAAAAATTATACCATATACTCCCCTCCCATGTCCACGTGAAATTTACTCCTATAATAAACCCAGCTCAAAATCTTCCATCATTCAAAAAGGGCCTAGACTTCCAAGCAGTGCAAAGACTTCAGTAGTAATACAAAGCATTGCACCTAATAAATTAGGATTCAACTTGGTTAACAATTCTCTTTAGACACACTAGAAATACCATAGCTAAAAAGCCAAGGAGGGAGACAGTTTGGGGAAGGTCATGCTGGACTTTCCTACAATTAACAGGAAATTTCCCCATTTTAAATAAAATGGAAGAAAAGCAGCAAGAGACAAGCTATTTCATTTTATGCATAAGGTGACTGGGAAAAATAGGTGCACTGAAAGGCAGACCATGCTGAGAAATACCTGAAATATCTGAACCGGCAGATCAGTACACAGATTTCAGATGAGACACATGCCAGCTGCAACAGTATAGAATGCAGCCCATAGATGACAGTCCATGCTATCCCCTTAGTGATCCATAGATCCACTATCCTGTCATGCTGGCGTTGCTGTCTTGTGCTATACATACCTATATTACTGGGCTATCTGATGAGTCCTTCTCTCACTGCCACATCCAGGAAGAACCAGAAAATTTCATCACCAGTGGTACAAGGGGGACAGATTAAGAGCAACTCCTACCAGCTTTCTCCTTGCCTTAAAAGAAAACATTACCTTTACTTGTCTCAGCCACTTCAGCATGTGCCTTTAATGTGCAACAGCCTTAGGTTTTAAAGACATGCACATAAGGGGCAGGGTATAGCATGCATGCAGGTTAGGGGGTAAAAGGAAAGCAGGTTAGAGGGAAAAAAAACCTTAACATCCCACACTAATCATCACCCAGTCAGTGCTTTTGTGAAGATCTTTGTTATTTGAAAGTAGCTGCCAAACCTTTTGAGCTAACAGTTTTTAGCCTGAAGAGATCATGGACTGTTTGCTGCCCTTTATTTGTGGGTGGATAGCATTATTTCTTCTCCACAGCTGAATGACAATGATTTTTGAGAAATGAATTACAAAATGGGAGAATTGCAAATACTTGTCTGAGCACAAATTGCTTTGTTTGCCTGAGAGGGAAGGTGTTTATATGAAGAACAATCACTCCTGTACAAACATCCCCAGAGACAACACACATTCACAAACACAGTTGAGTTCCCACAGCAGCTTATGAGTGAGCATAAGCACAAGCAGCTCACTGGCCTCCAGTGAGATTAATTGAGCACTTTGTCAGTGCTCATCTCCACCCAGAAGCTGGCATTCTCAGGCCTGCAGTAAATGATCCACCACCACCCATCTGTCTTGCTGTTGTCCCCATTAAATTAAGCATGTTTTATTTCTTACCATTTACCTCGCCTTTATGCGTCACTGGAAAACAGAAGTGTACTGTTTGGGAAAATTACTCCTCTACATAATTTGAAGACTTGTGGTTGGACATAATACATTATAAGGAAAGCAGATCCAATGTGAGTGCTCCTACAAGAACTCCTTTCCATCACCCCAGGAATTGTAATTTGGCAATGCAGGCTGGGCTTTTATGTTGGCATCTTTCACAGTCCTGCATAGGGTCCCCTGACCCTCTCCTGCAACAGCTCCCCAGCTGCAGAGACACACGCCACATACTTTCATTGCCAAGATCTTGCACAATTTACTTACAAGTCTTTAAGGCAGACTTTGCTGCCTGTTCTGGGCCCTGGCTGGAGAGAAAGGGAAAGTGAACACTCCCATTTTAGCTTCAGATTATTTTAAATACATGATGACAGATGGTCTGCAGTGGGAAGGGCCTCTGGCTGGTTCTGCAGCACGAGTGCACACAGGCACACACGCACGTAACTGCAGGAGATTGGAGAAGAGCTCAGCCCATGTTCTTGCCCAGCCAGGTGACCCTGCTGCATCCTGAACAGCAGTGACCTGATGTGGGTGCCAAATTGAGCATCTCCTATCTCTAGGTCACAGGTTTCCACCATGAACACCGCATGTTAAAAACCTCACAGGAAGCCATTTAACATGAAAGCAACTGAAAGCTCCCTCCCTTCTTGTTATGTCTCCTTGTCCTCGATGCCAATGCCTGGATTGCTGAAGAATAATGACACTTGCTGCCAGGCTCCAGGGAGAAGCAATGGACACTTCTAGTGGGGGTAACCATACTGTCTTTCTTCTGCAAGCTGTTATAGGACAATCTGAAGCAGATGTAAATCCCCAAATTTGGGAAAAGAAACATTTACAAGCAGATCTAAATATCACAGTCACTCCCCTTTCCCAGAGCCATCTGGGCTAGCTTTGTCACCTTTTCAACTGCCAGAGCATGCTGAAGTTTGCCATGCAAGTCTGTCTTCAAATCTCCACAGCATCAATATCTTCCATAACCACTAACTTCCTTTAAAATGCAAGACCATACAATTTGTCCTGTATTACCGGAAGCAAGCAGCAAACAAATCCAGTCAGACACCAAAAAGTTATATCATATTCTATCAAACAAGTGTCACACTTCAGCATGCACTGTCTTAAAGATTTCCCACAGCTTGAGGATTTTTGTCAGTTTAAGCCTATAATCACCTCCCTACCTGTTAGTCAGCAAAAAATATAGTTTGTCTCAAGAAATCTTGCTTGACACAGGACAGGGTTGAGGATCAGAGCAGGAATATGAATTGCTAGAAACCAGCATTTCTGAAAAAGGCTTGGACACCACTACACCAGGATGTTCCTGCTGAGAAGGTGTCCACTGGCAACAAACACTGATGACAAGATGGGTCTTTGTGGGCTATGCTCCTAACTCAAAAACTGTGAGCACTGCTCCCCATTGCCTACAGAGATAGCCAGGCACATCCAAATGTTATTTCACCAAGGTCTTAATACAGGCTGAATCACCCTGCAGGTACACAGTTAGCCCTCACCAATGAGCAAGGAAGACCTGATGAGTAACAGATACCCAGTTCCTGTAGCTAGCAGTGACAACTGTCATCCTTGGAAGAGTAGCAATGAAGACTTCAGTCACTTGAAAATTGCAAAATCAAAGGAAAGAATGAGAATGCACAAAAATAAAGGAAAACAATTTTTAAAATTTTCTAGCTTTTTTGAAGTATGACTTTCACTGTGATTTATGACTCCATATGCAATAGCTTTTTAAAAAACAACAAAAAACAAAACACAAAAAGAGGCACTAAAAAAACCCCATGATCGGCACAACCCTGTACACTTCCCAATCTACAAAACTGTACTGAAAACCAGTCTGTTTCAGAGCTTCATCCCAGATTCCCAAGCTTTCCTTCAGTTGTTCTTGCAGCTCCAGAAATATTTTGAAATATAGACCCTGAGCACACAGTTCCTTTACACCCATGAAATCCATTTGTCACCTACACAAGACAGCCACATACATATTTTTCAAAACCTCTCACACTGCAGAATGACACTGGCTCCGTGCCTTTATACATTTCCTTCAGACAGGACTTGGGAAGCCCCTTCATTAGACATCCAAAGTGTCCCCAAGAAACCCACTATTCTGCTGAAATTTAAGATCTTTGCCCATAAACCCCCTACATACCAAGAAATATTTGGACAAGACAGAGGCAGTTACTTTGTCAAATTAGAAACTGATCCCATCTCCTGTCAAAAACAACTATCACAACCTAAGAGTGAAACACTTCTGTTCTCCTTCCTTTTCTTAATTGCAAAAGGACTCCCAGGCAGATACAGCAAAGTGAACACATTTCAAGAACAAATTCAAAGCATATATGCATCAGAGGGTTAAAAGCAAAAAGCACACACTCCCTGGAACATTCAGATTCCCTTCTCTCAGGCCCCAATTCCACAAACACACATGCCTGTGCTTAATTTTAGTACAGAAACCAGCAGGTTTCTGTAGCACACTCACAGAAACTAGGGTAAGGACACTCACATCTGCAGAATCAGGATCCAAGGCCATGGCCTCTCACTGGATTGTAGGCTGGGAAGTATGTGCCTCCACAAGATGGAAGTCAGCAGAATAAGGTCACACAATTGGAGTAGAAACTGCAGAGGAAAAAAAACCAAAACTGTTGGTAAAGAGCAATGCCACAGTGGGTGGATCTGCAAGACAGTTTAATTTGGTTCTCTATTTCAGGGGAAAAAAAACTGTAGTCTGAAAAGCTTTCCGTTTCTACCTATGTTCACCACTTAAACAAGTGTTAGCATAAATTAGTATATATTACAGTAAAAAAGCCAAAGGTTTAAGCCTCTAATCACACAAATGGGAATTAGGGAAGGACAAGCATTCAGGTGGAGAACACAAGCCCAAAGCATTCCTAATCTCAGCTCAGGTATTAGAGCAGCAACTTTATGCAAGTGCTGTGGCCACCTTCTCACTGTTGTAAGGCTGGAATCTACTCAGCTGCACCTTGCTTCCCTGAGACAGCCCTGTAAAAAGACTGTTTACAATCTGGGAGGCATCTGCTCAGCAATTAATAGCACAGCATTCATTTAGAAATACCTCTTTCCTCCTCCCACTCAGCCTGGGCTAAGCTTTGATCACCCCATGGTCTTAAAAAGTCATCAAGATGCAAACAAGTATTCAGAGGGGAACAAGTATCTACACCTTCCTTTATATGAATCATTACAACAGGGCCTCACCATGTTACAGTGAGTCTCAGTAAAGATGTTTTTGTGATAGGTACCTTCCAAGAACACTGAATAAAACAGCTGACTGCAATGTACTAGCCTGCTTCGAAGCCTTTTGAAATGCATCAGTCTCACCTCAAATGCGGTAGGTCACGCATCACTAGTAGGCTAGCTTGGGAAGTCAGTTGAACTGCTATTGTCCAACTGCTCCCTTCCCAGACAGTATGACTTACCCAGCAGGATTCTTTGCTGCTTCATCACAATTTAAAAGTTTCATATCACAAACTATTATCTATGCAACTTTTTAGACAGTTTCACAATTTCAGTTGAATTTCTGGTCTTCCAGAAACCTGGTATAACATGTTCACAGATGGTCTACTTGGCATTTAAAGAGCCTTACTTTTTCACATTGGGCAGATTTAGGAATTTGGCCTGCCCCAGGTAGCAGCTTATTTTATTAGTTTTCCATACCGGTATAGATATCAAGGACCTCAGTCATGAGCAGTCCTGCTGAGCAGGAGCTGGATAAATGCAGAAAAAAAAGACATCTCATGCTTTTTACTCCACTTTAAAATAGATTTTTAGACATCTGACAACAAGATCTTTCTCTCTCAAACTCATGGAGCAGCATCAAGAGAGATGGCCTGCAGAAATTAAGACCTTCCATGACAGTTCCCAGAGGAAAGATTTTAATAGATCAGTAAGCAGGCCTAGATCAAAACAGGCATTGGGACACTTCTAAAAAGGCAAAAAAAAAGATGGTTCTGCGTGTTTTCTCCTCCTATTACTTAAAGAGAGAACACCCATTTCACTTACTGTATTCCTACCACACTCTGGTTAATTTTTTTTAATACATCCATTTTTTGCTTATAAGGCCAAGCACACACACAAAAAAAAAAAAGATATCTGAGTTTCAATCTTCCCCTTTGGGCAATGACCTTACCTGTATTATTTCTACACACACACATTCCTGACAACTTTGTAGTTCCTCACAATTTCCAAAAAAAAGCTCAGAATATGCTGACTAACACTGGTTTTGAGGTCAGTAATAAGTGATCATACAAACAGCTGTGAGACATAACCTGGTCAAAGTAAGAAATTGCAAGACCAGGAGAACAGAACTCATGTACATGCCTAGAGCCAGGGCTGCACACACGCCCTTCTTGCATGCTAGCTCTTACTGTCACACATACATACTTTTTGCACCAGCTGTTGCTGGAGACCTCAAATCTAAAGAGCTGCAAAGGCATTAAATGCCTAATCACCCATGATTAATCCAAATGGAGCTTTCCCATTCACAGGAACACTCCCTGCTTCTCAATTGTGTCTCAACATGCTCTATAAACTGTGATGAAAGAGGACAAGAAATTTATCCTGAAGAAAGACAACAGGCTACTAGTGTTTTAATAAACTTCTACATTTAGTTTTTCATGAGTGTAGCCTCCTATTACCTGTGGCAAGCCAAAACTGCTAACCAGTACACACCTCTGGGGTAGTCCCTTTAGAGCTCTCAGCCCACATTAACATGCCAAACACACAAAGGTTTAATTTCTCTTTGTCCATTTTACAGTCCTGTCTGCTACTTCCTTAAGTGAGACACCAGTTTTAACAATAAAGGAAGATTCACACAGAGAAAGATACATTCTGGCAAGTTTGTAGCTACATCTGCTGTTCCTTGTGTAAGCCTTTCATATTTTAGAAGTGCAAGTCATATACTTGGGAGCCTATTCTCACCTGTGCACTACAAAGGACAAAACCTAAGCAGGCTTCTCTGCCTTAGGCTCTAGCTTCAGGGTACACGTCAGTGGAACTATTTCCCAAAGGCTTACTGAAGGAAGAAAGTGGATGCAAGGTAAGGATTTTTCCAAATATTATTCCAGATAATTCACTTCTACAGCACCCAAAACTGTGCGCTGCAAAGGTACCTTTTATCACATAGATAGGACTGAACATCCAGAGCAGGGAGAGTGAATGTGTGTTTGTGTGATGACAACAAAAAAACCCAAACCAAATAAAAAAACTAACAGCACACACACCAAGCTCTATTAAAGCTCTCACACTGAGACACCCAAAATCCCCAAATCATCAGTTCTAGCCAGAGGTCACACCCAGAATCCTTAGGTGACGCTCCAAGTTCTTGCAATGATTTCATGTGTGGTCTTGGTCACTCCCTGCCTCAGTTTCCTCAGTTACACAATGATCAGTTTAATTTTTATTTGCTAACACTGATAGAATGTGGATAACAGTGGTTTTGGGGGCCTGTTTTCTTATTTTAATCTGACACACTGACCATGATTTACTGCTTGGTTTTATGCAAAAGATCTGACTTTTTTTTTTTTTCCTTCAAATCCAGGAGCTCCAACCTTGGCTTGGGACATCCAGTTCCACCACAAAATGCCCAGAAATTCTCTCCCCACACTGACATTTCATATATAAGAACCAAGCCAGCTGCATCTGCCAAGTTGTACTTCTATGACCACAAACTCAAACTGAAATATAAGGAGATGCATAAACCCAATGGGGAGAAACAAAAGCAGCTCCAGAACTGTGCCTAAGCATTAGGCAACATATGAATATTGTAGCTAGACCTTTCTTGTGACATCAGATATATTAGCAAACCTCTTGATACTTCAGTTCCATCCAATGTAAATGCACCCCCCTACCTAAAATAAGTCAGCACAACAACAAAAGGATGCACCACAAGTTTCCAGGTAAGTAGAAACAAACAGGAAACTAATATGGAGAAAACAAGCATAGACAAAAGAAAGAAATTGAACATCACAAAAATACATGCCAGGAGCTCCAACTACAGATGGCTCAATCCAGTTCTCCAAATACACCTAGAGGGCGAAGCAAGCATATGCCTCCATACACAGTGTGACCAGTTTTTGCACCAGCAAGCCAACACTACGCAAATAAATAAAACCAAATGGCACACGCAGCCTTCCCTAGGCGCTTCCCCACCATGCCTTCCAGGCTCCACCTGGACAGGGCTCTCCTCCGGCACCTGGGATGAGAAGACAAGGCCAGTGCTTCACTTCTCTCGCCTCCAGAGCAGCCAGGCTGCTTGCTCCTGCTGTAGATACACTGTCAGACAGCCGCTGTTAACATACCCACCTGCAAGCTGACCCCACACGGCCCTGCTGACCCGGGGCCATGCACACCCCCAGAGAACCCCCAGCAGGTCACATGGGCGCTTTCAGCCAATCACAGCCCCTGAGCGCTGCCGCCAATTCGCCTGGCGCAGCCCTCGGAAGCCCGCTGCTGTGCTGAGGGGAAGGGAAAAGGCGCGGGATCGTTTAGCTTGGAAAAGACCTTTTAGATCATTGAGTCCAACTGTAAACCTAGCGCTACCAAACCCACCACTTAGCATGTCCTTAAGGGCCACATCTACACGTCTTTTGAATACCTCCAGGGATGGTGACTCCAAAACTTCCCTAAGCAGCCTGTTCATTGCTTGACAACACTTTCTGTGAAGAAATTTTTCCTAATACCTGATCTAAACCTCCCCTGGCACTAGAACACTTTCTCTCTGTGTTTCACCCACGGCTGTTAATTCGACTGAGAGAAACACTGGTCTCTCATCACTTTCTACAAGCAGGTTCTGGAGCTTGTGGAGCAATGAGAGCGCTCCCCAGGGATGAGACTGGGGTGGGCAGAAATTCAGAAACCCCTTTCTCCTCCTGGTATGCCTTAGGATCTGTTTTCAAAATAGTGGGGTGTTTCAGAGATCACAGGGCTTGTACTTTTGCAGTGCACAAGAAGCCAAGGGCTACTGTAAAATGGCTGCCCGCTGAGGTATAACAGTTTGGAAACCATGAGGCACTACGAGGCCAGAGCTGAACAATGTCAGGACTCCACAGTTCAGGTTCTTCAGGGGTAAAAACCTTTCTGAAGCCTGCATATGCTTAGTGTAGTTTTTATAATATCACACATCCATGAATCACTGAACATTTTTACATCCTGCAGGTGCCCTGGCCATGCTAGCAAACCATCCCTTTACCTGTCCCTTGTAGTCACATCCATCTTTTCTGTGAGTGTGAAGATAAAAGAAACCTTTTTCAAAATGGGAGGTTAACCTGTCTTCTCAAACAAACCAAAGAAAATAGGTGGTTAGAACTGAGTTTTCCTGATGCATCAGAACCATCATCCAGTTTCATGGGAATGACCACAGAGATAGTAGAAGAATTTGACCTACGTGATTACGCAGGAAGAAGCCTTGGTGTTCATCTGCTATAAAGTCTATCTGTCAAAAAAAGGGAGCTATAAGACGAATAAGACTTAACTCATTCCTCTCACACATGACTCCTTTAAAGTACCAAACCACTGCCCTAGATTAATAGAGTTTATTCAGTTTTTTTCACTGTTCACAGCTTGTCCTTAGAGCTGGTAAAGTCACTTGTCCTGTAACTTGATAGTAAAATTCACCAATACAATGCACACAAGCTACCAATTGGCTGCCAGATGACAAGAAAGGCATGTGATTTCTATTAACTTTATTGGATTTGAACCTGGAAGTTGAAGAGTCCCATATCTCATAGCCAGTCCTTGGCTGAGTCCATTCCCTGCTGCTCTCCTTTCTTTGAAGATTCAAATTTCATTCAATGAGACACCTGTCTAGCTATATACCACCTCCAGCCCTAGCTAAACGAAATACAGCATCTGAGCAGACACTTGGAGGTGATCTCTCCTACAAGTATAGCCAAGCCACCTGCACTGCAATGATATTTATATACCAGCATTATCTTCCAGAAAAAACACTTTAAATATAGTCATGATTTTAGACTCACAGCTGAGTGTAACTGCTCACGTCACTTTGCAGATTAAAAGCCCTGAGGCAAAAGTATGCTAAGCAACCTAGATCTATGGTGAACTTGGAACAAAACCCACTCTTTCTGCTTTGTGGTGTTAAGCTGTAACTAGAAACACAAGCTTCCTTTATATTAGCAGCTCCTCTGCCCAGTGTCATTGAGAATAATGAGATAAAAACTGCAGCAACATAACTGAAATGGAGATTGGTTGGTAGTCCCTGATAAGATTGTCTTCATTGCAAGGTGATACTGCTTTTTTAGTTTGCAGCTGACACAGAACTAGCCATAGCCTTGTGGTCTTGCATGAAGCCTCAAATGGATGCATTCCCACTTTTTCAGTTGAATATTTAATGCCATGCATTACCTTTCTACTCAATCCAGTGGTGTCCTTCACAAACTGGGGCCTCAGGCAGTTGGCCTGAGAGCTCACCCTAGAACTGGAGATTTTGACAGGAAAGTTCTGTTAGATGTTACACCATAACTTTGTTTGAAGGGTGTGGAGGAAATGCTGTCCAACCTGTTAACTGCGTAAAAAGTCCTTTGAACTGTAGTTACCTGTTGGCACAGAGTTCAGTTAGGCAATCTTAATTGTTTGCATTTGATTATACATATAAAGAAAATGTGAAGCTGTGTCACTTTGAACTAAGACATTTTTAAAAAGATGTGGATAAACAGCTCAGAAGCACACTGCAGGAACACTTAGAGGTCTCTGCCAGGGGAAAAACAGATAAGAGACACCACAGGACAACCCTTTACATTCATTATCTGGTTATTCATACTGTCACCATCCTCCTCTTCAGTGCCAGTGATTTTTGATAGAGCACAAAGAAGAAAAGTCTTGAATGGACAAAATACAAAATCAGTAACCTCATATGGTGGCCCATTCTCATATTTAGACTAGATTCTCCTGCAGCATCTACATTTTGAGAAAATGAAGGTTTGTGTTGTGTATGAACCAGATCTGGATCCACATGCATACATGCAAAAGAGTCACAGCAATGGGCAGTTATCAAGGGGTTTTATGGGACTGGTGGTACCATAAAAGCACACACAAAAGAACAGAAAGTATTCTGGTTACCTAAAATACAGATGTCTTGCACTCCCTATGGCCACGCTCTCAAAGGGTATTTATTATGTGTTGTGGGGGTGTTAGTAATGGAGAGACTACCAGAGATACAGAAAGGCAGTTAGTTTGGTTCATGGAAGAAACACTGTGTATTGCAGAGGAAAAATACAGTGATGACTAACAAAGGGAAGGCAGAAAAGGAAGAAGATATTTAATGTCAAAGGGCTTCAACACACATCCCAATTTTTAGCATCAGCCCTTTTTGGTTTACCCACATGTATATGGAACAATTCCTGGGTAGTGAGAGAGAAAATAAATGTAGTTCTGTAGGCTATGTGCCAAAATATTCATGAGAGCTGTAGATGATTCATAGCTTACCAAAGACACTGAGATCAGCACTTGGACTATATTGGCTATTTTTCTATGACAAGGCACAGGTCTATATAATGCAAAGGGATTAGGGCCTATCCATCCGTTAGAGTCACTCATGGGACATCAGGTTTCTGATGCCAGGGAAAAAAAAGTCCCATTTTCTGCCTCCTGGCTCTGCCCCACGAGCTGCAGTGTGTCATATGCACCACTAGTGTTTCAGCCTCTTTGCTTACAAAGCAGATGTTTGACAAGCACAGAGATAATTCCTTCAAGATCTGTAACAGCTGTGGCCAGCATTCAGATAAGAGGCCCTATATTTCTACAGCCACCAGCCAAGGCCTTATGCAACTTAGTTAAATTGCCCTTTGAGACACTGCCTTGCCAGCTCGAGTAAGTGGCAGACACCTCTCTATGGGAGAAGAGAATCAGTCTTTTGTTAGACGTCAATTTGCTTTTCCTTTGGGCTCAAATTTTGAAACACTTTGTTTTTCCCTCTGTATTGTTTTTGGGAGGTTTTCATAATGTGGAGTCTTCGTGCATCCAAACACAGGCTGCTTCTGCCCCTGCCAGACTTCAGTGCTTTGGTATGGAGGCAGGTTAGCTCGGTTTCTGTAGGAACAGAGCTTTCTTGAGATCCATAGTGTTGAGTGGCCATTTTCATAACCCTTGCTCTGTGCAGGGCACAGTCTACAGTTGGTGTGTGGAGTTTAAAGGATTCTCTTTCTGGAACTAAAATATTCTGTGACCATTACTTAAGGAAGAGAAACCAGGCCGAACTCAGCAGAATCCCTTGGGTGCCCCTCAACAAGCACAAGAGTGTCCCAAAACATTTTTGCACACAAAATGGAAAGGTATTTGGGGAAGTAGGATAAAGAGGTACTCACACTGTGTGGATGCAAGTCACCTGCAGTTGCCTAACACTGCTGACCTGATGTTGTATCCACTTAAAAAAGCAAACCCAGTATCAAAAATTAGTGCCTCAGTCTCAACACCACTAGGTGATGCAGATGCAGCTCTTCCTGGCTTAAATATGTTTCTGCTATAGCCCATATCTATGGTGTCATCAAAACTTCTTGGTTCACTGAAATCTATGCTTGGCACCACCTGGCTCAGAATTTAAACACAGACCCTGCATACCCCTGTACACAAAACACCAGGCAAGAGAAAATCTACCTGGCACATTTAATATGTGGTTTTGGGATCCTAGAAGTAATAGAATATGTGCAGATAACATGTAAGAGCTGACACCAAAGCAGTCAGAACTAATCCACTGATCTTTAAATTAGAAAGGCTTTAGAAAAAATGCAGGTGTAAGAAAACCTCCATATTGTCATTGCGGAGCTGAGAATAAAACTGAGCTTCATCAGTCCAGACATGAATTTCCTCAGGGGTGATTACCCTGGGAGTGGCCATCACAAGGGCAGATCTAGGAAACAGAACAAACACCAGTGAAGTTCAAAACAGCACATGATCACTCTGCAAAACAGGAGTCATGAAAAGTCAAAGGAACTATTAACACTTCACCCTTCTGTTGCACCTCCCTTTGGAGGACTTCATTGTGCTTCAACAAAGACGTGTCAGACTGTGATGCCTTTACTCATGCACCTTGCCATATAAGTGACCTTGTTTGATTTTATGGTTCGAAGCAGTATCTGAAGTAAAAAGGGATCAGATTCTTGCCCTAGCTGATGCAGTGTCAGTCATTTTAGGATTGTTTTTTATTGATGAAAATGTTGAGTCAGAAATTACTGCCACTTTCTCTTGTCATTAGTCTTTATATCCAGAGTCCAATGTAACACCAGTTACAAGTACAGAAGTTTGATAATCAAGGTACTAGTCAAGCAAAAAAGGAAAACCACCTGAGCTGTGAAGCACTGCTCTCAGCAGTTGCTGCACTGCATATGGAAGTTTATTGATTGCATTAAAAGGTTTGAAGGGCTTTGACCTGTTCTTACACCTGCTCTCTCAGATTCAGATGGGGGATCATCTTAGGTGCCTCCTTACATTCACATGAAAGGTGACTGAAGATAGGTCCACTGAAGTATGGATAAGCTGAATCGGGAGCTTGTTCTGTGCTACATTTTGCCCTTACTGAAAGAAAGGTCACCCACAATGGCAATTTCACAGTGGGTATAACTGAATGATCGTCATAGCATAGCATATTCCCATTATTGTTATAGTGATCCTAGTAAAAATATTCACAAGACTTCTCCTGGCTGTAGCTGTCATTAACAAGGATTTCCTCTTGCAACGTACTGTGGCTCAGTTAAATAATTCCACTAAGGAACAGTGTCCATATAGCAATAGTATGCATGACATGATCCTGCAGATAGTCAACATTCAAAAGAAGTAAAAATGTCTTAGAAGGTTTTATGGTCATTTCACAATAGTGAGAAATGAAATTAGATTAGATGGGATTGGATTATTTTTGTTCTGGCCTATATTCCGGGGGATTTCTGGGAGCTTGAAATCACATTGTGAATCTGTTCTTCCAAGTGGAAAGGGCTGGAGCAGAATTTCCTAGAGCTTTTCTGTTGTTTTCCCCAACTCCCAGGTGCAAATTGTGTTGTTGATTCTTCCCCTTTGGCCCCTTCCTCTGAATTTGCTGAAGGGAGTGTTTTGGGAGAGTCCTGCTAAGCTCTGGCCAGGCTTATTGAAGTAGGGACTGCCTGTGTGTCCCCTGCCTATACATCACCTTTACAGCCCAAAACTAGGGCTTCTCTGCTCTGCCATAATCCCAACAACATCACTGAATACTCACTAGACTCTTACTGACTTTTTGTCATGTTCAGGTGTTGACACACCCACTACTACCAGAGATGCCTCAGTAGGCTGGTGTGGGAATCAGATCCAGTTAAACATAGTACCTTCATGTTTCAGTCACTAGCCCACACTTTGAGTCAAAGAGAGCAAGGGGAATTGGGTTCTCTCATTTGTCTATGGCACAGAGCAGCTAAAACCACAGCTGTCCAAGAAGATGAGGAAGAATGCTTTGAAGCACCAGTGCAGTCCTGGGCACTGCTTCACAGCAAATACCTTCATTAAACTGTTGCTCATTGATCAGGTATTTCCATTTCTGGTGGTTCTCATTGCTTGGTTTTTAGCTTACCGATGTTTTTCAGAATGGTTAAGTTCTTCTCCTGTACAACTTCTCAGTGTGGTCACAATTTTGAGACAAACTGTACTAGTTGAGGGCAGAACCTGGACTGCCATGCCAGAATTTTGCATTTGCAACTTTTCTGCAAGCAAATTTTTTTGGTTTAACCCTCAGGTCAGACATCTAGCTGTTTAGAAATTACTTTCCATGGACCCAACTAAAATGATTCTGAGTGTCCAGTGAGAGAATTATTGTTTGCAACCGATTGCACTCAGAGTTGCAACACAGGGGAGAGTGTTTTTTTGGTTTTTTCTCCCTTGTCGCCTTTGGAAATTTCACAACCTTCAGTTAGCCAGACTCAGAGTCTGAGCTGAGAATCTTGCAACACTGATTTATCAATGCCACTGAAAAACAAATCTGTACAGCGTCATTACTTTCATTGATCCACCAGGTTGGATCCAAGCTGATAGCAGCTCAGATGAGATCTCAGTAAAATAAAAATCAGACTTGTTGATTCAAATTGACATGGAATTGCAGACTAGCAGCACATAAGCCTTCTGGTTAGCAAACAGACTGCATGGCCCAAGACTTCATTCAGTATGGACTCTGACAAAGTACAGGCACCTTCTGGGCTAGGGCTTTTCTGGTCCAAGACTTCTTCAAAGTCACACCTCTACTCGAAGTAACCAAGCAGCCAGCAGCCAGACAACAACTGCATATTGACAGGAACAACAGCATGCCTCCACACTGCCTGATTGACACAAGGGATCTGAACCTGGGGAACAGTTGCCTGATGTTGTCTCATGGGCAAGGGAGAATGTGCAGAAATGGTACACACAACAGTATTCTAGTATGTATATTTAAAATGAGCATACAAGTGTATCTCACACTGACCCTCATGGACCCACAAATCTGGTGGCTGCAGAATGTTATGAGTTCAAAGGTGTGACTGTGTTCAAAATGAGGATCATCCCTTGGCTGATCTTTGGTATTAACATGAAGACCCACAAGGAACTTCAGGCTTAGAAGATCCCCAAGTTGCTCCTGGCTGTAACTAGAAGGACAGACTAGCTATATCCATTTCCTTTTCTCTCTCTGCAAGTAACCACTGCTGGCCACTATCAAGTGAGAGAAGCTAAGGCCGTGACCTCAGGCAGTATGGCTAATTTCAAGTTATAGTCTAGACTTTAGCCAGTGAATCAGAATTTCCTGAAATTCCTGAGCTTCTACATCAGGCGCTGTAGGTATTTACCAGGCTGCAGCAATGAGTTTTCTTTTCATAACATATCAATGTGTGCCAGATTTTATAGGCAACTGTGTTTTATGGTCAGTGTGCCTCAGGAATGAAGACTGTGCAGACATTACTGACTTTCCTTATTGCTTCTCTGAATTTCGGATTTTCTCTATAATCCAACATTGATTTGCATTGGAATAGTCAATGGAGCCTAGAGTATCTACTGTTCTTACTTCATGGCAATAGAGCTGCAGTGTATTTGCTGCATATTCTTTGATATTTTCTCCCTCTGCAACTTCACCAATGACCCTTGCAATACTGACACAGCTCAACAGGATGTTGTGCGGGTGACCTGTACAGATGTGTGAGTGCGTTGCACAGGTGGAGGGTGCCTGGGGAATGCTCTAAACACTCAGCCTGATGCAGGTCTCCAGGCAAATGTATTTTGCAGCAGTATTGTGCCAAAACAGAATCATTATAGGCTTGGTCATGCCTGGGGCTGAGAGTTTGAGCCTGGATCTAAGAAAGGGCTTAAGCATGTGAGTCTTTTTGGAGGATTGTTGCTAAAGCATGTTGTTTTAGCATGCTTGTACATGTTCTTGTTGGAGCTAGACCAGAAAACTCAGCACCACAAAGCACAAAGACATGCCACTGCAGGGCAAAAATCTAGATAATGGGAATTTTTGCTGTTGACCACAGTGTTATCAGAACAAGATTCAATATCTATCACCACCTAAGGGTTCTTCTGCTGCTGCCAGCAAGATCAAGGAGGTGGAAGCAGTGGCTGCAGCCTGTAAGAGAGATTTAGCAGCAGCTCCCCAGAAACAGCCAGTGTCCTTCACACCATGCCATTCCCTCATAGCAGTAATAGCCCACATGGCCTTGCAGGACAGGGCAGCCATCAGACAGCCACTGTAGGAAACTGTCTACCTTGCTCCTACCAAAAGCCGACCCTATGAACACTGTCTTCCACTCTTTCATTGTGTAGGTAACTAAGGATTTCCATTACATTTTATAGCACTTCATTCCATCACATCCATCATCTTTGCTGAACAAGGCATGTCAGCAGCAGGTTTCACCCTTGCTCATCCTTCATACTCCATCTCATCCAAGACCAGAAACACCTTGAGAGTGCCAGGAACTGTGCATGACTGCATCATCTAAAAAGGCAAAGTGCCTGAGGACTCCTTCGCCTTGAGGAGGCCAAAATGGCCCCATCACAAGGAGAGAGAGATGCTAGGTTCCCTAGGGCACAGCCAGAAGAGGCACTGCAGACTTGCTATAGTGCAGGGTCTTTGAAAGCTATAGCACAAGGCCAGGGACACAGATGTCACTCACCCAGATAACTCCATATAATCAAGGTTCATTGGTTCTGCTCTTGCCCAGTGAGAAGAGCTTTAGAAATGCTCTTGTTGCTTTTGGTATATGGGACTTGGGGGCTGTTGGTTTTGTGTTTTCCTCTTTGTTTTCTTTTATGACGTGAATATAGTCCTCCCTACATACACTGTTGCCTGGATCTGTCCCGTGGTATTGTTAGTATGTCACATGCAGGGTTATGACCACTTGTGACAGCACAAGCAAAAATAACCCTTCAGAAGATAAGAAAGCCACAGGAAGGACTGACATACCCAGAGGCAGGAATCCTGCTTCTGTGTGACATGTCCAATGTCAACAAAACATTAAATTGGGTGAAAAATATGAGAAGAGTAAGGAACTCTGCATCAAGCATTAGATTATCCTTTAGATCTCATCATCACATTGGCGTAATCTTCATTCTGTATTCTTGACGGGAGCAAGTGAGAATGTGAGGACTGACCTTTCCTAGAACTTCTTCCGTTTTTCCTGGAAATAAGTCTTCAGTCACATGACAGTGTTTTGCTTCTCTTTAGGAATTCCAGATCCCAAATGAGGCAGACAGTAAACAAGGAAACCTGATACCTCAAGGACAGGAGAGAGAACAAGATGTCCATAGACACACTGGAGTGTGTTCAAGCACTGCAATGTGTTCTGTGGTTTGTTTATAAATCTGCCTGTCCCGGGGTACACACACACACACTGCTACAGAGTACACACTCATTTTTTATCCCACATCACTAAAAGCAGCCCAGAACGTCAGTCATAAAGTGAGGTTCTCCAGGACAGACACTGCTCTTTCAGCCCAGTCCTGACCACAGCCCTGTCTTTGTGTCTGCAGCTCTGCGGTTTCAAACTCAGTTATTTCCAGCACAAGGCAGGGATTGCAGGGCCTTGTTTGTGGGTGCAAGCAGTACATGAGCACCCACAAGCTGATACTCAAAACCAGCTCTCTTGGCTGGCTGCTTATTAAACCGTGACTGGCTTTTAAGGAACGTAGCTGACTGTGGCTGCTGGGCATGAGACATGGGGTGGGTGCTGGGAGAGCAAAGGGAGGATTTTTTTAAGCAAGTAAGCAGCATAGTTAAAAAAAGAGATGGGATAGATTCTTCGAAAGGCACAAGGAGAAAAATAATCTTTTTGATTCCTGACACAACGAGAATGAGGGATAGCAGCTGAATTGGTACACCACAGGACTGATACCCTTGCCCAAAGGGAAAAAGAATCACAGGAGAAGCCTGAACCTTTTCAGTATGGCATGCTCTTTCTCCTTAGAGTCAGATGCAGTTTGCAGTCCTATGCCAAACACTCACATTAACTCCAAAGAGCCGTTTAATCCTAAGACATTTCCAGTCTTAATGTTAAGTATTTACCTCTTACCAGAAAATTAGCCTTAAACCTAATACAGCTGGAATTCTGCTATAAATGGGGTCAAAAATGGTTTTTCTCCCTCCATTTATAATAAAAAACTTTTAGACAGTTGGAGACAAACCTTTGCTGTCAAATCCTTCCCAAGTGAGTTAATTTGTTGCTATTTGCAAAATGTTGATCAAAGAGCCATGTTTGCTTAATTCTTTTTTGGAGGCACAACCCAGAGTGGTACTGTGAGAGGAACATACACAATCATAGCAACCAGGCCATTAATTAAAACCTTATAAAACCCCAGCTGAAGTTACTGGAAGGATTCCCATTGATCCATTAGATTTTGGATAAGGCTTGAAATACAGCAATTGAACTGAAAAGTGCGTAGACCTCTTCCCTCTCTTGCTGGATTTTTCCTGTTAGTGGTATTTTCTTTTGTGTGTCCAATGCGATAGAGATCAATGATCAAAATCTCTGCCAGAAAGTTTTATTTTGTGTGTGGTCCCTGCAGCATTGATGCTAGGACTTGGTTCAAGCTGCCAGGTGCTGTCACTCTGTCTTCCTAGTGCCACAGTATCTCCAAGGTCTTGCAATACTAACACAGCTGTGACTAACAGTACTGCACAGTGACATGGGTATAGCATCATCTCACAAACTAAGGAAGGAGCCTTATTGCAAATTTTGCTGTATCCCTCTGAAATGGGCTGAGCTTTACTGGTTGATTTTGACAGTAACCTCAGGGCATTTAGCTGAACAAGTTCTCATAAAACTTTTCTAATGCTGCACATGGAGCTGCTGTCCAGAGCCATTCACATAACCTGTCCTTGGTCTTCTCCATTGTTTTACACTGATCTAGCCCAGAAAGCACCAACACCAAAATAGTTGAGTGGCATAAATACTGAAACTACTGGAAAGGCAAAACCTCACTCATCTCAAAGACTATGGCAGTATATCCCCTTGGTTAGAGAGCTGCTGGGGACTCATTTTGTTCTAGCCCTGAGCTAAGCACCTGCCAAATAATTTTTCTGCTGTAGTGTTCTTTCTGTAAAGTAGAACTAACTACTATTATTATATGTCACTTATACGAGTTGTACCTAGTCTAAGAGGCCTAATAAGTACTGGAAAATGCATGAAAAAATACACATAGACTTGCAACACAATGTTAATATTCATCATATAATTGAAAACTTCACCTCCCTCACCAGATCAGTGGGGCTATGGCGTTCCTGCTGTTCCCACCTGCCTGAGTACAGCTACACAAACAACTCACTGCAACTTTGCTATCCTGCGAGGAGCTGCCTGTTTGCAGCTGGATATATGTCAGTGTGCTTCCTTGGCCATGAAAACACGGGAAGCTGCTTTCTGTCCTCTGCAGTGTCATAGTGGGCAGCTGGGCTGTTACTGGGGAGGAACAGACTAGCCAGAAATCAGCCCCATTTTATCTCAGGCCAACTTATCCTTGCAGCCATAGCCTGGAGCTGCTGCAAGACACTTCTGGGCCCAAGTTTTCATTTCTGGATCCTCTGGAGATAGTTCTAATGTTCTGAAACATCTCAGAGGAAGATTAGAAAAACAGCCAACAGTGATATCTTTTGCCAATCAGCAAAATTTTTCCCTGACAATCCACCAGTGTGTGGATGCCTGATGGTTTATATCCCTTCTGATATTTCCTCTCCTATCACTTATAACTGTGAATTCTCTCATTAGTCATACTGCACGACTTCCAGCACATCACTTAATCTTTCTTCATCAAAATACCATTATTTAAACAAAGATTAACCTATCTGAAATGTGGCTGCTGTCATCACTTCCCTCTGTGCAGTTTTTATTCACTGCTCTATTTTTTGAGGTAGGCGTGCCAGGTAGCTTTTGGCGAGTAACATATTGTTCGCATGTTGCTGTCATGTAGCCAACAAAGCCCTAGAGATGCCATCAGAAGTAACAACAAAGCCCATTGCACGTTACTGAAATAAGCTTTTCTGAGAATGTGTGCCCTTCCCCATCAGACCACTCTTTTCCATACCATTCTCTCAATCCCTCTTTGAAAAACATCCTGCTCATTTGTGCAAAAAGCAAGAACAACTACTCTAGATTTCACTTGAAGGAAGCATAATTTCTTACTCAAAGTCACTTTATGAATCATTAAAAACCTAACTGCAGATAAAAGTTGTTAGGGAGCATTGCAGAATATTCCTGCTGTAGCTACAGCCACTGTAGAGAGGCAAATTGTCACTATTTCAGTTAGTGTGAGTGCATGACCATTACTGGCTAAATAGGCACGCATGCACTGTAGAAGTTTGCAAGCATAAGCTAACTTATGCTAATGTTGCAAATGTGTTTGTAAGTGAGTATAAGTACTCAGCTTCAGAAATCTGTCCTGTTGTCTTGCTGTGTAGAAGTGGCCAGCAGAATGCACTGTACGTGCAGCACAGATATCATTTGGATCATTGCTCAATGCCCACAGGGCCAGGGTTAATAAAGCAAAAGGGAAGAGAGCAACAAAGCACTGTTGATAACTGTATGTGCACCAGAGACCATTTTACTGGCTTTGTGGAGGAGCTTTGTATCATCTTAATTGCTCAATATTCAAAGCAATACTTGATACTGCTTATTCAGAGATCTACAGTTCCAACCAGAAAAATGCATAGACTGACAGAAAGGGCAGTGTTGGGAAAGTCACAGCAGGAGTTGCAATGAAAAAGCATCTAGCCAAAGGAAAAGATCAGTGATCAAGTGCTATGAGATAAAGGTTGGTCTAGGATCTGTAATAAAACTTAAACTTTGCATAGCAAGGGTGTAATTCTGGAAGGAATTAAGAGGTCCTAACCGTAATTTGAAGTGGGATGCATATTATTCCTATCACAAAGGTAGGAATAATAGGTAAGTATTAATAATAATTAATATTTAATAAATAATAATAATAGGAATAAAAGGTAGGTTAAGGGTCTGCCCAACACTATATGGCAGAGGATATGTATGAAACAAATGTGGATCTTAGTCATGCCTCCATATGATACCATTCCCTACCAGATATAATCCTATATGATGTTTAGCACTTCCTGTTTATACACTTAAGTTATACACTTAAGGCACTTGGAGCTGGTCTGGGATGGCCAGAAGGCATTACCAAACAGATAAGGACACTCTTCTTGCTTAGAACAGTAAGTTCAAACATAATTTATGGGGGTATCTGCAGAGGAAGAACTTACAAGGGGAAGATTTTACACAGGAGTACAAGAAGGAAAAGGAGGCTGAATATCTGTTGTGTTTTGCTCATGAGAGAATTAGAAGGAGGAACCTAAGAGAAGTATGGAGCTGGGGGTGTAGAATGAGACAAGACTAGAATGAGCAAAGCTGCAAATCAGTATCTCTGAAGGGAAGGCCTGGGAGATCCCCACATCCCTTTGTTTACCACACAAAGAGGGATTTGGGGATCTGAACTATAGGGGACAGAGGAAGGAGGAGGAAAGAGAGACACTTGCAAGCCAGATGCAGGCAACATGCCCCAGAGTCAGGTCCAGCTGGGGGAAGGAGGGAATCTGGCCAGTCTATCAGGCCAACCTAGGACCCAGCTGTAATTTTAACAACCAGATGGCAGGCTTGATGCCCAGCCTGCAGGCAAGAGCCTGTATGTTTTTCTCCAACAGCTAGGTCACCTTTTTGTTTCTCACCCCACACTGACAAGCTCCACTTCAGCATGATTTGCTGCCATGGAGGCATAGAGAAACCAAGCCAGACACTGCCAGATCAGAGAGCTTTGAGATGGCCATACAGTTACACTCATGTTGATGGAAGAGCAGTTTGAGTCAGTCTTCTACAAAGTTTAAAAACCACAGGTCAGCATCTGCTTTCTGGTCTTCAACTCTTGCTTCTTTCTAGTAAAGGCTCACAGAGGGTCTCAGTTGGCTGCCTTGTCTGAGCTCCCTTGCCCGAGGGAGAGAGGGGGCAGGACCTGACATGGTTTGTTTTGCACATTTTAATCAGCAGAGCAATGCTACACGAGTATTCTTGTACATGGCAGAAAAAATCCTCCTACACAGAGTTGTCAGTGATATTAAACAGAGTGAGAAGGCAAGGAAGCCCAACCTCATATGGGTTGGAGCTGCTATTTTCAGAGTCCGATCAAGAGCCTGAGGGCTGGACTCTGACTTAGGCTAAGACTTTCCTCTCAGTTCAGTTGGATGCAGTGAACAGGCTGTGCCCTGGGGAAGAGGAGGTGAGAAGGTGATGCGACCTCCCTACAGAACCTGTGGCTTTTTATGACAGTCAGTTAAAGGCTGGTGGTTTGCACAATTCCTTGAATGCACAAGTGCATGTCTTTCCTCTGATAAGTTATTTGTCCTTCTCAGCAGTGCTAGATTGTTATTCCACTACAGCCCCATGACTGATGATAATAAGATAATGCTGAGTTTGGACAGCTTGAAGCTTATAATTACTTATTTTTAAAGTCTGTAGAGTATATATGTGTGTGTATACACATATATATGTGTATAGAACACATATATATGTGTATAGATATATGTGGATGAAGCTGTGTCTCACCTGTTGATATCCCGTACATCCTCTTTAACAGGGAGAGAAAAACAATACTGAAAGACACTGAGTAAAAAGACAGATTGGAGAGGCTTAGCCCTACTCAAGTTGCCAACCAACAACCAAAGTCCTACTGCCTTCAGTGGGGCAGTAAGCCTGATTGTGCTTTGGTACTGTGGTGATCTGTGCCTAAAACAGTCACAGATCAATAGATCCATATCCAAGTTTGGCTTTTAAACTCTTTTGGGCAAGAAGCTCTCTTTTCAATGTGGCTGTAGTAATATGAAACTCCTTGTGAGCATTAAACTAAATCCATTACCACTGATAGCAATTACTGTAATAATCAGTAGCAAACTCCTCTGGCAACAGGCAAGAAATAGCTGCACTCTCCCCCAAAATGGTGCCAGGGAATTGCCCAGAGGTACACCTAGTCATATTTTTCTGTCATTTACCCCACTAGAAGCAGGAAGAAATGCCAACAAAGCAAATGAACCACAGTCAAGTTGGTTATTCCCCAAGACCTGCACCTACCAGCAAATCAGACTGAGGTGTGCTGGTGCACAAATGAGCATGCCACACTCCCAGCAGCTTCCTAGGACTGCCGTTGGTGAGCGCAAGATTTCTTGCCTGCAGGTCTGATCCTACCCAACACAAGCAGTTTGAGCACAGGCTGCTAAAGATCCCCTTGCCTTGCATGGGCTCATGATCAAGTTGTAATTGCTCAGCTATTGCATCTGTTTTTATAATTAAAACCAGCTGTCTCTGTGCTAGCTTCCATCCAAGAAATAGCTGCACAAATACATTTTTTACTGTTAATGTAAAGAACAATTTTGTGGCCTCTGCCCTAACTGGCCTTTCAAAAGTAGCACTGGTGTTTTAATTCCTTCCAAGTTCACACAAAAATGTAACCCCCAAAACAGTCTGTTCCTGTCCTTCCTTATTATCTAGCACAAGACCTGAGACATTTCCCACTTGTATGGATTTATTGCCTAGTAATTATAGTTTGTGAAATCCATTCATATTAAAGTGTGTCCTGGATACTCCAACTCTTCCTGGCAAACCAAATGTTTAACATCATGAGTAGTATAAAAATATAAGTAATCGTGTTTGAGTCACTTTTAGTACAACAGATTAGTTTGCAGGGTCTGGCAGTGTTTATAGCACAAATCACACTTTAGAGGTGGGAAAATACTCCTAGATTATCTAGTTCAGCTTTTTTGCAAGTATGTATTCTCTGCTGCCTTCATCCAAACTTAATTTGAGAAATAACTCTGTGTATGAGATTTCCACCACTTCCCTTTGGGATTATCCAACAACTTGACAGAAATCTCTGTTAGGAAATATATCCTGACATTTACATCTACAGTTTCCATTGCTCAGTTTAAGCTTTTTACTCCTAATGCTCAAACTTGAGTTAGCATCCCATTTCCCTTCCCTTTCTTCAACCTTCACAGCTGGTTCAAATGCCCTGTAGTCATTCACCATTTCTCCCAGCTAAACCATGTATTGGTATGGACAAGGACACTTCTCCAGCTCTGCTAACCTCCAGGCCAGGAATCATCCTACAGCTTTTGAACACGGTTTTGCCAGCAGAAGAGAAGAGAAGATAAAAGATTGCTAAGGACAGGTCAGCAGCCAAGCCAAACAGTCACTCTCACACAAGGGAGCCACCTCCAATATTTTTAATTACTTCACTTCTAATAGGTGTTTCCCCCCGCTCTGGTAATAGTTCAATTACTTCAACTTAACCACTCCTCTGACAAGAAAACAGGAGCAACCAACTGTGACATGTTTGGAGCTAAAGGCTGCTTCTATTTACTTGTGTACTTTTATTTCTCACAAAAGTGCTTGGTATGTCACGGCCTCAACACTGAGCAAGGAGAGACCGTGTGCATCAGGTACATAAAGTACATATACCTCTCCCTGGCAGAAGTCCTATGCCAGCAGCAGCTTAATGCACAGCTCAGCACCCTGACTTCCTCCTGACCTCCCTGCTTTATTTTGCACTTGATACACACAAGCTCTCTCCCCTCCTCTCACCCAGAGCTGTTGTGGGGATATGAGAGGTGGAGTGGTGGCCCTGCTTGTAGTCAGCTCAGAATTCCCACTGACTCCTCCAAGGCCAGGATTTCCCTTTAAATGACTGTTCTTCAGAAGCAGTGAAGGATTAAAACTGTGCCACATGAGTGCACTGGTTAAAAGGGAAGTCTTGCTAACCAGTTACAAGGTCCAAAAAGAGTTACAGAAGGTCAAGTTTCTGGTTGTGAACCCTGTCAGCTGTTCCAGGGCACTGCCTCGCTTGAGAGAACGGACTTGCCATCCATACACAGCAATGCAAATTAAAGGCCAAGATTTCCAAAGCTCAGGGCTTTGGAGGTACAAAATCTGTTTGCTTTTATGCTGATTGAGAATCAGATTCCTACCAGACTTCAGCCTAGGAAGGCATGAGCCTACTTCTCTGAACTTGGAGGAGAGAGATCTGGATTTGACAGTGTCCAGCATTTCCACGGCACCCACAAAAATCCACTCAACACCATGACCCACATGGCTCCTGGAAGAGGTGCCAGGTCTTCTGAGAGCCACACACCACTCCCAGAGGAGAGCCATGTGGGGAGGTGGAGTCACTGCTTTGGTGGCCCATTTCTGTATAGGGGGATCAGGCACTGACGTGACACCAGGCTGCATTGCTCCGTCTGCATCACAGACTTTTTTGGCACAGAGGAGGCTGGCACCACAGACATCAGGGAGGGACTGACATTATTGGAAAGGGAAGCAATGAAGGAAAGAATCCAAGGAAAATAGAAAATCTTTCCTCTCCTTTTGAGTCTCTCTTTTAGGAGTTGGATACCTACTATACATGCTCATACCAGCTGAATATAAAAAAAAATAAAAATAAGGCTACTTGGTGTGCATATCAGGCAGTTACCTGTGTTGCTTTACACATACAGAGATACCTTGCAGCAAGCACTGAACTGTTTCATTGCCAAAAACGTACTCATATTTTAAGTTACTGCAGAACAGAGTATCTCTTTAAAAAGGTTTGAAACAAGCACCTGGGCCAAACTAGGCAACCCCTGTTCCTCTTTTACTGAGGGCAAAGCTCCTGCATGATCATCTTGCAATACACTGTAACCTGCAGCTGGGAGGAGAACAAACCCCTTCTCCTAGAGATTACATGTTTATAAGAACACCTGCAGCAATGGCAAGACCAACACAATTGAAAATACCAGGTTCAGCTACTTCTGTGCCCACTTTCCCTGTGTGGAAATGTCACCAATGGGACAAGGTTGGAGCATAGCCAGAGAAGCATTTGAGCCCTTCCTAGAAACCTCTGTTCCTGAGGTAGTTCCTTTATTAGTCCCCAAGACGTCCCTCCAAGGAGGTGAAATGCTGCTTTCCCCACCTTAGCACCTAGGAAAGGTCCCAGGTGAGGCAGAGTGTAAGAAGAAATATGATCACAGCATGCCACAGAGTCAATGTTCAGCTGAGCTCCTGCATACACCTCCCCTGCTGACAGCCTGCTGCAGAGCCAGTCCTGCCAGTGCAACGCAAGCATGGGCATGTGCCAACACCCCCATTTTGAACAAAGGAGACTTAGCCATACAAAGCTGTACAGGACCAAGAGGTCTTCCATGGTGCCAGCAAGCCAAATGCCCTCGCATTACTTCCACTCCTAACGTATGCTTGGCACACTGATCGTTACTCTGAACATATACCACAAAATACCTCTGTAGCGGCAAGATCCCAAATGTATAGCACGGAAAGGTCTTAAGATGAATAATTCTAGACTTGAATGAACAACCATTCTGGATGCAAACCTGAATTTAGTGCAAGGTCAGAGTTTTTCTTGCTCAAAATATCAGGTCATGGCATCATCTGTAGCATGAATATGTCAGTCAAAAAGTCTGAAGCTTCCTGACAGACCCTGGCCCATTGCAATGTGCAGCTCTCTCTCATGAGAGTACAGTGCGAAGAGCTACACTGTGTCCTGTCATCTCTGCAAGGTATTTCATCAGTCATCAGCTGTTCTGCAACGTGCTCAACAGCAAAATTGTGTAAGCTCAAAGAGAGCGAAGGCAAAGAGCAACTTTGGCAATCCCTGCACAGGACAGCAAAGGTGATGAAGGCTGAGAATGGTCCTGCCATTCAGTCACATTACAGGTGGTGATTAGATATTTGGAGAGGGTTTTGCAGGTGTTTGCAATCCTGAAACAAGGAAGCAAAGGCTCTGAAAGGAGATATATGTGATCATTTTATTGCATCAAGCTGGTTGACTAAATGCAGCGAACTGTGTAGTTTCACATCTGTGGTTTCTCCCTTTGCTGGAGCTGATACTACAAGATAAAATAGTGGTTTATAATGCCTTTATAAAAAAGAAAAGGTAATCAGCACTAATTGTAATCAATGCTCCTTTGCAAAACAACAGCCAAGAAAGGGAGCTGGAGGAATGGATTTAATCAGCTTCATTGACATTTGGCCAGATTAGTACAACTGGAACTGGTCTCCTATCTTATCACAAGGAAGTCTTGCCAAGTCACCACCAGTAAACCCCCAGACTGATCATGAGATCAGTCTTCATATTAGATCAGGGGAGAACAAAAAACCCCAGCTAACACCAAACCACATTTGTCTTGCACTTCCACAAAGCTTTCTCCTGTTCTGAATGACACTGCAAAAACTCACAGTGCCTTCCTCCTGTCCAAGTATTTCAGTTAAAAACTGCCATGTGCTTCTCACTGAGTTCTCTGGAAACTGATAAATTAAGTTAGTTCACTAGAACTTGAGATGGGGCCTTTGTATCCTTGATCTTCCTTTCATTACCTCATGCCTTTTTTTTTTTTTTTTCTTTTTTAAGCTGCTTTTCTAATTTGAGGGATATACACCAAAAGCCACAGCTCTCAGGAACAGAGGCAATGCATCCAGGAATCACTACATGCAAGCAACTTGTACAAGACATGCATGCTGCTCTGAATGGGAACTTGGGATGCACCTGGATTTTTATTTTTTTTTCTTCACATGTTGAATGCATGTGAGGATTGTTCCAATGAAAGGTGCTGAAGTAGCGGAGACTGAAGTCCTGTATTGATCTCCCTAACAGGCAACAGCAATGCAATGTACCCTGTCCCTGACCCACACGACCGGCTGCAGGGGCAGCCGCTCTCTCCTGAGCACTGGGCCTCCCCATTGAGAAAGGCAGCACAGAGGGCAGGTAATGTCACTGCGCTGATGATCAGGCAGAGGACGTTTGTCTCCTGGGTATATGCACTGATTCCCATCAGGAAATAGTCATGTCTAACACTGCTAAACATCTCTGAAGTACTTTTTATGGCTCGTAACATTACATTACAACCTACAGAGGAAATTTGCAGAGTGGGTGATTTTTATGGAAGGGTGGTATTAGGGCTTGCCTCTGGCAATTTCTGCAGCAGCATCTTGACTGCTCCAGGGATGCTGGAGAGAACAATATCAGTTTTCCGATCACAATGATGCAACTAGTCCACAGAAAACTTTACCTTCAATAAAGGTTGTAGCAATTAAATGCTGACTCAAAGGTTTGGTGATGAGGTACAATGTCTTTTTTCCTCTAGATAACTGGTGCTAATAATTTAGATTTTATGATGATGTTGCAAAGTCATGGTAGCCTGGGTAGTTCCCAGGTGAAGTGAACCCAGTTCTCCTCAGACAGGGCTTCAGGCAATGAAAACCCCAAAGCAGTTGCCTTTAGCCAGGCCTTGTGATCTCAACTTCAGGGCCAAGGCTTGGGAATCCTGGGACAAAGACTCACATTCAAAGATGGCTCTTCCCTGTTGAGAGGCAAACCACATTTCTGCTATCATCCCAACATCACAGTAGTAAAAGGTGGTTTACAGGCAGTCTTGGAGACAAGATCCCTGTGATGAGGGCTTGCAGTCAAAATAAAAATCCAGAGAAATAAGAGAATACAAGAGGAGAAAAAAATTATATAGCAACTGGATCGCACTGATTGGGGCCCTTTGGGATACTCTGCTGGAGTTGTCCTCAGGACTGATAGATAACCTCAGGGCTTTGACTCTGAAAACTTTTGCCAGCAGCATCCTTTGGTCCTAGTAACATAATAATCAAACACCTCAAAAAGGGGCTGTCAGAGACATTTGGATTCCCTTGTGGCTAATTATAGATTTTAAAGCTGTGGAGGGAGCGGGTGTTTCCCCCATAAAAAAAAAAAAAGTATAATTGTATATTTCCACATCCCCTTGCTTTCTAATGTGACGCACATAGGGAATCTCATACATCAACTACAAAGCGTGTATTGTTCTATGTCAGCAGATAAATAATTCACCATCTGAAGACTTGGAAGCTTTTCTCTTAGTTCAGGATTATTGTTCCACTTGATGCATGAAGTTGGCAGCTTTGCTTTCTTCATCTTCCCAAGAGAACTGGATCACTCTAAGACTTGAGTAGCTTCCAGGCTAATAGCTCACACCAAGATATTTTTGTGTGCTGACACGCATGCATTCCTATGGTAGAAGTTAGGTAGAGAGGTGATTTCGTTTGTCTTTTAGTATCATTCATTCTTAACTATATACTTAAAAAAACCAAACAAACAAAAAACAAAAACAAAAAAAACCCCAACAACCAAACAGCAACCTATGATGTTGCAATTGTTGCCTCTTGAATTTCTTCCAGCCATCTTTAAAAATCTATGATGCTCTATCAGCCAAAAGTTTAAAGGAAGGACGAAAAGGCTGTGTTGCTGGTTGAGTGTTTGTTTGTTGTTTTAAAGGCAATAAGTATTGGAGTGAATTTGTGTTAACACATGTCTGACCAGGGTGTCACTACGTGGTCATGGCTGACCTTTGTGGCAGCCTATCCCTTGCTAGACAATTCCAGCAATCAAACACATGCTTTCTGGCAGGCATGAACTAGTCTTGTACCCAATTTTTCAAACCAAAAGGAAGTCCAGATCTTTATCCAATAGCTCCTTTCCTATTTTCCGTTAGTGCATAAAAACCAAAGATCAATACAGACCTCCATCAAGAGAGTGAATTCCTAATGCGATTATGCTTTTATTCTGGTATTCTTAATAGTAATTATAATTCTCTTGAAGAGGAATGTTTTTCATTGACTTCAGCAGGCTTTGGACGGAAAACAGTCTGGAGGTTTTTGTCTAAATGTTATTTTGACAGAAAATGCAGACTCACGGAAATTGAAACAGTTCCTGGGAATAGCTTTCACTGTGACAGCTCAGTAAAAATGCTGTTATCTCAGGTCCGTGATGTACTTTTAAGAACCAGAGCAGGAAGAGAAAACATGAAGTAGCAAAGTACTGTTGGCCAGGCCATCCACCCTGATACAGGATACTCAGGGTCATGTTCAGCTGTGGATTTAAACATGTCTCATCTTCTCCAAGAGAATCCAAATTACTGGGGCTTTAACTAGTTTCAATGGGCTGCTTCTGCTCTCCAGTTTGGGAGCTGTCAGTCCATCTCAGCATGGAGCAGGACTATTTTTGAAGGTTTCAAGTGTTCTTCAGGACAGGAAAAAACATTTCCTGCCAGCTGTACTTTAAATCAGGCCATAAAGCTTTACATTTAAAAACAATTGTGAAGCATGACTCAAACAAGATGCCCTCAGGGTTGCACACTAAAGAAAACAGCAGCTTTGCCATCAGCTTTGATGAGTGCTCAGCTATACATCTGTAGCCCTACATTTCATTAAAACATTTATACTTCTATAAGAGAGAGAGAAAGAGAGAGGATTCTACTTTGAAAGAAAAATGCATGCCATGCTCACATTCTGAAATACAGATTTCAGACCTCTGCTTGTATCAGAGATGGAGGTGCAATTGCCCAGACATAGAAAGAATTCTTGTCCTTGGAAATTAGACAGAGAGTGAACTCAAACAGTGTTAAGATTAACGTTCAGAGAAGTAAATGGGGAGGTTTCTACTGCTGCAAAAGTAACTAGCCAAAACCTGATCTGACATTAAATGACATACCTACAGTGTGTTCAACAAGGTGATACTGATGTATGCCAGCTAAGAAGTCATCCCAAAAAGAGCTTCTAAAATAGGATCAGCATTCAAGGGAAATTCTGAATGCTTTGAGTCTTGGAGAGGTCTAAGAAGAAAGGACTTTCTAGCCAGAAGTTGTATTTGAAAGGGACAGAAAAGAAGCAGCCGAGATCTGGCACAGTACCCTGTACAAGCACATGCTGGAAGCGGGGCACAGATGAATCCTGTCCTTCCAGAAGTCATTTGCATCGCACCACAGACGCTCCACTGATACACGGCACATTGAGGGCATGCATGTTCACGGACCACAGTTATATCGTGTGCAATGATAACTCAGCAAGAAGAACAAGCAAGCCTGCTTTCTTGAAACATCACATGAATTAGCACATGTCAGAGTAGAGCACAAAATCTAAGATTTGATGGAGGGTTTTTTATTATTTTTTTTTTTTACCAGTGCACAACAGCTGATGGATTGGGATGGGGTTGCACAAGAATTGCATTAAACCCTATGGCACATTTCCAAGCCTTGTTTGTCTGAACAATTGACTCCGAGCACAGACACTTATCAATAGAAGCCTAAGCAAATTTCAAAACAAGCTTTATTTTAATTTTTTTTTTCCTGACTTGAACATCAAGGTCTTCCAGGGTTGCAGTTGCTGTAGCAACAGGAAGGAGCTCATTAAATGATCAACCTGAAGGCCAAAGCTATCAGAGTTGAAATGACTGAAAGTTAATATTTAACGTAAATTCTCTTATTTGTTTAAAAACATGCAGCTCACTTTGTATTAGCAGTAGCCTTGTGGACCTACTTCAGAAATAGCTGTAGAACCACAAGACCACTGAAATTTTCATACATGTCCCAAATATTATCCAGTTCCTTAGTGGGGCAGACTCCAACAGCTGCCTCCTACTAGAAATCATGCAACAACCTACTTAGGTAGACAGTTATTTGCTTTGATCTTCTGTATCTGGCAATCACTTAATATGCATGCTGTTTTTAATGATTTCCACAGTCTAATGGCATTATACATTTTTTTGTTTGCTTGTTTCAAGAGCTAAGGAGAACAAGCGTGATCCACTTTTAGCCTCATTAGATTCTGTCCTTTGGACAACCATTCCAGGAGAGAGTTGTGCTTTGCCTTGGGCCCAGCAGGCAGAACCAAATGGAAATAGATTGCTGCAGCAAAATTCTATGACCCATCCCCTACAATTGCTTAAACACGTCTAGCCTCCCTCACTGCCATTTCAAGTGTCTGGCAGGCCACTCTTTCCACAGCTTTCAATATTAACTGCTATTTTTCATCAATGAAATAGCATCTTGGACAGCCAGGAGGGACCTATTAACTGGAGCTACTTTATGCTTGCTCACCAGTAGAACAAGGACACACTAAGGAAGGACCTCATTCAGCCAGCTTCTACTTTAGTAACAAATCAACACATCTTCAGTACATGAATGCCAAAGGACCTCGGGAGACCACTCCTTTTGGTAGATTCTTGTGGCTATGATATGGCTACACTAGGTCCCACGTGTCTCTGACAACACCCTCCCAACTGAACATAGCTCTTAAAGAAGTGGTTTTCCTCCCGGCATTTTCATTACTTCCTACTACCAATCCTGGCTCAAAGAAGGGTTCTGTCTGCCCTGGAAATATTCCTCTGCCTACAGCTTCTTTCTGTGAGATCTCATTGCAAGTAGTAGCTGCTGACACAAAATGTTTGGATGCAACCAGAAACTACTAGGATAGTAATTTGTCAAGTCTATCCTGTCCTAACACAGAGTTTCTGTAGGAGAGATAGGGGATGGCAACTCTATTTCACAGGATTTCTCCAGGCTATTCAAGGCTTTCAATACACAGAAGAAATGACAGTTCACTGCTATTTGTGACCTAATTAAACATCATTTTGTGATTCTGATTAAACAACAGGAGATCCCAGGCAGAAAATGCAGGTCATGCGGCCAAACGCAGTAACATACACATCACTTCCCCTAGATATCAAACCCAGAGCAAAGACCATGCCAGTAAATCCAGCATTCAGGTTTTGCACATTAACAGTCAGCATAATCACCATGTAAAATAAAACTATGAAGCATGATCATGTTATCCAACAGCTTCATAAAAACAATCTTTATTGCCCCTGCTGATGGAGTGGGGGAACCTAAAGCTTTATAAATATGTTAGAGGAGCCAGGCCTAGGTACAACTGCCTGTCACAGGCTCAGATCATTTTTAGTGTGAACCTAACATCTCCTTTGCACCAGTATAGCTGGAGGCAGTTAGATGGGAGGCTTTGTCTTAATCCAATGCAAGACTATTTGTTTAATTAAAAGTATGTATTATCCTTAATTGAACTCTTTTGAAGCTGGGTCTCTTGCAGAGCTAGAAAACGTCATAGAAAGACTAGAGACACCCACCCACACAGCCCCAGATTTGGCCACATGATTAACATGCCCCAGTTAGACAGTACCTTACTTGGGCTTTTTGTTACCCTTTTGCCCCTCGTTCAGCATGTTTCAGCTGACCCTGTGAGTAAGCAGAAATAGTAGTGTGGCTGGCAGAGCCACACAGCACAGTTTACAAACAGGAATGGAAAGGCAAGGAAAGAAGCCATCATGATGGAAGCATCCACTTGGAGTCTTTTTAGCTACTCTCACCTCACAGCACATGAATGACACTTATCATTGGGACACCCTGGTCTTCCCTTCTCAGAGACCCCATGCCAGGCCCTGGCACACCCTGGGCATACTCTTCCCCCAGCTTCCTCCTTTACCCCCTTATTACAGCTCTGCCAGTAAATAACTGTGAATCCAACCGGGAAAGGTTTGCCTTGAATCACCTCTACATTGATGCTGTGAAAGGACTGCTCTGTAAGTCAGCAAGATACTTCTGCAAGGGTAAAGATCAGAGCATGCACCGAGCCATCTAGAGGAACAACCCGCCAAGCAGTAAACCCCCCAAAACATAATTAAAAAAACCAAACAAACACACCAAAGCTCAGCTTTGCTGTTGCACTATCTCCTGGCTGCTTTCTGAATCCAAACTCCAAAGAGGAAGTGCACTTGGACTTTACATGCACATGGTCAGCACAGAGAGAGGCTGGGAAGGATGCCTGCCTGTCCCTTCTCTCAAATGCACACACCACCACCACCCCATATGATCTAACTGCAATCTGCAGCTGTCAGAGTCATCTCTCTCTGCGCTTGGTAATCTGAGGCTCTGCAAGCAAGCGGTAGCTGCTCGCCTTGCCTGCCTTCCTAAGGCAACACTTGCTCAGCAAACACAAATATGTTTACTGTGGAAACTTTGTACTTGCCTTACTGCCTTCACTCTTTGCCAGGTGTTTTTCTTTTTATACTCACAGGAGACACAGAGCCATGTTCTAATATAGAAATATAGGTTCATGTCCATGTGTTTATTAATAAACAGGTGGGCAAATCTATTTGCCTACTGCCTCATTTGAGTGATTTATTTAGTTATTTTTAGGCCTGTTAGACATACAGACTCAAAGCAGCAACATCAGGAATGGGCTATTGTAATATAACGAAGCTACATTCACAGACTGATTTTTCCAGAGGCTGGGGGGGGGGGGGGGGGGGGGGGGGGGCCGGGTAGCCCGCGGGG
>JAVJGJ010000047.1:12474573-12499513 GCA_035590215.1 Microhierax caerulescens
CCCCCCCCCCCCCCCCCCCCCCCCCCAGGGGAGCCAGCAGGGAAACAAACCAAAAAACAACCACGTAGCTATAAGGGCATCCAGCAACAGTCAGCCCTTTTTCCTCTCACTAGTTTTAAGCTGGTGCCATTATTGTCTTCCATGATGTTGCCCTGGGGATAGGTCAGCAAGAAATTCAGTCTCCAGGTAGACCAGAACTCTAAGGGCTGCAGTACAGAATCATGCCTAAGCATCCTGATAGCATTACTTAGAGCAGCATATTTTTGTACTTTTAATGGAAATATATATGCGCACACGTGTAAGAAATCATGGGTTTATAATCTGATATTAAAAAAAAAAAAAAAAAAAAAAAAAAAAAGGAGCTTGAGATACTTTCATAGCCCCAGCTTCGGCGAGATTGGAAACAGACTGCATAGCCCCATGAGTAAGGAACGCAACGTAGAAGGGAACGAGAAGTTGGTGTCAGTGTAAGACAAGGGGCTACAGCCCCAGTATTTCCCCTTACTCCCCCCCCCACCGCCCCCAAAACCTGAGAAATGCTGGGCATGCAGCCCAAACCAACCCTGATCCTACTGAGACCAGGCTGCTCAGGTATTCTCCCAACCAAAAATCACCTGAAAGAAATATCAATATCATTCACAAGTGAAAGAAGATAAAATGCAAAACCTTCTTTCCTTAGGGGACTGCTTCCACTTCCTGAGAATGTAGTCCTACCTAGATCCATGGGGACACACCACAACGAGAGGACCTAACACAGCACAGCCAGACAAGAGGCTGTGAGGTTGCGTTCATGAGATAGGAGCTCTTGCTTAGTGGCCTAAACAGTTATGGGTCAGTCAGGGTCCCCCAAAAGGTTTTGCTCCAAGACTGTTCTTGCTGGTTCCTGAGCCCTGTTTTCTTCCGAAAATTGCACAGGGCCTCCCTGAGGTGGCTGTCATGGGTGTCATATCCTTCTTGGGATGCGGGCACAGCTGAACAGGCACTTTCACTGTTCCTAGCATCCTCCTGCTACCCTGTTGCAATAAGCAGAGTTGATTGTCAACCTCAGCCAAATAAGCAAGCATAAATGCCAGTAAAAGAAAACATTGCATAGGTCCCTCATCTGGAAATTATTTTTGTTTGTATTTATGTTCCCACGTGTTGTCAGGGTGATGTCTGGGCTCAAGCCCACATGTGGAAAAATCTGGACTGTGCCCTGCACTAGGAAATGCTGTAGCTCAGAGGCTAAACTGTGTTTGCTCCTTGCTTCCCAAAAAACAGCCTGTATGCTTGCCTTTATGGTTCAGAGCACAGTCTCTTTTATCCAGAGAGGAGGAAAATAAAGAATTGACAAGAGGCTTTTTTTTTTTCCACACTAGGACACTAGAGCAGGATGAAGTCCTCTCTTTTGTGCCAGGAGAAGAAAAAGAACAACAGGTTCAGAAAGGAGCATGATCCCCAGTCATACTTTGGGGCATAGCTTAGGCCCAGCCACCTGAACTGAACCAGGGACCTATGCTACATTCCCCTGAGCAAGACCAAACACAACCAGAACCCTAAGCTCAGTCACCTTAGTTACAGAGGACCTCAGCTTCCTCCCAGCCAAGCACAATTGACCACCACCTGGGCTTAAATTCCAGCAAATATTCACTAATCACCAGCCTCAAGGCTCTTTCACCCCTGAATGAACCCTCCTCCCTGAAAAAAAAAACCCACAACCAAACCCCAAAAAAACCCAAAACACAACCCAAACACAACCCAATGGACTCACTCATGTCAATCATAGTCTCCCCAGCATACAACCTGCTGAAGGTTCATTCCTCAAAGCATCTTGCTGTACAGGCCAACTACTCCTTGATGTAGTCTCCCTCCTGGATCATTCCCTGGAGGTGTTCTTAGCCACACTTCCTAGCCAGCCATAAACACCCCATAACCATCCCACCCACCCTCCTAGAGCTCCTCCCCTTCTCCCCGTATGGGAGCCTGGAGATGCCCTCAGCTGAGACCTCTGATTAGCCCCAGACACAGGTGAGACTCCCAGTTCCCTCCCAGATCAACCCAGCATGCAAAATCATTACCCTGAGTGGGAAGGCTGCTTGAGTACAGAGTGAAGTTGGGGCGCTAATGAATTCAGAAAGACTTTACCCTTCGCTGACAGAGCTGAGACCACCTGAGTGAGGGCCCTTTTTTTTTCTTGGTCTTTGCACACAGAGCCTGAACAGGAGGGGTTCCAAATCCATGTGCTGCTCATCAACCTGGCAGATTAAACACAATGCAAGACACCAAAAGTTGCAGGTCATGTTTCCACCTCTGCCAAGGAGGTCTGCCTTTGTCCCTGTGGCCCTCAAAAACATGAGGGGAGCTAATACCTCTCCATTGCCTCAACAGTACCGCTGACCAGAGAAAGCAAAACATGGTGAAGAATGACTGAGCTTAGAAATGACTAAGGATATGACCTTGAAGATCTAAACACCTTCCCTCTGCTACAGTTTTTCCTCTTTTTCCCTTATGATGGTTGCCATCCCTTTGCAACACTAATCAGAACTATCATTCTGTTGTTACTGCCTCCACTTGAAGGCCCTAAAGACTGTTGCTGAGCCTTCACTTCTCTGCAGTGTTGCACTTCACCCAGAGTATGCAAATGGCCTTCAGATGGTCTTCATGGGTGGAATCTGTGTGCTGATGCTAGGCAAGGAGAATGGCAAATGGCTTTTATCATATGGTTGCATTTAGAGGTTGCCGCCACGGGACTGTGACACGGGTCTTTTCCAAAGACAAGCAGGGAACAGTGGACATTGACCCATGAAAATGTCTACAGACATGAAAGAAGGCTGTTCCAGTGAGCTATTCATGCTTTGGTCATAACAATCACATTTCTGGGGTTGCTGAAAAGTGAAGGAAAAGTGGACTTTGAAGAGAACTGACCACACAATTCTTGAAACTCACATTTGACACACACACACACAAAAAAAAAAAAGGCATAAAAATGTTTTAGAAAAACTGAAAAAATCTGGAATTCATTTGACAGAAGAGTTTTGAGTGCTGCAAGACCTTGAACTAGAAGAAGAGAGAAGTGCCAACAGCAGAGACAACTGGGTTACGGAGAGCCCTCCACTGCCTTCGCACCCCATTGTCCCAGGGCTCCTCTGTTAATGTAGACCTCATGTGGCCTCATGATGGGTCTTCAAGGACAAACTAAGAGAAGATTCCACTCCTTGTTCTCTCTGCATAGCTGCATGACTGCAGCAAGTCCCCGAACAGCACTTCACTGAAATAAACCTCCAGCTGGCTGTGATGTTTTGCACTTGAAACTTTGTCTTTAACATTAGCTCATCAATAGTCTTTCTTGTAAATTCACAATATCCTCAGTTCACAAGGGGAGCCTCCATGGAAAGAAAACAAGGCAGAAGGAGTATCGCTTCGAAACACACAACACTGACAGGTCCAGGCATTGCATAGCCACAGCAAGGGACCAATCCAGCAGCTCTGGGAACTGAACCAGTACAGCCAGCATCTCCAGTGACTGCTTGCCATCATATTAGCCGTTCTGCTGTCTCTCCTGCTCCCTTACTCTCTCACATCTTCTGGTGAACACTGTCAATTTTTTTCTAATGAAAAGAGATTAGTTTTTTCTGGACAGCCTCTAATGTGCTTTATTGGTCCTGTACATCTTGTTAGACTGCCAGCTGACTCAGGCTATCTCTTGCTCTGCAAGTGTACTGCATGTATGGAACAGAAACTATTTGTGAGGTTTCTTTGTGGGTTCCATATACCTACTTAGTCACTATAAGGCAAGTAGAAACCTCTCTCTCAACAGCACTATTGCTCTAGCTAGTGACTAGTTATTAGGTGATCCAATAAACTGCCTTGAAAGCAATAATTAGAACTCATCACAACAAAGAGAACAGTTTATTAAATCCCACACAAATTACCTAGTTGCAGAAGTTGAATAAAAGATCAGAATAAACAGCAAAGATTACATTGGACTAGATCTTCTGTACTAACTTTCAAAACGGGCACTCTTACGCAACCTAAAATGTTTGTGTTAATAGGTAACAGCTAGTGCATCAGCAGCTGGTCATTTTCTTTAAAACAAATGTGTTTGAGAAGAGTAAGCAGAAAGTATCAAAGTTACAGAAGGAAAAGATTGTAGGTAGATGTATAGGAAGGTACTGCAAGGTGCAAGTTGGATGTCAGTTCAGGGAAACTCCTGAGGGTGCTCATCAGCCTCCTTTTGATAACACCATAAGGGTAAAGTCTTAAGCACCATGGAAACACTTTATGGGGTGATGGGGGCAGAAAGTCAACCTGAACTCCTTGCTACTTACTGTGGGAGCCAACATGGCCCCCACAGAAGATGAAGAACATGAGCCCATCTGCAGAGGTCATCAAGGGCCATTGCAAGGACTCAAAAAGTCATAAGCAGATACAGCCAAGTTGTTCCCTACTGCTCCCTAGGTCCCCTTGCAGCAGCTGCAAGGGCCACAGGACACCTACACCAACATTACCCATGCTACATCAGCAAAATGAACGTTTGTCATTTCTCATGCTTGACCTCATGCAGGTCTTAAGCCTATCCAGAGGGCTAAAAAACATTCCAAAGTCTCCCACAGTGTGCTTCAATTACATCTATACATTAGTGTGTATGCATCTCAAAATCATATCAAATGATTAAGCTGTGATCAATGCCTGGGTCTGAGAAGGAATTGGTACATTTGGGTTTGTTCTGCAGCTCTGCCACAAGCTCCCCAAGAACTATTGGCCAAATCATTTAAATCCTTTTTCTGACTTTGCACAATAAAGGTGACAACTAGTTTTCAGGGGGCTTGAAAGGCTTATTTCCCCACTGAGAAGCATGTTCTGCTCCCCAGCTGGAAGATACTAGAAAAGTGGCAAATATTATTATTAATTTAGCACAGCTAATTTTTTTCACTGAGATTAGCATGAAAATGGAGGAGCAAAGTGAGGAAGGTAGCTCCAGCTCCTCCTGGATTCACAGTCTTCCACCCACCAGGGATCTGTCATAGGGTAACAGGTAACTCACATGAAGTCATCAGGACCAGTTCTAATTTGCTAATCATTCCTTTAGGCATGACACAGATTGATTTGCCTTAAACTTGCATGGATGTCACTGATCTCACACACAAACCTGGACTACCTGCAAGGCAGTGCCAGTGATACTGTGAGGCATAAGCACTCAGGCAACCGGGCAGTGTTTGAGAAGGGCTGTTGTGAGCTTTGGTGCCAAAGAAAATCCAAGCTGTCTTGAAGGCAAATGTGTTACAAATGTGTGTTTATCAGTTGTTGGAATACCCTGTGAAGAGACTAAAGGTCCCAGGTGGCAGGTAAATGAACACCCTCCAGTTGTGCCATTAATTCCTAGGAAGCAAGAGGGAGAGTTTAACAGCAAACTTGTCAGCTGTAACTAACTCAGTTTTCTGAGAGAAGACAGATTGCTCATCACGCTGTGCTCCCCTTCCAGCCAAAGCTGACCGTCCCCAGCAGCATCTACGGCTTCCAGAAGGGACAAGCTCATACCAGAGGCCATTTCTACATCAGCTGAGGCAGAGAGATCTCACTTACAGCAAAGGGCTCCCCACCTCAGTCCTGCCCCAGGATGCCCACATCCACGTCTTGGCTCTGAGGTGCCACAGTGTCCTAATCAGACCTGAGAACAGGCACAGCGGAGCTGGGGTCCAGCGCAGGCGCCAGCCCATGGAACCGCTCACTGCAGCGCTGCTGCCTTCAGCGCAGCCCTGGTGTTTTTCCAGCCACTCTGGCTGCAGGACGTCCATTCTGACACAACAATATTTCCAAGCTCTTTGCCCTCCCCAATGCATTATCTGCCACTAGGGACACCCGCTCTAAATGAATCTAGCTCCAGCCAACTCTCTAAGGTCCAGGACATGTTGTCCATGGAAAAACAACACACACCAGAGAAACAAAAAGTGAGAGACTACCTGGCTGCTGTTTATAGACTTCTCAGAAAAAGTCAGCGATCAACAGCCAAACTTAAACGTTCACGTCACTCCTTCACTTATGGAAGGCAAGTTTACTAAATGCCTGGATGCTTTTCAGCCCAATAGCTCAATCACTGTATTTGCAACCAAAACGTTGGAATAACTAGCAGGGCTTAAGCTGGTGCCCGCTGGACTCAATAGGAGACATAGATGCCAGAGGCTTTTTTAGATACAGAACAGTAATCCTTTGTACCTTTCTTTTTGAGGCTCGCTGGACTCCATCCTCAGTCACATGCAAAACAATTCCTGGATAGATGTTTCCACTAAAGATCTCAGAGTGCCTTGTAATGATTGAAGTTCCCAGTATCTGGGTCATATGAATAAATAATATTTCTGCTTTGGGAAGTGCTAAGGCTCACTCGACGCCACTCCAAGAATCAGCTACAGAGTCAGAAGAAGAGCAATAAAGGAAGGGGACCTGAGGGACCGACAGCAAGCAATCCCAGCCCCTTCCTTTTATGACCACCAACTATCCAAGGCACAACCCTCTGACTATCATTCACTAAGCCCCCTGCCATAAAGCTGCTGTTGCCCCAGAGCACTGGTACACCAGCTGCTCTGACGCCGGCTGCTAGCTCAGACCACCCTCCTACTGTGCAACAAGCAGAGCCCTTTCTGCACAAAGAGATTGTCACTTTATTTGTGCTGGAAAAGACTGAACAGCGCCTGTTACACCGTGACTTGCTTCAGTTTCTGTTTTCCTTCCTCTGCTCCCTTCCAGAAAACTATAGGCCACATTCACCTCGATTTTCTCTCCCTTTCAGGATAGTTAAGAATCCAACCTGAGAATTACCAGATATGCACCAGTGCAAGCAAGAGGAGAACTGGGTTTCCCAACAGTCATTTGTCATTCACATATTTCACTCCCATTTTACCTAACTCCTCAGCTTGCTGCACTCAGCAGAGATGCAAACACTGCCCTCTTCTCATGCAGGCAGAGCCTTGTCAGGTGTTTCTCTAAACTGTAGGACACTTAAATAGCGAGCTGGGGCTCAGCAGTGGGATGCTGGCCAAGCTATACACGCTCCACAGGGCAAGATGGGTGAGCTGATGAAAACTCTCTGCAACAGACTTCTCCAGGGGCTGAGATTCATCCAGCCTTAGCTTTCTAGGAGATCAAGCACTTACATGGGCTTTGAGTCAGCCTAACCACAAAACCATTAGAAAAATCATATTCGGATAGGGAGCGCAGCAAAAGATGGAAGGACATGCTCTAGCTCCAGCTGGAGGAAGACCTGCACTGAGCTGGCAGAGCAGGTTGAAGCTCAGACCTGTAAAACACTGCACTGAGGAGCTACAATCCTCACCATGTAGGATCACTTGACCAGGAGACTCACGAAGTCCCATCCCTCTAGCTGTAAGCAAACACTGGATGTTAAGACTAGAAGATCCTTGACAATATCTATTTTTCACACACCTTCAAATGCCACCACCCCAAAAAAACCCACAAACAAAAAAGGCAAGAACAAAACCAAAACCAGTGGGATAAGAGATTAAAAGCCACAAAACCACAGATATCCCAGGAGAAATGAGCAAGGGAAGCCAAAGACCTGCCAGGATCTGCAGTGGCTGCCTTAGCTGGGAATTTTTTTCCCCGGATAACCCATGGCAGTCACTGTCCTTGGCTTGTGCTGAAGTCAGTGGGAGCTTAGCACAGCTCATTCTTTAAAAGCAATGTCTCTGAATAACAAGCAAGCAAAGCATGGCAATCACTGAACCGAGTGAATAACGGGTTTCATAGGTGCTGTCAAAAGGGGAGAAAGAAAATCCCATCTAGGTCCAAATAGCTTTCTATGTGTGTTGGCAGGTCCTTGGTATTTCTCCCAGACAGGGAGGGAAGGTCCAAGCTGAGGGCCCGTGGTATGCACATCCAGGCTTACATAACCTAAAGGGGCCTGGGGTAATCATTAACGCTGGCTTGTTGCCACTGACTTTGTGCTGGAGTCACCTGGTTGTTTGCATTAAATGCATAGCGGCCATTTAGACAAGGAGAAGGCTCCTGACTCAAGGATTTAAGTGGAAACAACCCTCCAGGGAGGGTGGGAAGCAGGTGACAGTTGCAAACATCATGGGTCTAAACCCAAGCACTCCTCCAGGGAGCCAGATTTGCCACCTTTCATCACACCTCCCTTCTCAATGGGCTAGTTTGTTTTCCATAGGGGTGCAGCTCCCTGAGCTCCCCCCCGGCTGCCAGGAGAAAAAGCCACCACATAACACAGGTCAGGGGAACAGGACCCTTCTTAAGGAGTTTCACCTTGGTGACTTGCAAGTGCAACACACCAGCAAGCGAGCTCTCGTTCCCCTCTCCTTGGCATCTTTTTCTTTTCCAAAAGTAGACATTCTAAGTGTAGCCTGACTTTATCTTGTGCCCCCTATTTACCTTTCCTTGCTTATATGACATCTCACTTACGTGTCCTATTACTCTTTGCCTTCTATAACCCACTATGTGTTACTGACGTGCGGTCTGTGCCACTGTCTGGAACAAAAGAGATCTGGGACTTCTCGGTTCTGTTCCCATTTCCCCTCCATTGCTCTGGAGTCTCGGACACATCACTCCACTGCTCTGTGTTTAGCCATGGGTCACAGAAGTCAGGTCATCTTAAAGAAATATCACTTTACTCTTATTCCTTATGTTTAGTCCTTACCTTGAGTAGACCTTCCCAGTTGATGGCTCCACACTTGTCATAAACTATTCCTTCACCACTAGCTGTGATGAAGAGACTATAAACAGCCAGAAATTGCCAGTAACACCTTTCAGAAGCATACAGAGATCTCACAAGTGTTAGGAATCAGATTGTGATCAAGTGAAGGCTCTAACACTGCACACGTCCATTCACACCTCAGAAACCCAATTACAGATGTTTAAGTCAGTAAGACTCAGATATATGTATAACGATGCCATGCTGCGCTTTGCCGTGCGGAGTTGCTGAAGCAGGGACATAATTAACCTATCTACAGTTGTGGCATCAAAGCACTTAAAATATATTTTTATCTTCAGGTAGGTAAAGAGTAATCAGGCTTAAGGCCACATTTTTCCCATGAATCTGCAAGGCCCAGGCAGGCCAGTAATCCACATAAAGCAAATATCAAAATCTCTTTTGGAGATTTCTACTTTTTTGTGACAAACCTCTAAAAACATCATTAATTTTCATGCAGAACTAAGTCTCCTTTCACAGCAAACATAACCTTACTCTTTTGAGCAAAATGTTTCAACTTGTACATAAACTTAAATTTCCTTACAAATACTAGCCAGAAAAACCCACACAATCCACACTCAGAAACCATACTTAGAAAAGAAAAAAGAAAAAAAAAAAAAGAAAAAAAAAAAAGGAAAAGTCTTTCATGGAAAATATTCCAGGCTAACACATAGCTTAATCTTAGATTTCTGCACTGCTGTGCTCCAACAGTAGGTATTGTACATTACTCCACTTTAGCTTTAAGTATTGCCTCTTGCAGAAAAATAACAAGTTCTGCCCCACGTGTCTTGCAAGGCAAATTGCCCAACATTACAGCAATATCAGAACTCCAGATGAGATGGGGAGGAGGCAGAGATGCTGGTTAAAATAAAGCAGCTGGTTTAATGCATGATGTTGATAGGGTGAGAACAGAAGGGAATCAAGAGATCCTCTTGGTGCAGGCTTACTAATTAAAGCATGTATGTGACTAGCACTCTTAAAACAGCTGTCCTTAGATCTCTGGTCTTCAGGCTACGTCTCAGGAGGTAACAACAACCTGGAGTGAACAGAACTTAATCTGCCTCATCCCTCAGTCCTCTTGCCAGACTCATAGGGGGTCTCCAGGAAAAACAGTCAGGGGTCTGGAGAGCCCTGGCCCGTCAGCTGGCAGGTTTTGGAGGCTGTTCTTCAGGAAAAGACTTTAATCCCTAGGTGCCCATTAGTCTCAGAGTGATTCTTGCAGGGAGAAGATCTGGACCCACTGCACCATTGCTCCCATGGAGACTCAGAAGTGATTTCAACACCAGTAACGTTGCTGGTTTCTTCTTCCAGTGGAGGCCAAGCAATCAAAAAGCACAGACACATCCAGGTTTGCAGATCACAAGAGCATCATGTTCATGCCCCTGTTGTTGTGAATGGGAAGCAATGGCTGTTGCAAAGCAGGGTGTCCTCTCCTCAAGCCTGAGGCATGCTTCATACCACAGATCCTTCACATCACTCTTTCAGATGTGGGATTTACAGAAGAGCCAACTGAAGCGCCTTGGCACCAACACCTCCGCCGTGCTGAGCCTTTCTTTGGCAATCTAATCCTGTGACTGCTGGTCTTCCTGCTTGCTCCTTCCATCAAAGCATCACACAAATGTAAATTAAGTCCCACAGTATCACCATGATGCATTACTGTCCCCATTTTACAGGAAAGGGAACTGCAGCACATAGCAATTGCGTCGTTTGTCCTGGGTCACACAGTGAGTCACCGTCAGTCTCAAGCAGACTCTGAAGCCCTTCCTCCTTCACACTAACCACTCACTGGAGCTTGAATTTCCTCAAAACCTGCTTGCTCTAATTTATTAACCACAGTTTTACTGCAGCTGCAGACCTGTTCCACAGCAGTCAGAAACCACAGAAGGCACTCAGGTCCCAGTGCGGCTGACAGGCAAGGCATGAGGGCTCCGGCAAAGGGAGAGCTGGAACACCTCACTCCTCCCAAGGACTCTGAGATGAGAAAAACTTCTGAGGGCAACTTCAGATCTGTTCCATCATGTCCCTGTTACCCAGCACCTGAAAAGTTAAGGTTTGATTCACCTGAAAGGTGAATCAAAATTTCAAGCACTATTGTCCTGATTACAGAGCTTGCTACAAAGGAAATTAATGAATAATAATTTCAAGAAGGGATTTAAAATTTCCATTTTCATTTTATTGTCAAAGTAAATATATTTTTATGAAGAACAAAAGAAAATATACAGAATTGTAACTTATGTACACGGGCTTTATAGGTATTTTTGTTTCCAATTTACACAAATTTGATATGTTATTAAAAGATATTTTATATAGATATGCAGCTATGTACAGTTTTATTTACATACATTCATAGGATGTGATATAAACCAGTCAATAGATGATAGTTCATTTATATTAATTTCTAGAGGACAAAAGGAATGCATTCACTTTAGCTAGACCTGCTGTTCTTGCACAGTGCGGGCTCCTGCTCTGCCTAGCACTAGAATCGCAGTCTCCTATTTCCCATTTTGCCAACAAAAAGACAAACAGATGCCATCTGTGAATGGAAAGGAAATGCAACATCCATTATAAAATCGTTTCTAATTACTGAATTCTATTTTCTTCTAAAAGCTTCTTACAATCGCCAGAGTTCAAAGGAAAAACAAAACAAGAAGAAACACAAACAAAATCACTTGCCTGCTACCATCTGATTATTTGAATTCCCTTCTTAGCCATCTACCACACAAATTTGTTTCTTTTGGCTACTGTTCTCACCCATTCACCCACCCCAGCTGCATGGAGCTCTGACATGGCTGTCAGTAAGGAAGATTAGCACTGAAGATCACCCTTGGACAGAAGATCTCATGGTGCTGTCCCACCAATCCACAGTGCCTCCCACCCCCCCAGGTACAGGTATATCCTACAAGACCCTGCAGGCCAGCAGACAGAGGCTTAAGCTCCAACCAGCGAGGCATTGACTTGCAGCGGATGCTTGGGATGCCCGGTGCTCACCAGGACCACAGAGCACCTCCAGGGCTGGTACTCTGTTTCTCCCCCAGGATCACACAAAAGGGCATGAACAGAGACAGGAACAAAGCTCAGCCATTCTCACAAACATCTTCCTGCTGCTTTACGTGCTAGACAACAGCTCTTCTACTAAAGACAGTGGATGCTGCAAACCCGTCAAAGGAAAGTAGCATTTCCTTCGGCACATGGGCATCCTTTCACCCCATGGCAGCACAGGACAGGAGAAGCATGCACACAGTACGTGCTCAGCCACACCAAAAGGCTCCACTCCAAGCCATTGCATCCAGCCTGAGCTTCCAGGTTTGCTTGGGATATGCCTTTGCTTAAATATATATATATGTATGTATGAATATATATACATAAATATTTATATATAGCCCTAGCCAAGGAAAAGGTAAATGTGAACCAGAGAAATCAGAGAGGCACAGAGGTGCATTCCAGCCCTCTCCATGCCTTGGCTCCCCCTGTCCCCAGCTCCCACTGTTCCTCCTCCTATGGCCAGCCCCTACACATCCTTGGCTCAGGCAACCCAAAAACAAAGGAGTTGTTTTCATTTCAAAAGGAATTTGCTGTTTCCAAACTGGACAAATAGAGCAGCTTAATAAAAACTCACAATGAATGGCCTGTACATGAGCAAAGCCCTCAGGAATGCCAGGGCTATAATTAACTAGCAGCAAGCAACTCTTACATTTTCCTGTGCAGCAGAAAACAGCTAAAAATAAAACACTGTAATTTCCAAAAGAAGCAGTAGCAAAGAAGGGAAAGATAGAAGGAAAGGAAAATAAGATCTTGGGGAGGGGAGGGGAGGTGGGCAGGGAAGAGAATGAAAGAGAAAAAAAAGAGAGAGACAAAAAGGAAGAAGCACCCCCCTCCCCTGACCCAAAAAGAGCTTCATTCTCAAATAATTTTTGAAGGACATGGGACGCTCAGACATGGTGTTATCAAGTAACAGCATTGACTGTTCTGTGGAGACAAATAAATTATCACTAGAAACATAGTGAGCAAAGTGCTGTCATTGGTGGTCATAGGATGGCTGGGCGGGAAGGGGAAAGCGGGACCCATCAGTTCATGGAGCGGACGGAGCGGTTGCTTCGTGGGAACCGATGCACCTTGACATGTTTGGACAAGTGGTCGCTTCGAGCAAACTTCTTCTCACAGACGGGACACTGATAGGGTTTCACCCCTGAGTGGGAGCGCCTGTGCCGGGACAGCTCATCTGACCTGGAGAACCTGCAAGACAAGAGAAGCCTTTTCAGAGAAACGTTTTTGTACTTTGCCAAGTCTCTCACAGTGAGAAAAAAAAGTCCCCTCAGGCCACTGGGACACTCCACTTGCAGCAAAGCCCAAACACGAGAACTGAAAGCGACACTCAGCGGGGCTGGGCTGGTCCCACCAGCAGCTGGGAGCAGTGATGGAAACACACGATTATCAACCTCATCCCATGTCAACACTGGACTCAAAGGAACACATGGAGGCAACGTTTGTACCAACCCTAAACCCAAAAATATGGGTAAAAATCAACAAAAACAGGGCTGCTCTTGATCACCCTCCCAATCCCCTTTAAAGCCTGTCCCACAACTTCCCTCATGCAAATTCAAGCATGGACCCTTCTCAAGCAGATAACAACCAATGTCCTGCAGGTGAGGTCTTCCAAGCTCCCACTGACACAACCACAATGGACATCCAGTAATTGCACCTAGTTTGACACAGACCCCAGACAACAGCCAGACATAAATACCCAGAAGCTACATTGCTTATCAGATCCCTCTGAAAAATTGGGGTTTGTATGTGGTCCTGCAGGCTAAATAAAGACTTAACATCTCCGTACCAGAGATGCTCAACACTGTAACAGCTGAAATCCTGGTGGGCCCCAATGGCCATCAGTACAGTTACTTCATGGATAAACTGAAATCAAGATTGAGCCTTTAATTACCAATATTGTCTCCCAGAGTCATTTCAATATAAGCTGTTTCCTACCTTCCATCTCCACAGAAAAATCCCCAAATAGCCCCTGTGAATCCCACAGGCTTTACTGAACTCAAATCAGCTAATCCTTTGGTCTTAACAGCAGAGCTGGCTCTATTTCCAGCTTGGATGTGACTGGGAGTCACAGGGTTAATTAATAATGTCACGCTAAAACATCCCTGTCCAGATGGGTACAAAAAATTTGCTGCCTGACAAAGGGCAATTAAGTGTTTTGTTGCCAGAGCAGTAACAAAGAGCGGCATAGAAGGAGAGCTTGCAAGAAATGGTATCAGCTGTTTATTTACAATAAATAAATGAAGTCATGGGCACTAGCTGAATAAATGGGGGAAAGAACATGTAGGAAAATGTGCCCTTCTGGAGCAAAATATCACATCACCAAAGAGTGAATACGCTATTTTTAAGAAAGGGGAAAACAGGACTGCTGGGCTTCTATGAATAAGGCCTTCATGCAAGAAAAATAAGTTTCCACATAAAGGTTTTAATTAGCTCTGATCTACCGCTGCCAGTTGAAGAACAGGACACAGGCACTGGGAAAACTGGGAATGGTTTCCTCAGTTCCCACAGCTCTTCAGTCCAATGATGCTACCCAGAGAGCATTCAGCCAGCACAAAGCAGATGCAGATACTCACTGCAGGTGACACATCTCTCCCAGGGGCATTTCTAGGACAGATTCCTTCACCCATTCTCTTGCTTTTCTCCCTTTCCTTGCTTTGGTGAAAAGAGTCACATTCACCATTAAGACCAACAGCAGATGCCCTAATGAAGCCATTAACCTGTTCCTTGTCTGGCATGCATCTTCTTCAGAAGGGCTATGACAGAGGTTTCTCTTCACCCCCAGTACCTGCACATTGTCTTTCTTTAGCAGCCCTGCTCCTTCCAGCCACAGGTTCCCAGAACCATAGTCTAGATCTGGCAGCAGCAGGGCCAGGGATTTCTCCCAGGTCCTTAGCAGTGAGCTAGCTACAGTGCTGCATCCCTGGAGGGATGCTCTTGTAGAGTAATGGATGAGTGGGCCTAAGCATCTTTCTGGAGAGGGCAAGATGTTTGTGCAGACTGCCTCAGCAGGACTCAGTGCGGGACAAGGAACGGACCTGTTGCCAGTGGTGCCAACCACATCCAGCAAAAAGAGGGAGCAAAGAGGGAAAAGCACCTCTGCAAAGAGCCATCTTCTTATATACAGGCTTATCACCCAAAGGAGTAAAACCAGATGTGGCCAGGTTGCCTTGTCCCATGTCCTTGGCCAGTAAAGTCACCATCTGCAACAGAAGTGCAGTAGCACACGGCTAATCCTGCGCAAGAGCTCCACAAGTGCATTTTGATGGGAATTGCACAGATGATGAGGGAAAGAGGTACATGTCAGGAATGAGCAGCCCCACTCATACCCTGGGAGCTCGGATGAGTTCATCCAACAAAAATACACCCTGCCTCATAACGATGTCCTTAGCTGAAGAGGCAGGAATGTTGCAATACTGTTCCCCAGCAGTCACAGAAAGCTCATCTTACAGAGCCTACAGAAATAAACCTTGAGCTGTCGTGTTTACAAAAAAACAACGCAAAAAAGGGACAAGGAAGCCAGGAGGATCTGGTGGCCTGGCTCTGCAGTGAAATGAGAGTTGCAGCACGTTCTGGCACTGAGATCACCCCAAGAAAACAGCAAATAATCCCCATTGGAATGCCAAATTCAAAAGAAAAAAGGTACCCCCAAGGAACGCCTCACCATGCCAGGTCACTGCCATTTCCAGGAGGATTTCTCCTTCAGAAAAGAAAGGTGGAAGTATCTGGGCAATCACACAGTAACTAGAAGAGTCTCCTTCATCCTTCTATCTGGTGGGACCCCAAAGGACCTGTAATTACATCTCCTTTGAAGATAAATCATAGAGCTCCCTCATAATAGGAAGTGTCCTGTGTCTCCCAGCCATGCAAGGACATTGCTATGTGGCTTAGAAAGGTCATTAGCTTCAGCCTGGTACTCCATGGTCCCTACCAAGGCCACCGGCCATTGAGACTAACTCAGGCTGTACTTCTTCACAGTGGACAGGAGGCTCTACACTCATCCTGTCCATCCCCAAAGCTCTGCTCCAGTAAGCCAGCACACCTCCTGCACATCAGCAAACCCCTTTGCACAGCACCAGCAAAAAAAGGCCAAGGTGAGACACCTGCCCTGACCTGTCCCACACATGGTCCTCCCCATGCTCACCCAGTCCCATGCTCCTGGCCACGCTCATTACAAGCCTTTAAACCCTCCTTGCCAAACCAGGCAGAGCTGGTTTGCATGCTGTCACCTGCAGAGCCAGCTGCAAGCAAAAACCTCCAGCCAGAAGATGCAGCAGGGTATTTAAACACGATTGCCTAATCCCCCAGGCCCTACAACAACTGCAGCTTTGTATGCTGCTGCACCAGGGGAGGGAAAGCGAGAGCCGCAGCTCCATGCCATAGCACAGCTGCTGGGGACTGGCCCATGCTGCAACTCAGCTTTGGTCAGGGCTGTCCCAGGAGCAGCACTAAGCAGGGGCTGCGGTGTTCCAGAGGTATAAGGTGGCATGACACGGATCAGCGCATTGACCGGTACAGCGGGCTATGGAACGCAACGGGTCACCAGCCATTTATGAATGCCTCTCTGCAGCCTGCCGAAAACAGCTCTTGCCCTGGCCCAAGGAAGGACACAAGCAAACAGGGTTCAGCCTCCTGCACGGAGGTGCTTGGGGCTCTCCAGCTGTCCTAGGGGTTGGCAAAGGGTTTGCTGCATGCACACCCCTACCTTGATGCATTTTAAGCGATAAACTTCACCATAGCAGGGCTGGCCAGAGGGTTGGGAAAGCTTTAACCCCCCACAGCTCTGCCACCTTGTAGGCAACACTTTGTTTTGTTTTTGAAATCACTATCTTCAGCGAGGTCTGATCTTAAGTGTCTTTGGTGAAAAAATAAATATGCAAGCACAAGAATGCAGGGATAGGAGGAGGAAAGCTGAGCCCAGCAGTGTTTTAGGGCTTAAATTCATCTGAGGTTATATAAAACTGGGAGCAAACAGAGAGTCCAGATGCGTTTGACTTAAGTCATGTGAGATCACAGCTCTCACTGAACTTCTGGAAAAAGTAAACATGCTTTACTGATGAAAGGGGACTGAGCAATTCAGCGCTCAATTGGGTCTGGCCTTTGATGTGGGAGCAGCACGTAGGGGATGGGATATGCAGCAATTTCAGCCCGATGCTATGAACTGCAGTAAGCACAGGGAGCAGCTCCACAAGCACTGCCTCTCCTGCTGGCTATAAACCTGCCCCCTTGGAGCAGGGCCCTTCCAAACCTTGGGGTGTTGGGGTTTGGGGTACCAGCCTGGGCTGGGAAATGCATAAGATACACAGCAAGAGAGTTTCAAAAGCCCTTCCAGCAGCTGTTTGTGGACAAGACAACACAGTCATCACAGCTAAGGGGATTAATTTCTCATCTCTGTTGGGCTCCTCATCATTAAAATGTTGTGGATGGCTGAGAGTGAAAGTTCAGTGTGCTGCTGTTTGTGGGACCTGCACTTCTCTTGGCCCGCCTTACACCTGCATCCTGCTTTTGATCCACACCATTCACTGTAACGCTGAGGAAAAGGCAGGCACCCTGGTGTAAATTCAATCTCTATCCCTTACCACTTAATATTTTCCCAAATGTTCCCCTTGGTTTTGCAGCCAGGGAAACACCAGCTCTGTAACAAAGCAGAGCTGGAGAACGTCACCCACAGGCAACCCTTCAGGTTCCTGCTCTCGAGCCACGAACCTCACTGGGAGTGATGGTGTAAGTCTCAGCATGGATCAGACAAACCTGCACATGCCATGTGCATTTGTCACAAAAATGAGAGTTTTGCTCACATCCCAGCACAAGGAAAGCCAACATGACACCCACAGGCACATTCACAGGCAGGAGGCACATCTGCTGCCTGCGCACACATACTCTGGCAACCAAATGAAAGGGAGCAAGTGCCTCCACCACAGGTCAGGAGCAAACCAGCCTGCAGCTTACGGGACCTGTCAGCCAGATACATGGCTTTCATTTCAGCGCATCCTGCGCAGCAAGCCACTGAGCCCGGCTCATGAGCAGTGCCACCAGTACACAAGGAAAGAAAATCACCACCCGTTTGTCGAGCCACCAGAAACTGAAATGGGGAAAAAAATTACCGAAGACATTAATTGTATTGATCTGCTCATTCATTCCAAGAAGCAAACTCTCAACTGGACCAGATGGGGAGTAGAGGACTCAGCCCCATTCTGACCTTTTCCCTCAAACCAATCCAGCCATCTCTAACTGCTGCATGTCTCACATGCTTGCATTTTTACACAACCCTCTCCTGTTACTTTTTACCTCATCTGTTCCCCATGGTCACAACCCATGTCCTCATTAGACATTGCTTGCTGAAGCTCTGCAGGATATTCTTTGAAAGAAGTCTGGTTTAATTTAATACAAGGGAGTTAAAAGTTTTGTTTTCTGCCATCGTAATAGTTTGTGGTGCAGGCAGGCAGGCTAGTAATGAAGCTAATTGGAAAGAGAGAAGGCGGCTTCCATTTAAGTTTCCTTAAAATAAAAAGTTGTTGTTTTTAATGAAGTATTTTCAACTAGCATTGAAAATTTTTTAAAAATGTAAAAAAATAAATCAAGAGATACCCTCTGCAAAATATTTTGCTCAGTCAGACCTGCAACCTTCCATTCAAGCAACACTTAACTCCACCTCAGCCTTCTGGTTATGTTTACATCTGACAGCTTTTTGCAGCTCCGAGTGGCACCCACGCATTTTTCTGAATCAACGCAGAGAATAAAACCCAGAGCCTACCAGAGTGTCACTGCCAGCATTCCCAGAAGGAGTGGGATGGAGCGCATTTTTACAAAATTGCACAGAACACCGCTTTTAACCACACTCACTTATCACAGCCCTTCCGTGATCGCATTTAGCCCTGTGAAGTTGGAGCCACATGCAGCGGTTCTGCCCTAAACCATCCAGTGCACTTACAGCCCCCAGCCACTACCAGCGGCAGCTGGTATGTTGCAACCAGACCAATGTGAACGTAAGATATTGCCTGCAGTAACAAGCTTAACCTGACCCTCTTGGAACAAAATACAAATTTCAATGGACTACTTTTATTATATTTTTTTTAAGATGCTGAAATAGCTGATGCCAGCAGGTGATACTCTGCTATTTCATTTATCAAAGCCCCTGGATTACGTAACAGGAAGAAAAAGGTCTTAATTCTCAAACCAACCAAACAAGTTCTGGAAACAGAAAAAGTTTATAAATCAGAGTGCAAACCTACTTGTTCGGCAAGTTAGGTCAAGTGACCAAAAAGGGGAAGGGGGATTGGGCAGTACTGCACCCCAATACTAACCTCCATCCGCAACCCGGCCACGTGCATGCAAAAGGCTTTTCTCCTGTATGCCTCCTCAGGTGGGCTTTCAAATGGCTGCTTTTTGTGTACATCTTGGTGCAACCAGGAAAAGAACATTTGTGCATTTTAATGAGTTCTGCCGCAGGGTTCTTTTGAAATTTCTGACCCATGATGATTCCCGTCTGACCCTGGATCATGCCTCCTGGCCCAATTGGCTTGGCAGCGATGGGGACGGGAGCAATGCGGACAAATTTAGAGGACAAGTTCAAATTGGACGACTGAACTATCTGAGGCACAAGGGCAAATGTCTGTCCTTGGATGTTGACTAGCAGCTGTGCAATTTTAATGTTCTCTTGTGCTGGTCCTTGGGAACTGGGGCTCGTGTTGGACTCCTGTTTGACCTGTACAGGCTGAATCTGAAGCATAACTGGTATCCCATTCTCCAGGGCCATTCCTCCATTTGAAGCTTGGCCACCTTCCGTTGAGCTGCTCAACTGTTCATTTTTACTCTCTTTTAAACTAGCGCTGGGTAACATATGGTCTTTTTGCTGTAGTGAAGCAACAGAAACTTGGCTGCAAGCTCTGAAGTCCTTGGTCTCGCTTTTAGGTCTTTCTTTGAGCTCCAACTCCATGTTCTCCTCCAGAAACTCCTCAATTTCCTCAAGTGTGGGCTGAAATGGTCCTGAGTCTTCCATATCCACAGCAAACTCAGGCAACCTAAAGTACTCCTCTTTCACTATCGGCTGAAGTCTCCTTTTGTCCCACCATGATGCAGAGGTGTTCCCCAAAGATGCCTGGGACAATAAGTAATCTAAGATGCTGTCTTGACTTTCCGCACTGGATGTGCTTCCATAGCTGGAGCTGAGAACCTGGGAGTCTGGGCTGGAACAAGAACAAAAGCTGGACGAGTCGCTGTCATCTTCCGACAGGGGAGAGGGCAGCATTTGGTAGGACCTCACCCCTGCTGTCATGTCCCCAAAGTATCCAAGAGAAGATCTGGTAGATGAAAAGGATTCATCAGTAGGCAGCAAGTGATCCACCATTCCTGGGCGATCTCTTATGGGTATCCCAACAGCATATACCAGGCGGCGAAAGTTCAGGTGATAGCCTGAGTGTAGGAAAACAAAACAGCAACAGTCAGAAGTTGGTTTAATCATTTATCTCGATGAACTAAAGCTCGTAAAGCCCTCTAGCTCACAGGAGAGTCCAAAGCTTCCAGTCTCACTCAGTACACATGCTGCTTACACGCTTTGATACGTCTGTACCACCCCCTAAGGACTGTCAGGGCTGAAGCATTTTGCAGGATTGCACCATGTATTTGCAGAAGAATTCTTTCAGAAATCACTTCCCAACTGCGCGGGTTCTAGATTTACAGCTCCCTTCCAGAATATTACTGGCAAGAGAAAATAAATTATGGGCTTTCACCTAACAATGAAACCTAGAGCCAAAGAAGAGAATGAAGAGGAAAAAATAAAGTGTTGAAATTTTTACACCAAAAAACCCCACAAATAAAAAAAGCAGTTTATTGCTGGTGGCCATAAAATGCAAACCCTTTCCTTATCTTGTAGCTTTCCACAGCCTTATTTTTAACTTCCTCAGTTCCACAAATACAGCTAATCAGCATAATACAAGGATCAATCTGTCAGAAGCCAAAAATATTTACTGTGCTTCAGCATTTACTAGGTGGATTTTCCCCTCCAGATGTAATGAATCTGTGCCAGTGTCATCATCACCTGCACTGCCCTTAATAAGGCTGGCTCTGCACTGAGCTAATTACCATGTCCTGGCAAGCCAGCTGGTGGCGGGTTTCACCTCACCACTCCGTACTCCTCTCTGGGTACAGAGGTCGAGGTGAACTGAACCTCACACCAGTTGCTAAACTGGGAGGGCTTGTATGGACCCCTGGCATCCCAATCTGCTGTGATCTATGGCAGGCAGCCACACTCCCGGTTTCCCCCCTACACGTTGAGGCCGTGAGCAGGTAGCATCCCACAAGCCCTTACTCATGTGAGCCGTAATCCCACTGCAACCCCACAGAGGCACAGGGGCAAACCCCATCCTTCCCAGCGCAGCCCACCACAATGCTCTCTGACAGCAGCGACTGTCTTGTGCTTTCCCAGTCAAGCCAACCAGACTTCCTAGAAAGGTTTCTGGGGAAGGGAAGGCAGGAGGGGCATATGTGTATTTGTTTTCTTTTTTCCCCCGCTCCCAGAGGGAAAAAAAAAAAAAATTGCTTACAGATGGAGACTATGCCGCTTACAGAGCAGATGCAGAGACCTCCGGATGGAGCAAACACTGGCCCTCAGTCATTTGCTCAAGGTGACTGATTGAAAACAGAGCTGTACATGTGCATAATAAACCAACTCTTTCTGTGGAAGGTATGTGGACTGCAGAGATAGAAGTCATTTGATCAGCCTATGAGGTTTTGTGTGTGTGTGAATTAGGAGGCATGTGACCGAGCGCGAAGGAAATGCCAGTCAATCTTGTTACACGCTGTCATTTTCCACAGGCTCTGCCGCTGCGCTTTGGACGCTTTGCCATGAATAGTCAATAGCTCCCAGTTTTGTGCAGGGAAGGGGATGGCTGTTACTGCTATTGCAGGGCATCCTTGCTGCCTGATCTCCAAAATTTGCCCTGTCTTTGCCTTCTCTAGAGAAGAATCAAAAGGCATCTCCATGCTCAGTGCTGCAGTAACGCAGAGAGAAGTATTTTGCACGACACCCTTAAAGCCCTCCATCCCATTGGCAGCATCTATTAATATTTCACAGGAAACAGCGGGAGGAAAAACGGTATTTCTTAAAGATACAGCTTCCTCCTTCATACGCACATGGAGGAAGTAGGGGCAGGTTGAAAGAAAGACTCAAAAGTGAGATTGCACATTTTCCTGGTATGCATGGCCCGTCAGTCAGCTATGCCTCTGAACCCAATAACGAAATACCCATATGTGCCGAACGCGAGGAAGTTCAAACAGAGGTTAGTGGCTCTGTTTTGCGACCTTAGCCTATAATCATTTCTTACAGTAAAAGTGAAGAGTCAGAAGAGCTGAACTATTTCTAACACACAGGACTTCTCTAGGTTTTTTCAAATCTGTGTTGACAGAAAGTTACTCCAGCAGAAGTGCCGGAGCTGAGCTATTCCCAGTTTTGAAACAGAAAACATTATCTGCTTCCGAGAAGTTTGTATTGGCTTCCAGTAAGAGTTTACCCAAGCAGCTTGCTTCTCTCTTGCATCAAGAACTGGTGACTGCCTTGTGAAATGTGGGGCAGAAAGGAGGACTTGCCCCCAGACAGTGTCTGATCCTCCGTCCTATGCCTGCATTGTTCCAACATGAACTCCTGAAGAATGGTGCTGTGAGTGAAATCTGGACTGCAACATGTTTCTTTCCTAAGAAAAGATGGTGTGCTCTGCGTGCAGGGGAAAAGTGTCCACCAAAAGCAGTTGGTAAAGTTCTTTTTTTTAAAAAAAAAAAAAAAAAAAAAAAGAGAGTTCAATTTCTACAAATGTGTATGAGAACTAGGATGCCACATGTCAAAACATCCATATATTTTACTGGAAACAGAAGTAAACCCTATGTTGAATAAGAGCTTAAAGGAGGGCAAGGGGGGGGGGGGCAGGGGCAGGGATCAACAAGCCCTTGCAACTGCTGTGAGCAAGATACCTCAGCAGAAAGCAACCAGCACACTTATTTCCCCATCTCTTTTGACAGGCAGCAATGTCACTTTGTGTAACCAGAGTCATTTTAAGAAGAGAGGGCACTGTCAGCGGCAAATAGATCCAGGCACATTACGGGCCAGATCCACTTTCCACGCACTCTCAAAACTTGCAGAACAGCCAAGAAGATTCTGGGGAATGCCTGGAATGCAGCATCGGGCCCAGGCTATATTTTATCCTAAAGGCCAGACTAACAACCAAAAGGCTTTCATCCTGACTTTGCCTGACGACACAGCCAAAACCAGAAGATTAAAAAAAAAAAACCACCAAAAAACAAAAACAAACCACACACACAAAAAAAAAAAAAAGCCAGGGCTGTGCAAGCTGTGAAAACTAACGATGCTGTTTACATAAAGCACTTTCATCTCCAGGAGCCCTGAAAACACATTAGATATGTGAGCAACTATCGCTGGAGCTGAGCACCAGCCGCTTCTGGAGTGAAATACTGCAGCTGCCACCAGCACACGGCAGACTGACAGGCTCCGACTTTTAAGAGTTCCCCGGGTTGTTATGATGTCCTTTCTGCCAGAAACATGTTGTTCTGTTTAAAACCTGTCCTTCTCATCACTAGTAAAAAAAAAAACAAAAACCCCACACACAAAAAAAAAAAACCAACCCCGTAAAAAACCCCAAACAAACCCAACCCCAAAACAGAAGGCATATTCTGACTCAGACTAATGTTCTAACGTTCAAATGTTCAGTCCTGGGCACTTGCTGAAAGGCCGGGACATACCCCCCCCAGCCTGTCATTTCTGGATGGCCAGCCTAGGACAACTAATCCCACGGCGCTATACGGGCTCAGATACGTTGACAGTCATTTCCTACGTATACTGCTATAGCTTTTCTAGTTTACAACTAATCTCTTTAGGGTTTTCTCTTGTTCCCTAGAAGATTTTAAACCTGTTCAAGCTGACTCCAGCTCCACAGACAAAGCCATAAACCAGGCAGTGGGTCAGGCCCAGCATTTCGAAGAAATTAAAAAGAAGAAATGCATGGAGAACCCCCCCCCCACACCCCTAATAATAATAATAAAAGAAAGAAGCCAAGAGTCGGGAGAAAACCCATTCGCTCTTATCCCTTCTGCAAGGTGGCTCCGCTGCTCCTGGGACACGGAGGGGGAACAGGGGCAAGGGGGGGAGTGTTTAGGGTCTCTTTCGTTGTGTTTCCTTCCAAACCTACCGCCTCCGGGAAGCTGCAGAAACGTTCCCAAAGCCTTGTTTTCTGGAAACTACTCCCCTCCACCCCCAAACTTTGGCTTCCACAAAAGGCAGCCCTTTATCTGCAGCACTGGCGGCGCCCCCCCGCCTCCACGTCCGTCCCCCCGGCAGCGAATTGCCCCCAAATAACGCGGGGTGGAGGGGGGGGGGAGCAATTCCCACCCCAGCACAAGCACCACCAGGTTTCCACGGCTGCAAAGCATTCTCTTGTTTCTTTTTTGGTTTGTGGGTTGTTGTGGTTTTTTTTTGTTTTGTGGTTTCGAAAATTATTATTTATTTTAATTGTTTTCCTGCTCCCTCCATCCCTTTTCAGGGGGGGTAGGGGCCCTGAGCTTCCCCCGGCCGCCCCCCAGCGTGGTCCCCTGGTCGAGATGACCGGGAGTAACACACACGCACCCCCACAGCGTGTCACATCACGGCACGGCACAGCTCCAGCCTGGACACAGCCCCCCGGCCCCGCACCCCCCTGCTGCACCGACGGGGGTGGGGGGGTGGGCGGTTAACCTCCCCCGTCCGTGTCCCAGGAGCAGCGGCACAGCCACCTGCAGCCCCCCCCGGGTACCGGTACCGGGGCACCGCCGGCGGGACGCGCAAACCCCCGCGCCCCGCGCACCCCCTTACCTGAACAAGCCGGGGAGGGGGGAGAAAAATGCCAAGAACGGCCTGAAGAGTGCAAAAACAACACTGAAAATGAAAAAAAAATATAAAGACCCAACAAGACGAAACGACAAAAATAAGAATAAAAAGCAAAAATAACGACAGAAATTAAAAAAACACCAAAACGAAAAAAAACCCGCAAAATTAAAAAAAAACAACCCACACCACAAACACAAACCAAAGAACAAAACGCAGAACCCCCACGAGGGCCAGAAGCGGCCCCGGCGGCAGCAGGGAGCGCGGCGCGGCGGGCGCAGCTCCCCCGGGAGGCGGTGCGGGCTGCGGAGCGCGGCCCCGCTCCCGTAGTACTATAT
>JAVJGJ010000047.1:12501189-12544912 GCA_035590215.1 Microhierax caerulescens
CATTAGAGGTTTCTGTAAATGTTGGGTTTCCACATGTAAAAGACCATTCCTTTGTGTTTTAGCTACAGGAGTTCCCAACTTTCAGTTGCTGGAGAGGTAGTGAAATTCCATATTTACCTTTTGTGAAAATTAAATAGGTCTGTGCCCCAGTTCTGCTTCTCAAGTTTCGCCCATTTTACCAGGCCCACAACCTTCCCGCTTCCCTGAAAGCTCCGCTCCAGGCCGGGTGTGTTGCCCACTCAGAGCTGCAGGGCTGTGCTGTCAGCGGCTGCAGAAGCTGGTGGTGTGGGGGTGAGCTGTTTGCAGCGGGCTCAAGCAGATCCAAACACGAGCTGCTGCTGGAGGAGATGCCCAGCCACCTTTCCTTGTGCCTCCCCTGAGATGGAGGAGGGATCCGATGCTTTTGCACGTTTGAAGAACTCTACGGAGCAACTTACCTATTCGGTATATGGCAACAGTGATCACTGAGAGGTGAAATGCAATGGAAATAATCAGGCAAGTGTTAACTAAGACCTCTGTATTTCACCCTGAGATTTTCCTAGGAAAAATATTAAAAATGCAGGCAGGCAGCACAGAGTGCCTGGGAAGCAAGTCCGGAGCATCCAGGATGAGCCCCTGTCCTGCGCTCACTATGTGACTAGCTCTGGATGCACCAACTTTTTGCATATGTCCAGATGCCCTTTGCCGTGCACATGGGATCAGCTGCGCTGGGAAACTTCAGCAAAGCCCTTGTGCAAATGTTCAGTGACTATGCCTTAGGCATTTCTGGGTGTCCAGCACTCTTGTAGAAATTACTGTCCTGAACAGTCTATTGGAAATCAGGACACCCTGGACAAATATCCAAAGTCCTCTTCTTCTGCCCAGACAAAATTTCTAGGCAGAGACAAAGGACACGTTAAAACCAAACAAACAGGATCTATGATAGCACGAGTTCTGATATCTCACTTCGACACAAACTCGCCATTGTACAACAGAGAATAATGAGAAAATATACAGAAGTCACTGTCACTTGGAGCTCCAGTCAGGGGTTGTCCTTGGAGAAACACATCCACAGCTTCATCCTCTACAGCATTTTTCTGAGCAGAGATTGTATCTGAGAAATTTTCTTTCCCAGGACAAGGACATTGCTTTACCCAGGAGTCTGCTGGAGTGTCTTAAACCACAGTCCTGGGTTTGGGGTCTGCAGGCATGCTTTGGGGTTTAACCCCAAAATTAATAATGACAAGCTACAGTGGCAGATGCCAGCCTCTGGGCTGACTCAGCCACTTCTCCAACCCTCCGTGATATCTGAATGCACTTCTCAAGCTGTGAACTCATTTACTGATTAGTTCTTCAGAGCCCCATGACAGTGAAAGCAAATAGACACACATCTAAGTCTTGCTCAAGATTTTGGAAACACTACAAGCTTTTATTAACAGCAGGATAAATGCACATATCTAGACAAATATAATGACTTCTGATTAATTTTAGCTGCCAGATTTTCATGAAAACCAGAAATGACTGTTGGGCTGAGACAGGCTTTTAGGGATGAGTTTTTGTGCAGTTGTGACCGATCACATCCTTCATTTGGTACTGCAGCAAAACTGAGCCCGCTATGATACACATTTGTCTTTCCCCCTGCCCCATCCTTTTTGTGCATCGCTAAGAGATTTCCTTCCCTCTGTTCATCTGCTTACCAAGTCCTTTTAAGATCTACTAGTGCTTCTGCCCCTCAATCTGCTTGGGGATTTTCTGTTCTCTCTTTTGCCACCTTTTGGGAGAGAATTTCAGTCAAACCAATTCCCCTACTCAGACCACCTTCTTAACATTCCTACAGCCCAGTCAAACGCTGGGGATAACCTAAAGTTAAGGTCCTTTTCTGATGGCTTTTTTCTGATGGCTGCGTGCTAAAGATCCAGTCAGGAAAGGCAAATAAACCTTGGCATTCAAGCCTTTTAAAATTTCCCTGAGGATAATAATAGCACTGCATTATAAAGCAAAAAGAAACCGTAGGCTGAAGGTTGTTGCCACGTAGCACAGACCCATTAAAGGTGGGAAAGGCAGCAAAAGGCTGGTCCCCTCTGCACTCGACAGTTTACACCTAAGAATTGTTTGGCTCTGCACACAGTTTGCCTTTCCATATGTGGCTGTACAGAGGCTGATTTTTCCTGCCTCAAATTTTCCCATCTCCTGTACGTAGTTTGCACAGCTTTGTGTTACAAATGACCTCTCGTTTTTGAGGGGACTGGAAGGGAAAGTGTCTGAACTTCACGGATAGGCAAAAAGAGGGATTGTCTGCACAGGGTAAGTGCTCTGCTGTCTTTAGAGGTCACCTGTGGCATTTCTGCCCCAGCCCCTGCTATTCCCCATTTACTGCCACAGCAAACGATCAGTAAAGTGATGAGCCAACCGGCCACTTGGCAAAACAAGGGTTAGTCAGGCTGAATTGATTATTTGCACATTTCCTGTGATTTATGGATCAAGGCTGCTCTTTTCCAAAGAAAGAAGCAAAAATAATCAGGCAAAGAAAAAAGTTAAAAGGAAGTTCAAATTATATTTTTGTGATTTTTTTTTTTTTTTTTTTTAATTAGCCTCCTGCAGACGGATCCCTTCCATGTGCCACAAAGCTGATGGCCATGTCTGGCTGAGCTCTGCTGGGCTACGGCTTTCAGCACCAGAACAGTTACATGGGCACAGGGGGAACAAAAAAGCCTGTCAGACTCTCCAATAATGTTATGATCACTTTAACTTAGCAGTCCTTGACACCCGCAGATAAGGACTGCAAGTTCTCTCAGTACTACAGAAATATTGACACAAAGAATATGTTTATCCCTGACTGTGGTTCTGCAGGACAAGGTGGAAAAGGCAACAGCAATCTCAGGACTTAATTTCTTTGGCCTTGCAAGGGCATCTGTGCTGCAGGGCCAACAGTTTATTGATTTTTTTTTTTCTTTCCTTCACTAGTTTGGAAATTATGTTGTTTTTTCAAGTCAGACTCATACGCCTAGGGGGAGATAAGTTGGAAGAAACTAATTATAGGATCTTTTTATGTTAATACCATTAAAGGCAGGGGGAATTTGGGGAGAGTTTCTGATTTTCACTCAAACTTTCTGTTCATTAAGATAGTGAGAGACAAAACATCAGGTGACTTTCTGGCTGACGTCTCTCTAGGCCATCGCTAACCAGGTCCAGCTCTAACATTGGGTTGCCCTGCAGGACCCCTGTGTTTTAATCTTCTGGCAAAAACGTCCAAGGGAATCAGACCACCTTCTGCAAGGATATGGGTGTGCTGAGTGTGTGACAGACAACTCGTCCCATCACTGCCTCCTCTGCTTGATGGTGAGATGAAGCAGAAGAGCTGGGGCTCAGCTGTTTAAACTCTGGTCCTGATGCTGCACGGAAGCTGATGCCTCCAACATGATACAGGAGGCTCTTTGCAAGGGGTTCAAGAGCAAAGGGAAGAGCTTAGTCCAAGCTGTCACTCCTGAAAATGACTCAGGGACAGGCAGGTCTGTAAATGTGACAAACCCCACTGACTCACTTCGAGGAGATTCAGCACCTAACTCTGCTCATCCAAGTTTAGGGAAGCAAAATAGGCTGGAAGATGTAGAGGAAGATCTGGGAAGTGACAAATGTTGGCTCCTCTTCAGTAGTCGATCTGCAATAAACTGTATTCCCCTGCCCTCTCCTGGAAGGAATACGCCAGAGCTGAGTGTGTTTGTGCAGGATTCTTGTGAGGAGCACTCCAGGGAAGTGGCTCACGGTGGTCGAGAGGAGATAGTGTTTTTGAAAACAATGTTCACAGGAACGAACAACCATGACCATGGCGTGTCAATTGTGCATTGCCAACACCATGTCTGCCAGAAACTGGCACACCTCTCGAGAACGTGAATGTTTTCAAGGAAGAGCTGCCTGCTTGTCTGGCCATTTGCATCGAATTGGGAAACAGAGAGGGTGACCCAACCGATGGAATCCAGAGCCTCTTGCTCACTTTAAATAGTAAGCACAGAGTCTACATGAAAGCACTGGTAACCTTCGCTCAGGTCACAGGGGAGCATCACCCAGTCAGAAATGCAACACCTTGGCACCAACAGACAGCGCTCCTGGGGGTACCAGTGCAGAAGGAGCAAGTGGGACCCCATCACTTCACCAATGATATGGTGAGAGCTCTACAGGGAGGGTGACTTAATCTCTTTGGAGGTTATAGTGTAGAGGCAGTGCAAAAGTACATAGTCCTCAAAATCAGGAAGATCCAGGTCTGGAGGTCTGGTCCCGAACCTTCAGCTGTGATGTTACTGTTACACCCCCCCCCCCCCCAGACACACGCTTCTGTGAATATGATCCGTTTACATAGATTCACACCTGAATATATCGGAAGTTTTTGCAATGCTTCCTTCTTCTCCAGTCACGTGAATTACATTCCTTTTTCTAAACACCAAATATCCAAAGCAATACTAGTCCTGCTCTACAATGAGGATTAATTAGCAAATTGCTGCTGTTGAGATAATAATGGGAGCAATGAACCACAAAAATCAAGTGTAGAAATTCTTCAAATGAGTCTATAGTTCAATAGTTACAGCATATGACTATGAATCAGGAGCTCTGGAAGGGCAGGACCAACCACACGTGCACTATATAACCTCAAAATGTCTCACATACTTGGAGTTTTCTTTGTAGTTGTATTTCGCCAAGTCTTTGCAAACCCAGCAAAGAGGTATGCCAAGATGCTCCAGCGTGTTGGGTAGGTGAATCACCTCCTTGCAGCTGGGGTGCTGCTCACCACAGAGGAAAATGAGACTGTATGTTGTAAACAGGCTGTGAGCAAATACTGGGGGGGCATTATCTTTTAAAACTTGGTTAATTGCTGTCTTTGTGACGCGGGAGTCACCGAAGACAACAGACACTACATAATACCTTGACCAGCTCCACAATTGGTTTCTTGCCCTGCTTCACCTAAGTGTAAGTCCCGCTTGCTGGGTTCACAGTACGTTCAGTGCATTTCTTTACCCTCTTCTTCACCCTCTTATCAGAGATGAACAGTTCCAGCTGCCTTCAACTGAGAGAAGGTTCCTTTTTCCTGCTTCAGTACAGAAACGTTTCTGTTCATCACAGAAATAAACGTTAAATGAAAGTTGAATTACATTGCTTCTGTGACTAATGTTCTAGCTTGTTTTCTAAAGTTAATTCTTCATACACTTTTTTTTCCTCTTGTTCTGTCTTACATTTGTCCAGACTCCCGTGTTCCTGAGGGACTAATTACCCACTCAGCAGTTGCTCTGAAGTCCAATTCTAATAGTTGGCAAAACTCTGTTCTTCCATGCAAGCTTTCAAAATAATGCCTCAATTTGTTTCAAATAGCACCACTCTCTGGAGCTTCTTTCCAATTTGCATTGCCCTGGACTGAGATTTATTTCACTGCTGTTGAGACCTGACTGCTTTGCTTGTCACAAGGCAGATATAATTATTCTGTCAGCAGAATAATTAAAAACAAATAAACAAACAATAAAACCTAAAACAAATTGATTGCTTGCTTAAAAAATTATCCATTGTGATGTAATCTTCTATTTTTTCATCTAATGAGTCCTTAGTAGCAATGTGAGCTATGAAGAAAACACTGATTCATACCTGGATTATTCTTCCTCAAAATACAGATGTGATCATAGCAAGTGTTTTCATTCACACCAGCCTTGGACTTGTCTAAAAGTTAGGGAGAAATTTAGTCATACATCCTGTGATGTATATATGCACATTTTCTTATTCTGTGGGTGCTTGGGAGCAAAATACTCACCCCTACTGGAGTCAAAAGTAATAACAGCAGCTAAATTCAGATTACTGGCATCTATTTTTCTCCGTAAACACTGCTTGAGAGGAAACCATGTCCTTTCCCAATTCTGAGATAGATAGATAGATAGATAGATAGATAGATAGATAGATGGATGGATGGCCAGAAGCAGCTCACCTCATCTCCTTGCTCTTCGCTCTTCAGTTTCTCCACCTGTTCCCTAAGGATAATAGAATTATACAGTGGTTTGGTTGGTTTTGTTCTTCATCGTGAAGAATTTTTTCTTTATATCTAATTTAAATTTACCCTCTTTCAGTTTAAAGCCATTACCATGTCCTTGTGTGAGAGGCCCCAGATAACTTTGACATTATACGGTACTGGACAAACTGGTGTTCATAAAATGCACTTGGATTGTCTGATAAAGTAGGAAAAAAGATGATGACAAAGCCTCTTTTTGTCAGGATGCCTGAATTGTGCCAATGGCACAAGGAATATGGCAGCTCCTATGAGAAGAACCTGTAATCACTGAATGGGAAAGAACATCACATCTTACTTAATGATTTAATTTTTCCATAATCTCTACTTAATGACACACTAATTAATTTTTTCCTAGAGAAAAGATGTCTTTAAACCTCTGCACATCACCCAGTATGTGACCAAGTGAACTTGGGATGTGTCTGCTGCAGAGGCATGGCACAGCAACTGCCCTTGGCTCTAAAGCTGATTTACCCCAACACTTGCGCAATGTTTAGATCTGGACATTTATTTTTTTATTCCTTAAGCTTGCATTTCATCGTGATCAACCTGTGAACTAATGCAGGCAGCAGGGCTTTGCTAGATAGCACTACAGCTCCTGTCAGTTACAGTTAAGCACTGATCATGCAAACTGGTCAGAGTTAGCTGAAGTTCACTATTGTAATTCTCATTGGAATTCTTGCCTAAATACCACAGCCCCTAAGGTAAACACTGACTAATTTCTGTCCTGCAAAGAGCCAAGTATTGTCATGCCAGCCCTTCTTCTCAGAACCTCACTAGTGTGACCAGTCAAGAAAACAAATTTTTTTTCTTTTACACACAGAAAAAAGGTAGTTATCACTAACAGAGAAGACAGAAAGGGTGTTGATTCTGGGATGCCAAGTTTTTCACTTTTAGCATGAGAAATCAATTGCAATCACAAGTGTAAGTTATTTGCTGATGGGACCCACAGCAACACCAGTACTAATCAGTTTTACTGGTGGGCTCAGCAGAGTCTAAAGAAATCAAGTGCAAACCTGGGTCTTTATCAAAATTGATCCAGTAATTAAATATTTACTTTCAAGACTTGTCTCAGTTCTATTTCCAGCTCAAAATAACAAGTTTATTAAAGATACCTTACCATTGCTCCTGCATGTTCTAAAACAACGTCTCCTATTTTTGTAAACCTAGCATTTTTTTTTAAATAGTCTGCTACATCTTGTAGTTCCTTCACTTAATAAGCCATCAAAAATGTTACTGCTAACATTACAGACTGTCTTTTTTCACTTTCCCCAGGGCATTCACCACGTGTGGCAGCACCCTGGGAGCAGCTACCAAAGGGCAAATGGTGCGGAGCTGCCTGGAGGCAAGGGTGCTGTGCACCACCACAGGCACACTGGAACTCCTCCTGCTGGATTTACAGCTTGGAAAATCCCAGTATTTCCAAAATCAAAACTTGGGAACTGTTCTTAATCTGTCAGCACCTTTGTAAGTAGAACCTAAGAACTGCCTGTGCATTCGTATAAAAATTGAAACTGTCAGACACTCCTTCCTTCCCCCTGACCTATGTGCAGGGCTGTCACCATGGGCCATAGCTTGGGCCAGTGCACAGCTGGCCAAATCAAAAACATCATCTCACCAATCTAGAGCTGGAATCAGCCCGCTTCAGGCTGGGTCCGGCAGATGTGAAATGTCATCAGCTGCCTTACCAGTGGTAGGGCTGGCAAAGGGCCGGCGAGGCGCCGGCAATGCTTGTAACCGTGCCAAGAGGTTGCAACGAATCCTGTCCTGCTGAGCAGCACCACGACATTTCACAACCCCCCTGCCCCGCCGTGGCCTCTGGGGAGTGTGGGCTGGGGTGCCTGGGGACACGGGGAAGTCAGTCTGTGCTGCCCCAGGGATGTGCCAGCCTCTTCCTTTCCCGCAACACTGGGAAACCTTCCCTAGTGCAGTCAGGTGTAGCAGTGTATCGGTCACCCTTATTTCACCGTGGCTGGCTGGGTGCAAGCTGAGGCTGCTGCTTTAACCGTGGCCATTGCCTTCAGCAGAGCTCAGTAGCGCGTATTCAAAACAGCTGTGTGTAGGGAACATGCTCCCGTTCGGTGCCACGGAGGTGAGTGCCAAAGCACAGCCAGCCATGCACTGCACGCTCTGGCGCGCTGCTGCTGCAGCTCCGCGGTGAACGGCATTTCCCTGCGTCCCAAGCATGGGAGAGGCTGTCAGATCGCTGGAGTTTCATCTGCTCACAGGTCAACATCAGAAGATGCTCCTTTTAAAAGCAACTTCGATTTGCTTTCAGTGAAAGCCCTCCGGAGCGGCAGGAATTTGCAGGGAAGAGCCAGATAAGTAAGCAGATTTCCAACGCGCAAAGCCACGCGGGCCACCTGGGCTGCCACTTGGTAACCTATTAACTGGGCTGCGCGGGTCGAACCGGCAGCAGCCCCGCGGCTCCAAGCGCAGCTGCAGCCGCTGCAGCGGCACGTCGCCAGGCTGGGCTCTGCCAGCGCTGGGAAGAGGTACAGTATTGCAGCCTTTGACGTCATTCCAGTGGGATCAAGCTCAGACGTCTGTCCTGATCGGAGATTGCGCACGGCTGCCCCAGAGAACAGACACGTTGTGCAATGCCGAAACAGACTTTATTGAGGAATCAGGCATAGCTGTACCTGACAGCAATCGCTCAGCACCACCAGGATCAGGCCTTCAGTGTGCAGAGATGGCAAGAGTTCAAAAAGCTGTTTAATAATTCATCGTCAGGCAAAAATATTTTAAAACAGGGGACATCACTGCACAGCAGCAAAATTATGGACAAAAGAGCAACCCGCCCTCACAAATGGGGCTGTTTGCACGGGGCGGAGGAGGGGGTTTGGACAGTCCTTGGATGTTTCCATTTTGTTTGGGCACTGCCTATTAAAAATGGGCCAGGGCAAGAGAAATAAGGGCTACAAAAAACCCAGGGGTCCATCAGTCAGCATGAGCACATGGAGATGTTTAAGTCTTCTCTGGAGTAAGAGAATCAAGGAAGGTTCATGGGGAAGCCAAGACAGTGATGGGAGGGAGAGGAATCAGGGCGCACAATGCCGAAGGGCTCCGAGACAGCCAAAGGAGCTGGCCACAGGCAGGGACAGTGAATGCCCCGAGGGCTCCCAGGAGGCTCAGCTGGCTGCCTGGGGCAAATGGTTCAACACCAGACTCAGACCTGGGATGTCACCTCCAAGGAGAATGCCGAGGGCTAGCATTTCTGTGGAGACAATAGAAAACAAACATTGGAGGGGCTACTGGGCTCAAAGATGGATCAAAGAATCGAGAGAGATGGAAGATTTGCAGAAAGGGAGTGAGAGTCTGCAGAAGTTTTCCCAGAAAGGCTGAGCTGAGCCGCTGGCAGAGCTGCAGCCTGCCGGGACAGAGCCCGACCGTGTCCAGGCATCCTGGGTGAGGCTCAGCTGCAGCATGGGTTTTCTGGAAACAGGGGGTAGGAAGGTGGCCCAGCCATCAGAGTCCAGTGGCTGAGATGAATCCTCATGAAAACACAAGCCAGCAGAAAAGCTTCAGCAACCCAGAACAAGAGGTTCAGAAAGGAATAAAAATGCTGGAAAAGTCACCTCAAGCAGAGGCTCCTGAGCCACACTGGAAGGCAGCCTCTGCATTGGACAGGGCCAGCCTGAGGACTTGGAACTTCTCAACCCTCTTTTAGAGCCCACTGAGACCCAGACAGGAGACAAGAAATTTTGTCAGCTCAATTACTGCAGCCTCCTCGTCCCTCATCCCCGCTTTTGAGAGGAGAATGTGCCAGGAGCCGCCTTTGTCTGCCTTCAAGTCCACGTGCCTGCTGAGAAGCCACATGGGCTGCTTCAAGGGGCTGTCTTGAGCAGCCATACATTAATGGAGCTGCAGGATTTACCTTCTGGGAAGAGGTCAAGCTGTGACCCGGCATAAGCACAGCACATAGTCCCACGTCTAACACAGCGTACGGGGAGTGGAAGGTGAATCAGGCAAACCGCTTGAGGTTTCATTGGGCTTATCCCAAAACAACGATGCATATTTGAACAGGGACAACTGAAGAGACTTCCAGTTAGGAACTAGGCTCTGTTACTTCTGCCGTAACAAAACATAGATATATTGCAGTGACAAAACTCCTTGCCTCACTATTTAACAGTGTCAAAGGCAGAAAATTATTTACAAAATGCTAGAAAAATTATCAAGAAAATAAACAAGAGTCTTTTAACTCGTCCTTGATAATGGTTTAGCCATAGGCCAGGCTCAGAAAGCAAGGAAACTAAATACAAGGATAACAGAAATCTAAACGCTCTTATTTTACCAGACCCTTACCCACAGCCACCGCCGATCTGAACAGCCTCAACCAGCTCCACTAGATTTTATCTGGGAAGCTTAAAAAGCAAGAACTGGCAAAGGGAGCTGGATGTGAAGGACAGGCACCAGACCGCTTTCCCTTCAGGGTGCAGTCCAGGGAAACTGGGAGCAGTAACTTTAGCTCATGTAACACACACACACGCGTGGCAGGCCACTGGAGAGGGTACAGCACAGCGAGTGTTTTCAGCCTGTTTTCCACACCAGGGTGGTGTCCTGCTGCTGCATCAAAAAGGTTCACAGTTAAACTAAGGCCGCCAATCTGAGCTCAAAGGAAAGCTGTTCCAAAAAGAGGTAATTTACCTTGGACATGCTGTTGCTAACAGGGGGAAAAGCCATGAGCAGGCAGTAAGCAGAGTCCCTGCTGAGCCAGCCAGTGCCCTTGCGCCCCACAGAGCTGCTGGTGCTGGGATGCCTGCTGCTCTGACACGGGGCTGATCAGTGGCTTTGCCAATATTGCACAACCCCTGGGGAGATGGAGTAAGAAGGGAAACCATTGCAGTGGGCACCTGAAAGCAACTGAGCCTTTCAGCAGCAGAAATGGATCTTGTCTGCATGCCTGGCTCAGCCTCCCAGCATTGCAAAATCCCTGCTCGTATCATATGCAGGTGGTAGGGTTTCTAATTTAGAAGCCACCTTGGAACAGGAACAGGAAAGTCATTCAAGTGTGATGCCTTAACCTGGCACAAGTCTGCATTCAGCAGAGCAGCATTGATGTCACGCCTGAAAGAAACTCCCGTCAGAGGCTCTGAGCACCACTGTCCCCATTTTCCACAGGGAGAAGTCTGGAGTCGGGGTACACCTCACATCTCTGGGGCGTACAGGTAGAGTTAGCAACCACAAAGAACAACTCAAGAAGCAATCAAGAGACTTACCCCCAGCCCAAGTGCAGCAATGCTGATGCTCTCTCCAGAGAGCTCAGCTGCAAACACCGCTCTCAGGGTCCACAGGGAACAGCTGCCCCAGGGGAGCACCATACCCAACACTGGGGGGGCTGCCCTGCAGAGGTGGGGTTGGGCTGCAGAAGCTGTAGTAGGAGTTTATCTCCTTTTGGAAGAAAATGAGCAGAGTCTAAACCAGAACCTGGCTGAGAGGGAAAACAGAGCAGGCAGCAGACCACCGCAGAGACATGGAAAGCAGTGATGTTGGGGTGGGTGCTGAGAAGGGGAGATGCTGGCAGAACACGGGAGGTAAATATCAGGAAACAAATTTCCATGAAGTTCATCTCGTAACCCCTAAATGTCTAAAACTCAGACATGAGTCAGTGTGTGAGCCATTCACCTGTGGCTGTCAGTGGTCAACAAGACACATCCAGAAGAAAGACAGGCACTGGGAGCTCAGCACGAGAATTGAGTCAGGAACGACTTACCTAAGCCACCAGCCTCAGAAGATGCCAGCCTGCAGCTGATCTGGGGGCAGGGGGAAGGATTTTCCCACAGGCTGAAGGGATCCATGGGAAACCAGTGTCATTTAGTAACGACTGCACTCACACCTAGGAAGAGAAAGCAGACAATTAAGGCGAAGTTACATTAACACTGGTATTGGCAGCATAGCTGAGAGAGAAAGCCCAGGGGAGGGAAAGGAAAGCAGTTTTGGGACAGTGTCCTGGCTACCCAAAAGGGGCTGGGGACTGTAAGCATTTCAAGCATAATGAACTCAATGTCACAAGAAAGGACCCTTGCCCTGGCTTGGCAAAGAGGGTCCCATCTCAGAAACATCCACCTCCACCAATGATAGCATCTCTCAGGAGTTAATTCCACCTGTGAGCAATGATGGGGTAAGTGATCTGCAGGTTTTTTTCAGGTGATAGGCTGTTGAGTTAATAGCAAATACAGGCAGCCACCTGCTGTGTTAAATGAACTTTATTCCATTTGCAAAACAACATGAGCTCTGCTCACTGCTGCTCAGGTGTCTGCTGGCAGCATCTGTTGGGTCAAACTGTGTCAGAGGGATCTGACTCACTTCTTGCATCAGACCTACAAGAAAATGAGTCAGGGACAATTTGAAATACCCTGATCAGCCCTCTAGGCTTCCATAGATCTCCTGCCTAAATTCATCTCTCTCTTGTAATCTCTTCAGGAGCCAAATTTGAGGCTCATTCAGTGCAAGTAAGGGGTGGGAAATGGCAGTAGTTATCACTCAAGGAGGCTGGCAAAAGAAAAAGGGGTTAAGGGACACATACTGAGGAAGCAGTGAGGAGTTTGCACTGGGGGTTGCTGTCTTTGCTGCTCTTGTTCCGCTGGAAGCTGGAGCACGTTGCATTTAGATGGGAGCGCTGGTGCTCAGTAAAGCATCACAGGACAGATCCCAGCAAGGATCGCCAGGCTCATGATGGACTTGGTGAGCCCACCGAGGAAACAGGATCTGGTCCTGATGGAGAAGGAGGAAACTGGAGGTGTGGGAGTGAAGGAAGTAACAGGAGCCGTGGGTGGTGTGTGAGTGAAGTGGTAGGAAAGGACCCGGGCTTGTAGTTGTGCCAAGGGAGCCTCTGCCTGTGACAGGAGCAGGGAGCACAGGGAACAGTGGAAGAGCTCGTTACTCAAATGATGCCTTTGCCTGATCTCCTGGGGAGGAATCGGAGACTAGGACCAGACTGAGGAACTGCCAATCTGGAACAGACCAATGGTGCTGCAGACAAGCTTCCAGCAGAGGCCAGATTTGGATGCTTTAGAGGAAAATCTTTGATAGCATCCCAGTTCCAGAAAGAGTGCTGCATACTGAGTGTTTGCTCCTGTTGGGATAGCTATGGGACCATAGCAGGGCAGACAGGCTATTTTAAGCATCTCAGATGTCAGCTGAGCTCTTTGCGCTTTCTATAGATCATATATCAAGTCTAATGAGAAGGAACACAGACGGAGGAGAACAAAAGAGCACAGGTTAAAAAAGAGGTGTCCTCTTAACACAATGCATACAGGGAAGAACAGCAGCTGGCCCTGTGCCCAGCACTACTTACAAGGCCCCTGAAAGCCAACCAAGATCATTTTACTGACAACACTGTGAGAATGCTGGTTGAGAATGCCGGTCGTGATGATGGTCCTGCATTGTTAGACAGAGAATTATTTGCTCCTGAGGAAAAGGGATCCAAACCTATTCACAGATGTTTCATTATGCTTTCCTCTAAGGACATGCTCTGCCTAACGAAATAATAAGCCAGCTGAAGGGTTAACTCTTTCTCTTTCCAAACTTACTATGAGAGAGCTACAATACAGATTTAAGCACAGACAAAAGATGATGGTTGTTCCAATTAATATTCCAGCTAGCATCTGCTCTTTTTAATTAGTTGAAGTCTAGTTTTGTCTGGAGATAGAACTGCTGAGCAGAACTGTGCTGGCTTCTTTTCTGCTTAGCCGACGATTCTGATTTCGCTCAGTCTTTGGAAACTTCTCTGTTTCACAGAGGCGAGAGCCTATTGTGCAGTGATACTTGGTACGTGCCCACAGGCTGTGTATATGTTTCACTGCAACAGGCTTCAAATCTGTGTTTCCCACAGGAGGGAAAACTGACACAGGAAGATATTTTACAGATGTCCTCTCCCTGCCCCCAGACACATATCTGTGCATTGCTTCACTGATCGGCCACTCAGCTTGCTTCTGCAAACAGGCATTTTCATAGAGCAGATGCAACTGGATGGAGGAGAGTTCCCCAGGACCTGTTAACCTTCCTGTCTTGCTCAAAACTCGCTGATCCTTCACCTCACTCCTTGTAACAAGACCTTTGAGGATCTTCATGTTTCAGTTACACGCAGATGAATAATTTACAAGTCATAGCTGTTGCAATCAACAAGTTCTGCTCTGTGCAAGCACTCAACAGGCTTGTCTTAAACTTCCCTCACTTTGCAAAAGACTCCACGACTTAAGCAGCATTCAAAAACCTTTAAAGGAGAAACTGATGAGGGAAGAGCAAGGGTGGCATATCACAGCAGCAAACAGCACTCACAGCAAGTATTCCTCTTATCTCTGAGCAGGGCATTGACCTGTTGTACAAACTCCAGGTAGGAAAGCCACTGGGAAAGCAGCCCCAGATGTAATATTTACCTAAGAGGAGACATTGCAGTGGCAAACAAGCTACAGGATCTGCTGACATCCTGGTGGGGAGAACAGCGGGCATTCACACACGTGCAGGCAAAGGAATAGGAATGGGATGTGGAAACTTTCTAGCAGTTCCGAGTAATAAAGCTGCCGTTGCGTGAGGAGCATGTTCGTGCTGTCCATGATTCCAGCTAAACAGACTTGACACGTGAATTTGGGGCTCGTCCCACCAAAGACCTATTGCACAGCTTCGGCAAAGTCACTTTGTCTCTGTGTGCACCAGTACTCCATACTTAAAATAGAGATGCAAATAGGCAGGTCCTGCAAGAAAACAGTCAGGCTGGCACCAAACATTCCTGAATCATTGCAGCTGTCACCCAGTGATGCCTCATCCTCTGGCAAGGGGAAGCAGATCCTATGAGCTACCCTGGGGATATGAGCCACACTTTTGGATCACAGACAATGGTTCCTGTACAAGCTTTCTGGAGAAGAATATAGACAGGACTGAAACAGCTCAGGAGCAAAGTGAATAGCAGGGTTGTTTTTATCTTTAATTCATTCCACATGAGCAGAAAATGTTTGGATCTGGGAAGCATGTGCTTCCTTTTGCAGCTCTAAGAAATCAGCATGACCTATAACTGTGCTTTATGAGTTCTTTTTGGACTGCTCTATACACCCCTGTTGAAGGCAATTTGTGTGCAGGGCTTGCAGGATCAGCCTGTTTCACCACCACAAAGCTGCAACTCCATTACCTCCCTAAGATTATCAAAGCAGAGGCTGCCACTGAAAGGGGCAATTTCACCTTTCCCCATCCTTCCTCAAGCCATCCCGGTGATGATGATAAAAAGGATCTTTTCCTCAGGCAGGGTATTTCTCAGCTGGATCAGTTCCCATGCAGTCACAGCAGCTCTAGTTTTGCCACAAAGCCAGGGCCAGGAAAAAGGCTGGAACTGTACCTTAAGAGCCTAATGCAAAATCATGAGGTTGCAACCTCAGGTTCCTGGGTCATTTGTCCCTGTGAATAGCCTGGATTTATAGCCCTGGTTAGGAAAGTCTCCTTACGTGCAGCTTTGTGGCTGTCTTTACCATGAGCCAAGTGCAAATTCCTAGGTCCCCAAAGTACTGAGCTCTGAGGGAAGTCTGGAACTAGTTACAGTTTTCAGTTTGGGATCAGGACTAAATGATTATTCAGAACTGGCCTTGAAATTGCAACCACATAATTTATTTATATACTTACCAGAGCAAACCAGTGGGGCCACCCCACTGAGCCCAAGCTCAGCCTCCCAGATCTCACCCTCCATTGTCTGGAGAGTTTATGAAATCTCCATCCTTAGAGGTTTTCCAAACAGCTGGGCAAGGCATTGAGCAGCCTGATGCAACTTTGGCGTTAGCCCTGCTTTGAGCTGGAGGCTGGACTAGAGACCTCCAGAGGTCCCTCCCGAACGGCACTATTTTGTGATTCTGCCACCTTCCACTGCATTTGCGTCAGGCTCCGCTACGTCCCCGCACAGACTGATCCAGAAGTCAGGGAGCCCGAGTCAACCGGCTCTTCATGGCGTTGGCTGCGTTAGCTCAGGAGCTCGAGCAAAGCGCAGAGCTCATCCGCCTGCAGATGTCTGAGGACAGCGCTGCTGACAGTCACTGCAAGAAAAACTCCTTGCCACCACAGCACACACCAGAATAAGCTTTGCATTGCAGAAGAAACTGGCCCAGAGCTAGCAAGAATCCTGAGATGAAAATTGCAGAACATTCTCTCTTCTCAGCAGGAAAGAGTCTGCGTTCTCAGCAAGAACGAGTGTGAAATACAAATCACTGAGCACTTGCTGCTCCTTGTCCTTTCACAGCACCCATGCTTACCCACAGTAAAAGGATAGATGATGGGGGGCTGTCCTGTCATTTCCACATGGTCCTTCAGAGATTTTAGCAGCTTTCATTCACTAGATTGAGATCAGATCAGTTGAATGAGTACCACAAATTCATTTTGGATGAGAGAGCCCAAGCACGCAGTGGGGGCTGGGGATCCCTGGTAGAACACGAAGATTTGGGTGAGTCCCGCTCCACCAGCCTGCTTGCAAGGATGAGAGTTGAGCTCACGGGGCGTCTTGCACAGCCCCCCTCTGGGGACACTTCTTCAACCCAGAGGATGGGCCCGTGTCTCTTGGTGCTCTTCAAGCCTGGAGTCTTCATCTACAAGGGGAAAGAGGCACGGAAAAGCAGGGGTGGGACATGTGGGTCACCGAGCCAGATGCCCAGCCCGAGCAGTACAAGGTTGCTGCCATCTCGTGGCTGCTCTGGCCACGCGAAGGTTGTGGGACACGTTTTTCCAGCTGGAAAACTTGGCGCTGAGATACATTCTTTCCTAGAAGTAAGCTGCAGCTGGAGGGAGCAGGGGTTAAACAGCAGTGCCAGCGGTTAGATCCCATGGGACCACAGCACTTCGGTATCACAGTTGCTCTTCACAGGAGGTCTCCTCCTTACCTTCTGCGCCATCTGCTCGCCCCTCTTCGGGGTGGCTCCACCCCAAGCCCTACTAATCCTTTTTCTGCCAGGCCAGCATTTCCTTGTGCCATATAACCTCAGGAGAGAGGAGACATCGCCGTTGCTGTCGCGAGGCCCTGGATTTGCTGCGCACATGCAGCTGTCAATGCCTGTGGCCATTCAGCCTGGTCTTTGTGACCATCTGGAGCTGGGAAGGGACATCTGCAGGGAAACAGGGATATGCTGGGATCAGAGGGGATGGGTATGGTCTCTGGTACTGTTTCTTTGGGCATTTTTCATTGAGCTGTGGTTCTAATGTAGGGATTTGTTCTGTGGACAGAGTACAGATGGAGGAGAACCACATGGTCACTGTTTCTCCCCCTTTTGGCCTCTCTACCGAGCTCAGCAACATGCATAGACCTTGCAAGAAGTGTGTGAGCAGCCATATATTCCCCAGGGGATCTCCATAACCATCTTGAAGCTGCTTCCCCCCAGGCAAGAGAAAGGCAAGAGAACAGTGACCCAAAGAGACCCACCAGCAGAAAAACTTTTGACAGCTCACCAGGGATCATTCTGAAGCCTTCAGCAGAGCTCTTGTAGGTGGTGCCCTGTGGACACTTGCTTGAGGATCCCTTCTCCTTCCTTGTGTCTAAGTCTGGGAATAGGCTCTGACTTCCCCTTCTCCCTCCTGCGATGCTCTGGCTTCTGCAGCTGTACAATTCACCGGGAAACAGAGGAACAAGAGTTCGAAAGAAAGAAAAAAAAGCCAATCCATTTGGTATTTCCGTGGTATTTGCTGGTAACTGCCAGGCTTTTCTCTTTTTGTGGTACATATCGTGGCTCACATCCCAGAAACTGAAATACTTAAATAAATGAGTCCCCTTGAGAAGCCTCTGGGCAATGGGGAGATGACTGCTCAGTGACCTGTGCAGAATCCTGGGTACACAGGGAGTTTCCCATAATGATAAGACTACAAAGGAATATTTATTTATCTAGATAGTTATTCAAATTTCATCTCTGGCAGCACTTCTCAATCAGCATTTTCAAAATGTTTTGCCAGCACTAATTAACTCTCACAGCACCTCTGTGGTAGGGATCAGCATCTACACATCACAAATGGGTTGACTGAATGGAGAAGACAAGTAACCCCTTCACATCACAGACTGGGTGACCAAAGTGTGGAGAAGACAAGTAAGCCCTTCAAGAATGGAATGAAGGGAGCAAAGAAATAACGATACCCTGAAATCCCAACCCTGTGTCCTAACAAAACCACCTCCTACATGTCCCTGCATCTGCGGACATCCTGCTGGAAATGTAAGCAGCAACCTGCCGTTCTTACCATACAAACTGCCCATCCTTCCCAGCTGTGCACCAAGAAAGCACCATCCAGATGTTTAATGAGGCCCAAAAATGTGGTGCCCTGAAGCGACATTACACAACCCAGAAATCCCTAAGGAGCTGCAGCACAGGTCAGCTGCACAGCCTGGGCCACCAGGCAGATTTTCCCATGCTGTTGCATGTGCTTTTTATCTCATTCATTAACCAAGTTAATAGTGGCTAAGACTACACCCCAAATGTCCTTCTGGCCTTAAGAACTTGCTTGCCCTCAAGGAAATGCAATGCCTAACTGGCTTATGGCATGTATGGTTGTGAACAATGAGCCAAAGCTACGAAGAACTTCCACATTTCCAAGAATTCACAAAATAGATCTCTGCTTTTAAATAATATCTGTTCCAGGTCAGAAAAGTAAGTGTTTAGCAAGGATGGCACAGAACAGAGCAACGGATATAACAAAAATGTATCATTCATTGATACAGGGATTATGCCAGACAGAGCCATTGCTGTTCAAATGCCTTAGTTTTCCGTTATCTATTTCTGTGGTGTTACCACTGCAGCAAATTTGCAATTCTGTAAAAAACTGGTATTTCTGAACAAAGACCATTTGATATTGTGCCTTTAGAAAAATACATCTTAAGTACAATTTATTCCTGAATTATTTTTTTGGTAATAGAAATCATTCTGTAGTCTCATTTTTATACATACTCCCCAATACGTTTGGGAAATTTCCCAAAACATGCTAAAGATAGCACTATGGTTTTCTGCATCACTGCTAAAAATCAAAGCATTCATGTGCAGAATAAAGAGAAATTTCTTTCTGTATAAGCATTTTCCCTCTGTTGCCTCAATCCAGTCTCTTGATAATCAGCAACTACAGAAAAGAACTGTAACAATCAAATGGCAGTTTGCACTTACAGAAAATCATGCTATTTATTACATGAGTTATTCAGATGGAGAAAGCTATTTGGAAACCTATCAGTAAAGGAAAGAAACTGCTATTTCAGAAAGCTAAAATTTTATTAATAAAGAGTCTAAAGAATCTAGAGAAAAATATGATCTGTTTGGAACTGGTTTGATCTTCTCAGAAACAGGGAAGAGTAAATGTGGGGATTTAAGGACCTTTTCCTGCATTAAAATACATTACTCTTTTCAGCTGATATTTTAGCAAACTATCTTCAGTACTTTTTATTTTGGAAGGTGATATTTGGGTTTCTATAGCACAGTTGACTTGGGGAACCTCTGGTAAGTGACAGTTCATTCACCCATACCACACATAGTCTCCAGACTGTGACTGTTCAGACTTTACCAGCAGAAAGACCAAGGCAGAGGCTATGAAATGACAAATTACAGTCATTTCCACGATCAGGGGCTCCAACTCCCATTTCCTCAACCCACTGCTTTGCTTGCAGAAACAGAGTTGAATACCCGATTCCCAGACCTATTACTTCTCTCCTGCACTGAATTTTGGTGTTACATTCGTTGGTTGCCTGAAGCGGACTGAAACAATGAATAGAATCCAGCAGGCCACGGAGACCTCTCACAGCACAGTTTTCTTCCTTTTTCATCCCAATGCCTGAACTGCAGCAAGCAGCCGGCTCAGGATGCCCACCGGTGTGCCTGCTCCACAGCCAGGCAGGGGATTTTGCAAAGCCTCCCCGGGACAGCTGGACTCCGGGAGGACCCGCCTGGCTCAGCCCCACTCCATCAGGGCTCGTCCTGGCTGCAGGGGACCCAGGGCTAAGGGCAGAAGGGAGTGATGCATCCCTCCATCCCTCCAACCCTCCATACACCATCCCTCCCTCCCTCTCTCCTTCCCTACATCCTCCCTCCTTCCTCCATCCTCCATCATTCCTATCCTCCCTCCCTCCCTCCATCACTCCCTCTCTCCATCCCTCCACCCTCCATCCTCCCTCCATTCCTTTCCATCCTCCCTCCATTCCTTTCCATCCCTCCCTCTATCCTCCCTCCCTCTCTCCATCCCTCCACCCTTCCTCCCTTCTCTACCCACCCTCTCTCTCTCCATCCCTCCCTCCTGCATCCCTCCCTCCCGCCCGGCTCCGCCCGGCAGCGGGACGCGGGTTTCCATGGCAACGCAAACACGAGCCGGGCCCAGCCCGCAGCTGGGCCGAGCTGCACCGCGGCCACGGCCACGGCTGAGCACGGACATGGCTGAGCACGGACACGGCCGGGCACGGGCACAGCTGAGCACGGACACGGCCCCGGGGGCCCGCAGCCCCCCCAGAGGAGCCCGCCGGAGCCCTCCTGGTGAGACACAGCGAAGGGGCGAGGGCACTCACAAGCCGCTTCAGCTCCGCTTTCGCCACCACAGCGGAGCCGCTGCGTGTGTCGCCGGGGAGTCACCCCCGCTGTCCCCTCCACCCCACCCCCCACACATACACACACGCTCCGGGGGTCCGCGCTCGGGGCTGGGGCCAGTCCCCCGGGCCTACAAAGCCGATTCCTTTGGCCGTGTCGCTTCCCCAGCTCCCAACCCCGCCGGTTCGCTCTGGCCTGTCCTTCGCGCAGCAGCCGGACGGTCCGAAAGGCACCAACAAACCTCCTGGCAAACTCAACCCACGAACGCCTCAGCGACCGGTTCACATGCTACTGGCCGTCAGGATGTAGCTACTGAATGATAAAAATGTCCGAGGCGGTGAAATACGTGCCCAATGACTCTAGCAACAAAGCAGGCTTTATTTGCATTATTGAGCTTAATAATTATAATTAGCTCAACTAGCACGTGTGTAGATTTAGGCATTATTTCTACAGTGATGTGCAAACAATCTATTAAAAAAAACCCAACAACCTCAAAGAAATAATACCTTAGAAAATGAATATTTGTAACTTAATCTTAAAAACAGATTCCTATACTTCCTTAAAATTGTATTATAAAGCACTTTTCTCTCAGAGGGTTGCCCTGACAATTATTTTCCACATACCAGTATCCTCTGCCTGGTCCTGCTTTTCAGTCCCATTCCCCATAGCAGGAATTTAAATGAATCACATGAACAAGAAGACTTTTATGAGAACAGTTTTAGGTTACAGAAGTCAAGGTGTGCGCTTTGGGTCTTTGCTGCTGCTGCTCTGCATATTTCACAAAGCGTATTCAACTGAACACTGCAGGTGTTTGACTGCCTTCCTATCCCTGCCCTGGTGGGGTTTGCTCCAAAACCCACATCATCATCAGGGGTTATGTTGTTCCAGGCCGTAGATGAGGGACCCCTTGAGAAAAACATGCCATTAAGTTACGCAGAGTTCAGAGAGACGTGAAATCTAAGCAACCAGTCAAGGAGGCTTTTGGAAAAGGTACTTCAAGAACTGAAAAGGAAAGAGAAAACATGTGGGGGTATTCAAACAGCCTAAATTCTACCTCAGCCTCTGTGTCTCATCAACAGTGAAAGTTTGATGCCTCCAAAGAATAAGATACTAATTGGGCATCTGTAGGAGCACAGCCAATAGGAAACACAAAGCACCAAGGACATATGTGGAAATTAGGCCAGATGAGTTTAGCTCAAAATACATTAAAACTGGAGGCTGTTCAGAGCAAAAAAAATGATGCTCTAAAATAGCCTTAAAACTAGTGCAAGCGGAAGAGGATATTTTCTGCTGTGTCTTATACCAGTGCAAATCAGGAATGGTCCCAGCAGCAGAATTGCATCAATTGAACTAATACCTCACCGGACCTAACTTGCTGCCTTTGTTGATTAAACGATAACTTTAACAATGCTCTTGCTGTTCTTTGTAAGCGAGACCATTACAGTTATGCCTTTCCCCCTAGGACCCATAGCAAAGGTTACAGAAAGAGTCTTGATTCACGGAAACAAACCCCCTAACTTTCACCAGTTTGCCAGCCTAAAATTAAACAGCAGATTTCCTTACAGCAAGTCTGGGGTGTTCAACAGTCCTTCAGCCTTCTTGCAAGAAACCCACAGTGCTGAAGCAATTACTGGTGAGAGCTTTAGGGAGTAAAAATGTTGCTCATGAACCAGCGATAAGAGGATGAAAAAGTATGGGTGTGGATCGGAACTGGTGATGTGGGTGGAACAAGAAGCAAGGGGGCTGAGTTGCTTGTCATATCCAAACTGTTTTGTCTTTGCTTTCCCGTCAGTGTGTGTGTAAGGATGACTGTGTTTTAGACAGCATTCACTCAAGCCAGGGATGAACATCTCCAATATGGGGTCAGAACACAAATCTTTTCTAGTTTACTGAAGCTTTCTATTAATTCCTACAGACCCAAAAGGCTCAGTGGTTAAGATCCAGGAAGCCCTGAGGCCCATCACTGCTGCAAAACCTACTGCATCAGTGACTGACAGATCCCAGCTGATTGACTTGTCTATGGTCTTCCCTGGGCCAGGATCAAAGATGCCATCTCCACATAGAAAGTCAACACCTAGAAGTCTCTCTTCCAAATGTGGAATGGAAACTCAGATTGTGCTGCCAGGTAAGGTCACAACGCTCCAGCAGCCTTTAGTTGTTAGGTCAAAGAGGTCTGTATTCAGACTCTTCAGCTCATAATCAGATGAGGTGGGTAAAACAGCTCCAGATTTACTAAATCCCCAGCTGAAATCCTGAGCTGATCAGCAGGTATGATCAAGTGACATAAACAATACAGAGGTCTCAGTTATCACTGGCTTCTTATAAACTCAATCCAGCTCCCCGCTCTTGCTTCAGCATTGTCAGACATCTGCAGCTGTGAGCACAGCTGCCCACCCTTCAGGCGTGGCACAGCAGATCAGAGTCCCTTTGCAACGGGTGCTCATATTCTGCCTTGCATCTTCTACATCCTCATCCATTTATTTTATATTTCTTTCGCAGAAAGCCCAGAAAAGGGTGAAGAAAACTCAATGAAAAATCCATTTACAATCCTTCCAGATATTGATATTTTCTCGATAAGGGAGGAGGAAAGAAGAAAGGTTAAGGCGGTATGTATACGTGCTTTAGGCAAATGTATACAAAAGCAGTTCACTAGGGGAGGCAACCAACGAATATAATACTAAAATTCAGTGCACAAGAGAAATGATAGCTGCCAAATTCAGCTCAAGTTCCCCCAGATCAGCTTCAAGTCCACCAAAATCCATGACAAGAGATTAACTTTACCAAGTGCAAAATCTGGATATTGTCTTTGTTTACTTACTTCAGAGTAGATAGATCACTCATTCCTGTTCCTGGAGAATATACCTGCCAGTGCTGTTAGCACTGTTTTCTACATAAAGCTTTGGTGTAAGATCTCTTGCTTTCCACTTCAAAAGGTTTGGCTTTCTGCTTGAGGAGCTGTGTTCCAACGTTCAATGTGACCTTCTTCTGAAGTGCCAGTGAAATGGATGCCTAGGAAAAAGGATGACAGGAGTTTCATGCCATAGGTTTCTCTCTGTAAGATAGGGAATTGCAACCCACCAGACTGAGGAACTACTTCTCAGGAATGTCCCCCTCTCCTTATTTCTGCAGTGGACTTCCCTTAGGGCACGTAATCCAAAGGGGCTGGGAAGTCAGGGGGAGGTTGTCACATCTCTGAGAGGACTGATTGTTGCGTGTGGTCGCAGAAGCCAGACAGTAGTGTGAAAGCAAGAGATCTTTGCTTCTAAATCACAAAGGGAGGGCTCCAAACAAGCTTAAGCAAACCTCCCCACCTCACAATGATGACTGATACAGTCTGGTTTTCACTCAGGTTGAAGGTCACTATGTAAGTATGGGGAAGGACTTAGGAAGGAGCACGCTAAGGATGTCTGCTGAGTGATGTCCTCAGCCTAACTGAAGCTCTAACTGCGCAGAGGGCAATGGATAACACTTCAGCCCAAGTGAAAGCATTGAGCATGAACAACCTGTTACTCTCCAGAAAGCTCTGGAGTGGGTTTGAATAGATCCTTTCGATCTGACCTTGAAGGTTTACACGCTTTTGTGGAAGCTGGACTGAGCTGGTACTGAGAATGGGCTGTCCTGTTGCTTCCTTTTACTTGAAGGATGAATGTCTGAAAATTTGCATTCTCTCCCAGGAATAATCCAGGAAGGAAAAAATGAGGACAGTGAGTAGGTACAAACCGGCACAGCTGGTGGCTGGATGCAGAATACAAATCAACAAACTAAGGAGAACAAATGCTAAGAAATGAAGTGTTTCAGTTGCCTCAAGAGAAAGTATCATTGGGATTAGTCAGATAAACCAGGCAAACATGCATCAGCAGGGTATCAGTAGCCTGCAGATTTCTAGACTCTGAATAACCACTCATGTCTTTTAAAAACACAGCAAAAAAAGCACATAACCAAGCTGTCCACATAACTGACTTCTCCTCAGGAACGTGAAAGGATGAAGACCATGAAAATCCATGAGAAAATTACTTACTCCACTAAAATAAAAGCAGAGCAAAAAGTGTTCAGGAAAGCTCTGCAAAAGGAGGAAGAAGAGGAGGCCAGAAAACAAGTAACAAATGAAGAGAGACTGCAAACTCTTCAGCAGAGTCTTTCACAGAAGACGGCCTTTAAAACAGGTAAGGAAGAGTTACTGTCTTTGTAGTGGTGCTGCTCAGTTGAGTAAGAGCCTAAAGCAAAAACCAAAGAGGGGATGAGAGTAGCAGGTAGCTCTAGCTGACGTCAGCGAGCTCCTGCAGACACAACGGTTCCACGCTGCATCTTGCCAGCCTCTGTGTAGCTGGGTCATTTCCACCTCATGTATTTACATAGGGAGCATGTGCCACCCCCACCGCAGTAGCCTGGGTTCCACCATCCACCATGAAGTGGAGCTGGGAGCTCTTGGAATCAGCTGGGAGTCAGCTGAGAGTTTGCAGGATCTTGTGTCATGTGGACATTTCTACTAAGCTGACCTAAAGCTGGATTTTAGTGGGTGTGGGTCTAAATATTTTGCTTCTGACATGAGGAGTAGCTTTGCCATTGATGTCTGGAGGACATTGACCTTTGTAAGGACCAGATTCTCCACTCCATTCTACCTGGTTTTACTCCATGAAAGCCCATATGAAGTTGATCCTAAACAAGGTCAAAACTATAATAAAATAATCAGTATTGCTGGCTCAAATGCTGATCACATCTACGCTCATGGCAGCCTACATATTCACTCTGTTTTGCCTTGGCCATATTTCCCCCTCTAGTCTGATCAACTTTATATCTTAATTTCAGAGTACCCATTAGAAAAGGAGACCTTACATGACTACATAAATGGCAGAAGAGAGATACTTTTACTAGAGGTACTTGGCTTTAAGAATGTTGCTTTATATTCATTTAACTATTCTTCCCTGTGTTGCTCTGTTTTGGGTTTTTTCCCCCTGAGATCCATTGCCTAGAGATCATACCAACCAGTCACACATCAGACCTCATAAACTGATTGTCCAAGCACTACGTTTAAGACATTCATAGTCCATAGCCCAGCGATCCCCAGCCCAGAAAGAAAGGAACACAGGTCATTCGCACCGTCCAGCTGCAGCCATACAGCTGCTGAATTTGTGAGATGCACAGATAGACCGACCTTTTGGCTCCTGCTGCCCTATACATAAATTCTAGCTGGGAGCCATTCTGGGCTCAAAATAAGGGAGCTGTGCTGAAGTATCCTCATTATTCACCTCTATTCTTGTGCTGTAACATGACTGAATGAGTCTTTGTTAGCCTGAGTTAACGCGGTGGTGGGACTTCTGGATTCTGTCTTTGATTTCACTGCTTATTTGCCGTGCCACTTCTGAAACATCCCGGCCTCTATGTACCTAGTTTGCACTAAGACACATACCTCGGTTTGAAATCCCTACCCTCCCCGCCCACAGCTATAAGGTAATCAAGAACAAAGCTAAACCAACGCAGCTTTAAAATCAGCCGACCGATGTGACCGTGTTGCCTTCTGGGCTTGTTTCAGTATGCCACAGCATTAATGCGGGATGAGATTCAAAGGATGGAGGACGTAGCAAAGGAAGAGGAAAGAAAACTGGAAAAGGCTGAATACTACCTGGAAAAGGATGCTGCCATGTTTAATGAGTTCCTGATGGAGAACCATAAAAAATCTGTTCAAGCCCTGAAAATGTAATAATGGAAGTTGAAGGAACCACCCATTGAACTCTTTTGCGCTGGACACAGGACGTCTTTTGCTTGACCCCGGGGAGGGTTTTGGCTAGCAGATGTTCTCTGCCTGAGTTTGCCCAGAGTTACAGCCCCAGTGGCACTTTCTCCCCACACATTCAGTGCAAGAGAGGAAGGAGAATAGCTGGGGAATCCCCTCGCTGCAAAAGCCCTTGATTTGGCTGCAACAAGGGACCTGCTGCTGACCCCACCACTTCCATTCTTCTCACATCACCCTCAGAGAGGGAGATGCCTCTGCCCAACCCCTCACAGCAGGAACAGTCCCCTCAGGGAAGCAAGTTGAGCACCAAAAGGTATTATAAGGGCCGAGCAGCAACTGATGCTCATCAGCAGCCAAATTAGGGAGGCCTTAACTTGGAAGCGTGGCTGGGACCCCGCTCTCCTTGTCTTCAGGCAGGAGCCAGCATCACCTGGGATACATCTATAAAAGAGATTTCTAGTGCTCCCACACACCTTTCTCTCTGTTTTATATGCACCTCAATCCACTACACACTTACTGCTAAATTGTTTTATAGCTTATATGTATGGATTCTTCCCTAGAAACAAAAAAGAAACTGCAACAAAGACAAAGAAAACAAGAGAGATCCAGATGATCACTTCCCAAATAGAGGGCCTCCAAAGGTAACGGTCGCACACTATTGCTGTCTAGCCTTTAACAGCCCCTACCGAGCTATACCTTCAGCCCTTGGGGAAAAAGGGGATCAGGAAAAAGGTTTTCTAAAAATGTTCAATTTTAAGACTCAGAATGTTTCAGCTTTTGTTTTCCAGATGCTGTTTAAACCAACTCAACTAGTTTTTTAATGATATTTTTAAAATTATGAATATTCCAAAATTAAATGCCTAGTCTCAGATTGAAAACCAAACAAAACTAAGTAATGCATTTTAATGGGGAAAGATGAAAAAAAAATTGTAATTCCAAGATTTCTCATTCATTTGCAAATAAAAACTCCCAGAGTAGCAAGCCTGGTGCCATAACAAGGGTCTGACCATGAAGATGTGACCAGACAGCTTCCACGTGAAGAACCACAGAGAGGACATGGGGCAGGTTCCCACTTGTCTTTGCATGCCCCAGGAGACATGTGCCCTCTTGTCCCTTCTCTGGGTGATGCTGAATATCAAGAGTTAGAAAGAACTTGTTCAAACAGGGGCTTTTCTCCCTGCTAACAAACTTTGTCCACTTCTCTCAAACCCAGTGATATCGCCAAATTGAAGAATACTCTGCAGGAGTACAGGATGTACAGGGACTTCCTCTATCAGCTGTCTCCAAAGGAGTGGCAGGAGAAACATGGAAAAAAGCACAGGAAAAAGGAAAATGATTTGAAGACAGCATCCAAAGCTACTGAAGAAAGAGCCTTGCCTCCCACCACCTCAGAGCAGGGTGAGTGCCAGGGAAGAGCTGCCCCCTCCTCACTGGGATGGCCCCCTGGTCTAAGTGTACCTCTCTTCTTGCCTCCAGGCAAGGGTCTGACAGCCAGGACAAATGCTGCCAGTCTCCATAGCATTAGTTACATAGATGTGCCAAGTTCCCTGCTGTCTTCAGAAAATTCAGATTTCAGGTTGTTACCTCGCATCAAGCCACAGCAGAGAAATTTCCTGAAGCCTCTACTGACAAAGAAACCGTAAGTACAAGACAATGCAAACAACAGACTTAAGTAGTGTAGAAAGCACCCACCTGACTGGGAGTCAGTATAGCGGAAACCTACTGATCACCTTCGCTGTGAGCATACTGAGCTCTGGGTCTTACTGGAACAAATCAAAATATCAGCAGAAAGCCATCAGGTGTGCAAGTCAGCACCTGCATACCTACTCCAACAGAGCTCCATCCTCAAATCCTCTGCTGAGAGCCTTGCCCACAGAACCTGGGCCTTGAGGTAACCCCAGGAGGAATCGTAGACCTCGGGCACGTGTCCTGGAGCAAAGCTTCTCTGTGGCCTATTTGTGGCTGAGATGCTGGTTCCCACTGTGGCTCACAGCTGCCATGCAAATAGCTCCCTGCTGTTCTGTGATTAAAGAAGGTCCAAGGTCACTGTAGACCACATTGCATTGAGCATCTGCCCTCAGTAAGAGCCTTCAGGTGGTGGATGCTGGGATGCAGGCAGCCACTGCTGGAATGCAGGCAGGCAGGACTATGAGCAATGGCCTGGAAGAGCAAAGTGTGAGCATCTGGTGAGCCTCCTAATGGCTAATCTATAGGGTTTGAAGTAAGCCATTGCTGGCAGGACCATCTCCTCTGCCTTGGAGCATTGCAGGTGCCAGGTTCTCCCAAGCAGGGCTGCCCTGTGCCGCCCCTCACGAAGCCACTGCCGTTACTGGCTGCTGCCACGTGGCAGGAACAACGCAGACATGAACGTGGCTGGCACTGCGATGATACAAATGGAGGTTTTCCCCCCTCCATGGCACAGGGTGACAGGCGCAAGTGAAGGTGATGAGCAGGTTCTGCTGCCAACATCTGTCAGGCACCTCTTGCCTTGCCCTTCCAGCTCTTGTGCTGGCTTGTCCCTGGGGCTGGGCAAGGAAGGGAGAGGCTGCACTGCTGGGTAATGGTACAGGCTGTGCAGAGGAAGAAGCACTCAGCAGTCTTTCTCCCAGGGCAGGTAAAAACTGCAGACTCTCGTGGTGGCTACACCATGTCATTTGGGGGCAATACCATGTCCTGCACAGAGCGCGAGGCTTTCTCTACACCTGCTGCGCTGCTGCCTGGGCCTTTGTAATGAGGCTTTTGCCTCTGCCTTCTCATTGCCCAAGAGCCACAGCCTCCCAGCCAGTTTAAAGCCATCTGGATGAACACCCTCGGTTAGGGCTCACATGTCACGTCCCCACCCCGCTGGCCAGCAGAGCCCAGAGCAGCTCAAGGGGCAGCTTGCTTGGGGGCAAACGCAGCCCCCACACTGCATGTCTGTGTGACCCCCGGCTCCTACTGACCCCCATGTAGCCCATGGCCACGGGCACCAAACGTGTGAATGTGCAAGGGACTGTTCAGGGGCAAACAGCAAATGGCAACAGTGTTCACAGCTCAGTAACGCGGTCTCCTCGGAGCTGTCATTTCTCTAAGGGCCTGACACACAAATTGCTTTTTCAGGAGTCCACTGGAGGATGCAGAAAGCGACACCTGCTCGGATGAAGATGAGGTCAGAAGTCTTGTGTTCATATCATTACACCTTCTATTTGTCCTGTGTCATTTATTGATGTTACTAATTTCTCTCACCTTCTAACCATTCATTATGGTATTGAGGAGTTACTCAGTTAAAGAAGAATACTTTGCAGCCACTAATTATAAACGCATGTTTATACATTCGTAAACATTCATGTTTTAGCAACATTATTATAAACAACTTAGTTTAACTTTCCTCTGCTTTCCAAAAAACCTACCATCTTCTCAAAGCTTGCCATCCCCCAGCAAGGTATGACATCATATAATGGGAGATTTTGGAATTAGTGAAGTTACTACATCTGAAATTGAAGTTTTCCCACTCACAAATGTTTACACCACTGTTTACTCACCAAAATGCAACTTGGTTTGGATGTGAGCTACTGAGGCAGAGTAAAGATGTGCACAGGGCAGGAGGTGGGAGACATTTGCACATGGATAGCCAAGGACCTCTCTAAGTGGGAGAGCAATTGAACAGCCAGGACTGGGTCACACCAGCCTCCATGTAGTTCAGTGGAACAGAAGCCAGAGGAGAACAAAACCTCACTGCATGTGTTTTCAGCTCCAGGAGCCTGAGTTGTATTTTACTGATCCCAAACAACTGCTGTCTATTTTCGCGGAGATGGAGGAAGAGAACTTGTCTTTCATCCAAAATTCCCTGGATACTGAGAAAAGTTTGGACAAGATCCAACACACTTTCATCACCACACATGAAAGCAAGTAAGTGTGATCCCACAAGTGGTGGGAAGGGGTCCCTATGCCCCAGCTTTCAAACATAAGTGACCCCTTTTCCCCACACTAGCAGCTCACTGTCAGGCTGCATGCTGCAGACCACGAGTAATGCTGTTCACACAGCGCACAGCAAAGAGTCTCTGTCTCATAACTTAGAGCCCAGCTGCAGCCCATCGACCTCACCATCTTGTGAGCTCCTAGGGAAGTGTCCCATATATGTAATTTAGGAAATAGGACTTCAGCTTGGGACTAGTTCCTTCGTCCTCAAGGCACAGGCTGCGGAACTGATGCATTTAGCATCCTGGAATGGACATAAGCCTGAAATATTGTGTAATTCTCATAAAGAAAGATAAAAGGAAGAAAGAAGGCAGGTCCTGGAGTGATCCAGACTAGCACCTATTCCAACTCAGTGCAAACCCTTCCTAGAGGAAGCCAGCAGGGAACCCAAGTGTAATTGCAATATAGTATTTCAATGACAGGCAGACACACATATTCCCATTTGAAGTGTAGGTTATCCCCTTGTGAAAGATTTTACAAGTAATCTGCTTCTCCAACTATCTCATTAAAAAAATCTCAATGTTTAGCTGTGTTACATCTCCCTCCCCCCCCACCAGCACAGTAACTATTATACCAGAAAAATCCCCAGTTCCCTCCGCTCCCAGAGCTGTGGGTCCAAGTTCCCCAGAAATGGCACAGTGTGACCTCCATCTGCCGGCAGCAGGGATGGGCCCAGGCTGGAGAGCAGCAAAGGAGTTGTGTGCTCCACAGATGCCCTTTTGAAATACCTCCTTTCCTTTCTGGCCTAGGGAGAAGAAGTTAGCAGAGCTGAATCAGCAGGTAGTTGCCCTCAAATCCTCCATCGCTGAGGAAGAAGAGAAAATAGCAAAGCTGGGGCTCAAAGTTCGCCTCTTCTACCCACGAGACTCCAAAACTGATGTCCAGGTACCTCCTGAGGTCAAGGCAAGGGGGGTTAGCATGCATATAAATGGTTCCTCTCCACAGCCATACCCATCCTGGGAAAAATGCGAACAGTGGGTTGCACTTGGGAGGGACCAGCACTATGTCTCAGCAGTGGAGCTGGAGCAAGGGCAGGTTTGGGCCACTGCTGGGGCAGCAAATTGGGGCAAATGCATCTGCTCCATGCAGCTGGTACGAGGTGGGACCAGGGCTCACTGAGGCAACCAAGCAGCTGCAACCTGTCCCAGGCCACTGCAAAGCCAGGAAGGTGAGACCAGCAGCAGACTGGTGCACTGCAGCCGTCTATCCCAGACACTGGTACCAATCATGCTGGAAAAGAAGCAATTGGGTCTTGTGGAGGGAATTAAAGTTACTGATCTCCACTGATTTTGTAGTATTGTTGTGGTTCTACTGGGCAGAACCCAGCCGTGCCTCTCATTGTATCTCCTCTCATGTCTAGGACCAGATACTCACAAGCCTGAAAGAGAAGGTGCTGGAAGTCTATTGCCACTGCACTGGAGAAAGCGAGGCAAACCTGCAGACACTGCAGATGCTAATGATGATAGAAAAACAGCTCTATGATTTACTGGACAACCTGGAGAAAATCCCACCAGAAATGATAGAACGGGCTCAGAAAAGAAAAAAAAAGGAATGGAGGATAAGGTAAGACAAGACCTTCTTCTAGAAATGGGGCCTCTATTAAATGTTGACAGGTAAAAGCAAAGCCACTGAAAAAGCTAAATTTGTCAGACCAGCCCAGGAAAATGTAACAGCAAACTGGAAGCCTGTGTGACCTATCCATCCCATTTAACTTCTGTAAAAGTTTCTCATTCACAGTACTTGCATCTTCCCGTCAGTGAGCAGCAGCCCATAGCTGCATTAGCAAAGGCCTGGAAGCTACATTAGAAAAGGGCAAAATCTGGAATAATAAAAAAAAATAAAACCAAAACCAGATTCAATGATGAGAATAATCTTTTTAAGATGACAATTTGCAGTAACAATATTTAACTGATTAAATACAAAATCTCTCCTCTGCAGTTATTTAACACACACTAATCTGACATGCCCTGATATTTTGTCAGACTTCAGCAAGTACATAAGGGCATTTGTCAGCAGCAGCAGCAGCTTTCAAACGGTTCTTCTACAAAACTCCTAAGTTGAACTTGTATTATTAAATTAAATAGTAGCCAATTAATGGAATCCCAAGATGACACACATTCCTTTTGGCTCAGCTACACACATGAAATTTCCTCTTGCAAATAGCAAAGATGCAGCTGGACAGCTGTATCCGGCTATCCTCCAGTGAATCAGATCCAGCAGAGAAAAAAAAAAAAAAAAAAGAATAAAATAGGATGAGGATTTAGAGCCAGAAGAGTGACATTTCCCTCCCACTTACTCTTTCTCTTCATCTTTCTTCACCTTTGTAGTAGAAAGGGTGTGATGCTTTTTCCTAATGTCCTGTGAACAGTTTTGCACTCAAAAAATGAAATAAGACACACATCTATTCTACTCTGGGACAGAGGGGGAAGGAATCTGCCCCTCCCAAATAAAAAGCAAAACCAACCAACTGAAAAAACCACCTTCAAAGAGAATTTACAATTTTCCTGAAGATCACAAGGTTAAGAATTAATTTCCTCTCTGCTGCAATGTTCCATAGCTTGAGCCCACTTCTGTTCCAGCACTTCATTTCCATAGGGAATTGGAGCCAGTTAATAGTATTGACCTCTACTGTGCCCACTTAGGTGAAGCACAGCTCCACGGATGTGAAACCCTCCTACTCACATCTGTGTTATTTACAGACTTGGTTGCACCGGTGAGAACTTAAGACACAAGCATCATTCACCCACTAAGTGGTGAGCATCCTGGTCAGCTGTGGTCACCTGCTGAAGGTGGTACAGAGCATCTCTGTAACAGTGAACAACGGTCTGACATCTCCATTTGCAAAGCTTGACATGTTTTCTCCGCCCCTCGCTCCAGCGAGAGTGTTTCTGTCTTACCACCTTCACAGCAACAAAATCCAGCATCAGCTATTCCCAAATCCCCGTGCTCTGGTAGCGTTAGATGGAAGATGCAACTTTGGATGTTGATGCTGTGCGCCAAAAGCATATTCAGTGTAGCAGCACGCTGTATTTAACCCATCCTTTATTTGCTCCCTTCAAAAGGCTCAGAGAGGAAAAGGTGAGACAACAGAAGCAGCATCAGGAGGAAAGACTGAAAAGGATTCTGGACGGAGCACAGGCAATTATTAAAAAAAAGGTAAGTGCAGTAATTCATCTCAACAGCCCACTGCAGAGGGGCTGGGGGTACTTGAACATCAAGTTTTTAAGGGAAGAGTGTTACCAGGGGCCCTGCATAGCTGGGTGGGGATGGCACCTGTACTCAGGTGTAGCCCAGTTTACAGGACTGATGTAACTTGAGCAGCTGCTGGGAGGTCAGTTACACTGCAAGTTATGGCAGCTCAGCGTCCCTCCATCATCCCCCATCCTTCCATCCAACTTCCATCCTTCCATTCAACTTGTTAACCCGGCGGTATTAAAAAAAGCACGAAAATCAGCAAACGAGGAACTGGGCAGCAGCAAGACGCTCCCAACACCAGCAGCAAGGCCCTAGATCAGCTCGGCCATACCACCAAGCCATACCTTTTTTGGCCCGCTCTGCATTACACCAAACGGAGCTTTGGTCCTCCGGAGCAGGGCTCCTGGCAGCAGGCTCGCCGGCACCCAGCAGCCCTGGCTGCGTGGTTCAGACACGCCACCCAGCACCGCACTGATGCACATGCCTCTTCTTCCTCTGTAGAGCGACAGGAGCCTGGGGCCTCATTCCAACCCACCTGCCATGAAAGAGGAGCAAAACCACAGCCAAGAAGAAATGGATAAGGAGAAGGAAGAACAATTGTATTATTTCACTTGACAGCACAGCCTTAACCACAGCATGTAAGGCCGATGCTGCTCTAGAAAGTTTTTCATAGAGCACATGCATTCATCTTTGTTCAGTTGATGAACCCACGGTACCATGAAATTCCCTTCTCCACCCTAAGATCCCAGGGAAAGTTGCTGTGTCAGGCAACCCCTTTTCCCCCTCATTGATCTTTTGCCTAAAAAAATAAATTCAAATTCTCTTATTTTGCTTCTAAGGCTCCTGTGAGCAACGATGTTTTTCTCATTCAGTTTTTGATGCAAGTATCACTACCCCTACAAACCCGCCTAGTGAGATCTATCGCAGTCCTGGGTAACAGTGCACAACTAAACCAGGCACCTGCCAGACACATGATAAATCACAAATCTGATGAAGGACTATGAAAACCGAAGGCTATGCGTTAGTGCAAAGGATGGGTTTCACAATAGACTCCACCCCACTACTGTGGAAAAGGCACAATGGAAGGAAACACACAAGCTCTGCAGAAATCAAGCTGCTAACAATTAGCTTTATGTCAGATTCATCCATGTAAAGAAAAATACCCAGTGACAAACTGACCATAAAAAAAAAAAAAAGCTTTATTAACCCTTTTGCACCAGCAGTTCTTCAGGTATCCATTGCCAGCAATGGAGTTCAAGCCAAGTGATCCAATTTTCGGCCCCAAGAGGTTAGCACTTTACATTCACTTACAAAGCTGAGTGAGGTACATTTTCAGAAGTAGAAAGATTTGGTTGCAAGTCCCATAAAAAGATGGAGTGTTCCTTGGCCATTTTAACAGATTAAGAACTGGTATGGTCCTTGGAAACAGAATAATGCAGGCATTGGGAGCTCGAGGTGTCTCAGCTTCCAGGGACAGCACGGTGACCACTAGAACAAGACCCAGTAGTCCTTGTATGATTCCTCCTCAACCTTTCTACCTCTCAGGAGCGGACTCCATGCTGCAGTCACAGCCACCAGGTAGAAGATTTCATCTACTTGTTTGTTTGGTTTGGAAACCCAACCTGAGAGGGTTAACAGAGTCCCTGGATATAAGCTGTGAACTCAGGATGAGAGGAACACAGACACCTCAAAGCTCAGAGAAGCTAAAGATAGAAAAATAAAACTGGTTCAACCAGAGGATATAACACTGCCTACAAATCAGGATCGGAAGTTGAATGTAACCTGTATGCTTTTTTTTCTCCCCAAGTCTTCAACCAAAAAAAGCATTTATCTGGACACATACATAGTTCAAAAGGCACAGGAAGTAAAAGCATTTCTGAATGACCTCGCATGAATTCAACATCAGTATAACTGTAAAATAAATAAATATGTGCAAGATTAGAAAGATCACAACGTTCTCCTGCATGACATATCTTATTTTGTAAAAAAATTACACATACGTGCATACACACACCTCATTGAGAATAAAAAACAGTACATACACCCTTTTATCAAATTCCTATACATAATTTTATAGGCATTCAGAACATCACCATAAGAAACATTTAAATTACTACCTTAAACTGTAACCAAAGGGGATTTTTTTCCCTATACAACCCTATACTTACTTAGGTGTCTGCAATCCAGATAAGTACAGTACATACAACCTCTTCCCCTGCCCCCCAAGAGAAACTGCAGTTTTTCAGTGGGGTAAGTCTTCTATGTAACAGTTCTTCTCCTCTTATAAAATACTCTGACAACTGCATATTCTGTAAACCAGCCGGAAGCTCCACGTGCATGTGACACTCTGGGGTATCAATAAAGAACAGGTTTTAACAGTGTTCAATCGGAACAGAAAAACCCAAAAACCCCCCAAACCCAACCCAAAATAAAAAGGTAGTGGCCAGTTTACAGGTAACTTGGCAGCAGTTTATAAATGAGATAAAATCAAGGTGCTTAAATTTACGTGACGGTCAACATTCTTCCCAAAAAAGGGAACACAAAGATAAAACGAACCTCTCTCAGATGCTGTTGGACTCTTAGCTAATCTCTTACAGTGAGTACAGTTCTATTGCGGTTTTCTTTTTCAAGTTTTGCTGGAAGAATTCAGCAAAGTATTTGGGATGCAGGAGCAAGGAAAGGGAGAAACTCAACATGAGCTACAAACTGATTCACAGCTAAGTTAACATTTAGAATCTAGCTTTCTAAAACAAAGATTTTAGAGAATCTCATTTTATGGCATAAGACATTAATTTTGTTACATGTGACACTTTATTTCTGTTTTCTGCCGAAACAATTTGTGTGTGTGTGTATATAAACCACTTGTAAATTTTAGCTCTTAATTCCTTGATGCCACTGGCTCCAGCAGGAGACCAGCAGAAGGAAAGTTTTAACTGTCATAGGCAGGATTATAAATTTGTACTTGTTAGCTGTAGAATACTTGCTTTCCTGTGAAAACAGTAAATATTACCTCAGTTTGAAGTTTAATACAGTACTTCTCCCTGAAACAACACTGTACGGCAGTCTGCCTCAGTTTCTCCAACCTCCAGGCAGACAGGGTATCTTACACAGGCACATCAAGTGGGATTTACATTTTTTAAGAAAAGCTTTTTCAGTTGCAACTGTCCTCAGCAAATTGCAAAGAGTGCAACCATAATCCAGTACTCCTAGTTTTCATATTTTCCTTGGAAAAAGACCCACGCATTTATCTCACTCTGTCAAGACATGATTGCTCAGTGTTTTCAAGTAACTGTTCTTAACAATGGTCATTCCAGATCCTGTAAGTTTATTGTGCTTCCAGTGAACTGAGAGTTATCAGAACCTGCATCATCTTCAGTAGAATTGTGTGGTTCCTGTTAAATCAAACAGAGAGCATGAAGAGTTCAGTGCTTTCACCTCTAGATGCTTTTAATGCTTATCGGTAAGATTACCTTGGCATTGATCCAACACCAGAGAAATGTTTTGAATGGTTTAGAGGAAACCCAAAGCACTCCTGCTTCGGGGGCAACTCTAACAGTGCCGCTAGGGGTTTTTTTTTTGAACACTTCAGATGAGCATTACTAATGGAGATAAGTTTAAAGCCACTGACTATCTGCTTTTTCCTCTATTAGCTCTCTACCATGGCAAACAACCCCAGCGCTCTTCTTGTACTTCTAGGTTTATCACAGTAAGGTGCTCCTCCTAAAGAGAAAAGCTTTATCTTCTATCCAGGAGAAGCACACTTGGCAAGAATAATAGCACTCTTTAAACAGCAGAGTTTATCAAAGCTGAAGCCCCACACGGTCAAGCAGAAAACGCAGTTTCTGTACCTGTTATCATTCATTGCTGCTCAGTTCTCAGCTGCTCCTGCTCACTAACATGCCGTTTACCAGAACGGCAGGTAACAAAACGCTTATGCAAGAAGCTGCATGGAGCTTTCTGCATTCAAACACTGCTGATACTCAGCAGTGAACAAGGGCAAGTACTGAAACCAGTAGCACTGTAGGAGCAAGCAGGCTTTTCAATCTAACTGCCATTCCCATACAGACACTGCCCTGAAATCTAGGCTCGAGATTTTATTTCCCACTTCCCACCCTTCCTTAGCCTGTTACATATCCATTCCGATCCTCCTTCTCAGGCCATTTGTTATCTGCAGGACAGGATCAGGATAGGGCACTTCAGTAATAAATGAGTAACATTTGATTATTCGTTACTCAGTAACAGAGGAAGAAAAACAACCACCTATGACATGCCAAAGGTTGGCAGCATACACAAGCTAAATCTTGCAATGCAGCTCTCTGCTTATGACTTCCTGTAAGTGAAATTAAAACTCCCAATGGAAAACAAGGTATTTTCATTGCAGAACACCAGAGTGTTCACAGTAAACTGCTTTCACTTTCAAGCTCGGCAATAAAACGCAACGGCTCTGATATGCTGTACCTGAAGTATGTGAACAGGTAAATCCACCGTAAGCTGAGAATGTGATGAGGAAGACTGAGAGCTCAGTTGAAAGGGCAAATCTCCCTCTCCTGGGGAATCATCCTGTGAATGCAGAAACATAATGCATTTGCAAGACCCCCAAGCATCTCAGCACAACATGGCAGATTTCACTCAGCCTCACAATCTTAAAAAAAAATAAAAAAATCTGATAAAGCTAATGCACTGTACTAGTAAGGCCTAGATCCACAAAGATATGTGGAAAGCTAACTACCACTTAAATGTGAACCTAGCTCAGTGTACAACCTATTATACCATCATAATCAATTTGAAAAATCGACAAGACCTGAAAAGGAACAGTTCATCCTCCAAGGTAACATTCAGAAATATGTGACAAGTTTCATCGCATTGTGTGAAGCTGGTAATTGAAACTTACAAACGTTTACACCCATCAGATGGAGAACTCTGCCCATAGCTTCCTCCATATCACACCTTGTGAGGAATAAAGTGGAATAAAAACTTCCCCTCTCTCTGGATACTATAGATATGCACCTGGCCAAAAACTTAAGACTTGTCATGCTCCGCTGCTAATCAGCCTACATCAATTACTAGGTATTTTTAGAAAAATAAAATAATCTTAAGCTTTACTACAACAGTTTAGAGAAATAACAGTTCAGGCTGAAACTTCATTTTGCATCTTTTCATTTCAGTCTCATTTACCTTGTAAATGAGAGAGAGGTGGAGTTATAGAAGAATTTGGGGAGCTGTCAACAAAGAAAAGGACGAAGAAAAAGTCATACTCCTGTGCACACCCTAAGTTAATGCATGGTAGTAATCCCTTCCTTTTGCAAGAAAAATTACCCCATGCTTTGGGACAGGAATGTACCATCTATTTTCCTGCTCTCACAACTGCCTGTCCAAATGAGGCAATTCCTAAGCCCTTGAAGGACCACAACTCTCACATGCAAAATGTAAGTTTGCTAAAACTCTTAGTTCTACCGCAGCGCTTCCTGCATCAGCTGTATCCAGCCTAGGAAGCTGAAGAGGACGTTGCCTGCAGTTGCAGTGCCCATATGTTTCAGACTGGCCTGCATATGACTACTAAACCAAATAACACCATCTTACCCATTTCCACAGGGCATCTGTTTGGGCCCCAGCAGTTGTATGACTGAGGCAGCTCCATTTTCAAGCATTTCTGTATCTCACTAAAGCCAGTTACATATAAACTTCCCCAGAAAGCATTTCTTGTTGGAAAATGCCCTCATGGACATGGTACATCCTGCAGATCTCAAGATCCCATCTAGGGGAGGCAGCACCCAAGTTCAGAGGTAGTCAGATTCTTCCATAGCTGTGCCAGTTTGGGTAACAGAGGAGAGGAGTATGTTTTTCCTCCTCAGCTCTTACCTGAAGCAGCTGAATTTGCACATACTGGGCTCCAGTGGCAGGGTCCCTTATTGTCAGCCCTCCATTTGGCAGAACTATATTGCCACCCAGTCGACTGCCAGGAGTAGATGATGAGAAGTTGGTAGGGCTTACTTTACCACCCTTGCTTTTTCTCTGACCAGAGACAGATGCCCCTAAAAGAGACCAATTTTAGTATTTAGACTGTCAGACGCAATTTGCCGAAGTTTCCTGCTAGTATTTTTCAATTTTACACAGTTATCTATACTACACAGCAAATGCCTGGAACTGTGCAATATAATTAACCACCACCTGATAACTGCTAAAAGGCCAGACAGCAGTCAGCTGATGAACTCCAACTTCTGACTGAGCATCTTTTTACAAGAATGCCATTAAAACCACATCACAAACTGCTAAGCTTAGGGCTCACCCCTGTGGTAGCACAGAAATAGCAGCATATCTGTGGAGTTACAGAAAGGAATTAGGAAGTAGAATTACATTTTCTATTTTTAATTTTGCAATGCATTTCCTGAGAAAATCATGTACATAATTTTTCCAAACTGTATAAAGAGCATAGTAATGCTCATCTATTTCCAGAAAGATTTCAAGGACTGTTAGGTAGAATGGGCTACAGAAGTACAACTATCATAATGTTAAGCATTTTCCAGTTTAAAACAAGACAAGCCAGCTGCTTCTATCATGAGCTGAAAACCAAAACTCTAATCAAAATATACATAAGGATACCATCCTGTCAACTGGTTCATTTTTTTGTTTTGTTTTTTAATTCTACAGTAAATAAAAGGCTTGGAAAACTTCTTTTCAAACACTGAACTTCCCTCTACAGTGTTCATTCAACCCAGTTGAACCAATTAGAAACACGAAACTCTCTAGACCACTGAGAAGTGCATACTAGCATTAAGACAACAGCTGATGGACTACTGGGAGTCTTCAGTAGGAACAGAAATAGGGATTTTCTGAGGTAATTTTAGGAGACATGCAGATTAAATGCCATTCTCTTTTTAAACTATGTCCAAAAGACACGTTTGATGATAAAAGAATAGTTGGAACTAGCTTCATACAGCAGTTATCCTTCCATGCAATGATTCACTGATCCAGACAGAATTTATTCAGGTATGCCTTTTACAAATCCAGAAACATGACAGCGCTCAATTCAGAATCAGTCTCTTAACTCACCTTAAAAATTGTGACCGTAATTTTCAGAGGTGGAAGGTCTAACAGACAGCAAGGAAGAACTAAACATATTTATCTACATATATATGATATTCCACCCCAGCCCCAAGGGTAGACACAACTCAAATGCCTGAGTTTGTGCAAGTCTAGTGAGCCATGGACCATATTTGATTTGACAAAGTAATGGTGCATGATGCACACCAGACAGCTCCGAGTCAAACTGCAGTTTAAGAGAAAGAAGACACATCTGAAATCATGACCTGAACTTCACACTGCACAAGAACTCTCTACAAGGCTAAAATCTGACAGAGGTTTCAGTATTTCTAGGTAACTAAGAAATAAACTTAGCACTGCATACAGGCTGTTACTAAGTGAAACACAAAAGCAAAACAAATCCAGCTGATGTTTTCATTGCCTGTACTGACTAAAAGAGAACCCACTATGTAAGAACAAAAGCATAAACAACAGAAAGCAAAGCTACCTTAAATTTTTTTTTGTTTTAATAAGAAAATAAAAAGCAGATGAAGAGATGGAGAGATAAGAGTCTTGTTAATAATCATGAAACATATGGTGCAGATTTCTTTGTAAACTTACTGTGAACATGATATTCCACAGAATGTGATTAACCCCAGTAACAGATGGTACACCACGATTATTTTAACTAGCAATAAACTGGATGGGATATTTAAGAATGTACTCAGATGCCTGCTCCCATTTCACTACCAAAGAACCTAAATAATTGTATTTAGTAAATTTAACAAAATCAATGGTTTCTCACCTGTGCTGTTGCCATTCCCTTTCTGTTTTCTTTTCTTGGCTAGCTGAATGGCTCTGTAGTCTGTTCTCGCAGAGCCACTGCTTTCCTAGCAAAAAAAAGAGCAAGCCAAGAAAGACAAAGGTTTTTTTGAATGCAAGAGCAAACCAAGACAATGAACACAGACTAATGAGTTCCCAGTTGCAGCTACCTTTTACACTGCAAACACCGAATTCTAGTTTCCCATGCTCCTCTGATTAGAGTTTCAATTAAATCCCTGTACGTACTTAGTAACTGGAGTTAACTCAAAAAGAAGTTAGCACTATATTTACAAGTTTTCAGATTTTAAAAGGGTAAACATTTACTTTGTAACATAAATAAAAAGTTAAGTCTGTAGTAACACAGTATATCAGAACAGGAAATGTACTTAAACCAGGAATGAACACTGAGATGAAAATGTTTCACTTACTCTCCCAGCCCAAATCCTTCCCTGGAATGAAATGCACAAGACATACCACATATTCTTGGGTATTCTTGTAAATTCCATTTAATTTTCAGATAGCCACTTATTTTTTAATCCCTTATTTTGAAGAGATCTCCCTTAACTCTCCCCACCAGAATTCTAGTATTTCTTAAGAGAACTTATCACCACAATGCATCCACTTCTGACAACATGCTATTCAACATAACATTCCACATCCTTCATCAAAAAAAGCCAAAACGCATGATGTGCAAAATTTGAGAGAAAGGTCTCCCTATAAGGTATATGTAGCAATGGATATCTCCCAAATCAGGGCATCGCAGTCACGTAAGGGTAAAATGAATACAGTTACTGCATACCAAAAATGAGCTGCCAGTCACTGTGCCAAGATCCATTTCTTTCTGTGCACTGTAGCTCCCTGGAGGGTTGGAGAAAACAAACTGTGTCACTACTTTGCTGCCCTCTTGTTGACCAACAACATCTGAGCTAGGAAGCAAATTCCGTTCAGCTTTAGTTGGTGTTAGTAACTCAGGCACATTGGTACCGCCGAGGCTACTAGAAGGAGTCAAAGTGGCTGTGTCGATTGTTAAATTATTGCTGGACGTCAAACTGTGCATATCTTGACTGGAATTCCTCACCGACAAAGATGCTAGGGAACCCAAGGCTTCTGCATTGACAGTCTGTACATCATCCAAATTTAAAGTGCTTTGCTGTAGAACTGTTGCACTGCTTCCCAGCAAGAGAGAACTGTCCAGGCCCTGCGGCATATCGCTGCTAGCCACCAGTATCAAGGGATCAACCGCCTGGCTTAAAGAATTGTTAGTGACAGGCAGGTTTCCTCCGAGCGTTGAGCCCACCGAAGCAACATCGATCGTGACAATTCCAGAATTGACTAGTGCCATGTCTGTTGCAATTCCAGAATTGTTACTAGACATGTTGGAGAACAGGGATACAAGGTCTATGTTGCTGAGATCACTCTGTCCTGGACTAGTGAGTTCACTGCTGGGTGTGAGGGAGCTTGTTGCTTCGAGCTGAGTTAGGAGATCTGGAAGAGAAGGGTTTGGTTATAAGACAGACCTTTCATCAGACCAATAGGGAGGAAAAACATGAATGATCAAAGGAGAAAGCTTAAAACTCTGGATTCTCAGCCTGCTAAAAACACTTCCCAACTTCCCTGAAAGCAGATATAAGGAAAAGCAGCTTAATGAAATCAGTTCACTCCTTTACTGAGAAATTTCAGTTACAAAAGCACTTGCCAAAATACTACACCAAGGCAGTCCAGACTAGGGCAGGTTGTAGAGGGGTGGAAAAAGGAGCGCAAAAAGGAGCAGGTTCAGTCCTTACCCATATTTTACAGATGGCATGGAGAAGGACAAGCTCTAATTAAATCAAAAAAGCTGCAATTCCTCACAATTTCACACAGATCAAGCTCAAGTCTCACTTCGATACTTGTTAGAGGTCCCACTGAAAATTTTTTGGTGGGAAAACCAACTCCAGTCTCAGCGAAGATTCTACCATTTGTTCAGTGGGGCTCAGATTTCAACATCAGTAAAACCACATTTTTCCGTTTTTGCACTGTACTCTCCTATAATTTGAAACAAATACTTTACCTGGGCTGAAGTTATGCTGTTTGACCATGTGCGTCTTCATACTGTGTTTGGAAGTGAACAATTTATTACAGCTGGATACAGGGCAACGAGTCTTTAATGAGTCCACATCCTGAAGATGCTTTTTGGAGTGAATATACAGGCTACTTCGTGCTGAAAATTTTGCACAACAGCCTGAAAGAAGACATACAAGGCTTGGAAGTTTCACCTAATTCAATTTGATGTTCATATTTAGTGTCTTAACAAAACAAATCAGAGTCGCTCTGCAGAACTCTATCTGCTATTTTGCAAGCACCTGTGCATACAATCACAGGCATAAGAAGCAAGCCAAACATATTTCCTTGTTTTACATCAAAGACACCTCAGCGGGCAGAATAGTTCAACAACCTGTTTCCGACAACAAGAAACTCTTAAGTCATCCCACGTAACAC
>JAVJGJ010000047.1:12556511-12595676 GCA_035590215.1 Microhierax caerulescens
CTGAGCAAGGATCATAGAGCTCCAGATCATGGTACCACTCTGAATTCCATTCACTTTACCATTATTAGATACATTATTATTATTATAAATGCATCTTCTGTTGAAAATGCACAGCCTTCTTGAAACTGACAGGTCTCACAGCAGAATGTCAGTGAATGGATCTGTTTCTTACCCTTAACAGGGAAATTTGAAACAAAGTCATGTTTTCAATTGAGCTGTTTGGATATTGTAAGCCCTGACTCTTCAAAATAAAATGTTTCTTTTTGATTGACACTGTCAACACTTTTCAGCTTTGAATTTAATTCCCAGGATCTTTTTACTGTGTGAAGTCTTTCATTAGGTCTGCTCTTTTCAAAAAAAATCAGACAGGCCTGGTTTTCAGGCTCTGCATTCATCTCATTTTGGGATGAAAACAAACATCTGCATTTCTTACAAATTCTACTTTTTTAATAGCTCATCTTGTTACTGTCTTCTCCAGAAGAGGGGACCAGACTGGATGACATTACAAAAGTAATTATATCTAGACCAGGGCGTTACTTCACCATACTCTGCTGCTTCTGTGTACAGAGACCAAATTAGCACTGTTCTCTACCATCAAAGTACCAAGCTAGAGTACTCTTACGAACCTCAGTGATGCCATTGCAACGTAATTGGGATCACAGCACAAGCACAACTCAAGACAGGCTATTGCAGTTATCAGACAATAAGAAAATCAGACCTCTAGACCATAAAGGTACACTGTATGGGAAGAAGATGTTCTTTCAGTGGCAATGATCCTCTCTGTGCACAGCATCCCAAAGAGCATCCTTTGAAGCTTAGGCATGAACAGTGAGCGTCTGATCTCATTTGCACTCCATAAATTTAGAGCCTCTCCACTGATTTCCATGAAGTTACTCCAGGGTAAATCAGAATCTGTCCTACTGTCTAAAAATCATTCATAAATTAAATGCCAGTGTTTGTTAGGATAGATTGTCTAGCAAAACCTCTCACTTTTAAAGGGGAGCTCTCTACCTTCATTAGCATTGGGTCACATTTTCAGGTAATTAAAGAAACATGTGGCATTTTGACCTAAACTACCTCCTATAATTTCCAGATGTCTCCTTCTAAGGTGATCAAAGAAAACAAGGCCTCTCTCACAAGCGAGATGTCACACTGTCAGCAGTGCAGTTCAGTTCTTAAATTGCTTCTGCCTTTTTGTTACTACAGGTTACTCAGGCTCCATGCTAATACACATTCTCCTGCAAATAAACAAGCAGCAAGAAATTAATAACATTCATTTGCTGTAATTATAGTCAAGACTATGTTAATCTTAAGTCTCTCAAAGAGCACATGTGATGCAGATTCCAGCTAAATAAATCCTGCTTTTTCTGTTTGCCCCACAAGGCTGTAGCACAGAAAAATCAAAGCAGGTAAAAGGCACTTCCCTAGACTTGTAGCGAAGGCCACGGCAGATAGTCAGCAGCTCCAGGTCAGCCCAGACTCTGCAGGGAGCACCAGCAGCTGAACGCCCTGCAATGGCCATTTCTCAGCTCTCTGAACCGAAACTTGCCAGCAACAACTTGATTTTTCTCCAATCACGTGCATATTTGTTTATAAATATATATAAGCCTCTATATGCACTTTCACATTTCCAAGTCAGTTGATGACAAGAAAATTTTATCAGACACATGGAGATTTCTTTGTGGCAAAGTCAGTTGAATTTGTAGCTCTCCACAGAGAAACAAAACCAAAGTCCTAAAACCTAAAGGCATCTATCTCTTCCAGGCAAAGAAAGTAATTTGTTAGGGCTGGGGGTTTGTTTTACTTCTTTTATTACCTTTAAACTATTCCTCTCTTTCTCCTTAGAAGGCAAAGGGGTGCAGAGCTTTAACTAGCCAGGGTGGTGCCACAATTAGTTAAGGGAAGCAGAACCACCTGTCGTGCTGTGGCTTTCGGGGGCTCTCCAGACCACAGCATCTAAGGACACAACATTGTTACCACATCTGAGTCTCAGCATGGTGGCTTATTAAGGCTCATGCAGAGACAGGCCTGATTTTCAGGCTCTGCATTCTTCGCTGAAGCACAGTAATTTAGTCACCGAGGGCTACGCCTGCTCCCAAGAACAAGGTGAGCAGATACTGCTCCACAGTGACAAGCCACTAAGCAGCCATCAGAAATGTCACAATGGATAACCAAACCCTGTTTTCCCGTTGATACTTTAATTTCAGTGAATAGCCACATGCTAATGTTCTGATGCATTACACAAATGGCAGCACCTCTGCTCTGCCTTGGGGAAGAGTTTCTCTCTGATGATGTAACTCCATTTAAGAAACAACTAAAACAATATAACTGCAATTGCAGTGTGGTCAGTGCCAGTTTTCCAGAAGGGCAGCCTCGCCATTCAGCCAATCTCTCTTTGAATTGCTCTGAGGGCTAGAAACATGCAGGAGGGATTTGCTGCCTTACAGGAGCCAGAGAGATTGGGCATATGATCATTTGTATCCTTTGAATTAAGCACCATTGATGCACAGAACATTCGTGGCATAAGCAATTGGTTTAGCAATTCTAATAACTATCATTAAAATATTCCAAATATTTTGCACAACAGGTAGTGGAAATTGGTTTTCTTTGCTTGTATTTCATAAGCAGGCATTTTAGAAGTTTAAACTCAGCTTAAGGCAATTCAGACAGAACCAAGCTGCTACCTCTGGAGTCTGAGATGGAGATGACCAGTGTAAGAACATATTCTGGTATGTATTTTCCATTCAGAGTTATGGAAGTTGTGAATAGAATTCTGGTCATGGTGGTTGTTGTCACTGAATCAGTAAAAGCAAATTTTGACTCCATGTGTATAAGCCCTCAGAAAGCTTTCTCATCCCATTTTCCAATGTTGCTCCAATGTATCTGCTATTCAACAGTTACTTCACTGAAATCAAAGGAATTAGAGTGCAGAAGAGGGAATTCTCCACTTGTAGGGCTATTTTCTAGATTCAGCTCATCCAGACAAGTAACAACAATTCAGTATCATGCCTCCGAGGATAACATCTGCTACAAAATCTTTGGCTTGCTGTTGGCATATTCCAGAGCTGGATGGAACTGGGAAGTGGCAGGTTCACTACAGTATTTGGTAGAGGGGTTTTTGCCTGGTGCCCCTTTTGACTGGCAACACCACCCAATGAAGACATGATGTAAATGGAGAGGCTTTGCCAGGCTATGCTGGAAAGAACAAACCAGAACTAAAGACTGTAGAGTGTAGCCAGCCTCTTCTTTTCCCTACATCTCTGCCAATCCAGAGTAACCTTTTAGTGGCGCATGAAGGAGACCTGTTTCCCTCTCCATATATATTTTTTTCCATTCTGCTTCTCAGTTTAGGCATTTCTCTTGATTCTCCATCGTATGTGAAGGAGGTGCTTAATCCAGTCCTTACTTGGCTGTGGTCTTTTATCCTACCAGGCACAAGCAAGGGGAGAAAGACCAGGGGGTTTGCTGGCACCTGAGCTGTTTTGTATCAATAACCCCTCGTTGCAGTTTAGCACATAAGCATTTATATTGGGGTCCTAAGGTCACAGATTTAAATACAGCTTAAGGGGAAACCTAAACATAATCCATCCGCTAACACTCTGGCTGTGCCTGTGGGAAGACAACTTTGGAATCAGGATCTGTTCAAAAAGACCACAGCAGACTGTACTTGTTTGGCAAATTAAGTTCTTCAGACTGTGCTGTGGGCAATGTCCAAAACACTTTTTCTAGACATATGGGCATTAATTAAAAAAGTCTTTTTACCTTATAAAACCTTTACCACACTTTACCTTATAAAACATCCTTTCAGCCCTTGTTTCCAAAATCCCATCCTTCCCATGATCATTGTACTATTCCAGTAACAGACACATCTTTTCTGCAGTTCTCCCCACATGCATACACAGCAGTGGTAACAGGATTCAAAGTCCAGCTTTAGAAACATAAATAAATTCTTACCAGCCAACTCCACCACCGTTGTGCAACGCGACCCAGGTCGCTCCTCTGAAAGCATCTCCTACAAAGTTTTGTACCGCCATGTCTAGGAGGAGAGGAAAGGTGTTACGGGTCTGACACGCCGCAGTCATTTTTTTGTTGTGCTGCCCAGGACATCTTGATTACGGCTGTGTGAAGGCAGGGGTGGAGGCAGGGTTAACTCACAGCTTCTCTCATAGATACATGCTGAACATCTCATTCTTGCGAGGAACAGGCAAGAGATTTTCCTCCCGCTCTTTGCCCATACACTGGAGGAAGCAAATGCTGGTTTCACGCTATGGTTTGTGAGGACTCTGGTGCTTTCTGCATTTGTCATCCATTTCAGGCAGTTGAAGAACCTACCACTCCTCAGCTGGGAGAGACCTCCTCAGGGTGGAGAGAAATAGAGTCTTCTCCTTTGGGATGCCTCAGCCATGGAAGAACAGGCTGGATGCATCCATGTGGAGGGTTTCAAAATGGGGACACACACACACCTGGAAAACTACACACCTTGTGGCTCTAGAAGCCTGAAGTGTTTTCAGCTCAGACTGCAGAGTTCATTCAGCCCTGTGCAGAAAGCCAGTCTAAAGCCAAGAAGTTGGTTGCATTTTGGAAACAGAGTTGGGAGGAAAGTGATACTGGCCCTGATTCTCTGGACATGGGGGAATATTACCCTGAACACAAACTGCTGAAATCACACAGGAGGTTTCTTTTGTTTTTTAAAAAAGAGGAAAAATAATTAGCAGACAAATGTAGTTTGACTAATGTCAAATGCATGATTTCCACTTAAATTTTGACTAGAATTTTGTATATTTACTACAATTTGTGCTAAAACATATACCCAGAGAGGTGGAAAGAGGTACACAGAGAGGACAAAAATTTAAAGTTTTAAATCTAAATTTTAAAATTTCAAGGTAAAATGTACTGAAAATATTTGTCCAGACGTAATTCAGGACAGATTTAATATACCATTTGCTGTGCTTTTAACAGCAAAAATAAGAGACAAACAGTAATATCCCCACCACCCACATTTGCAGACCCATAGTTATGTGCCTGATGGAAAGAAAGAGTTTACTTGAACACTAACCTATGTTAAACCCTGTCAAAAGCCCCATTATAGCATCTTTTATCTGGCACTGTGTCACTTTAATAACCCAATTATCATAATTACAGTGCTGTCAAGAGGGAATGGGAGAGATCAAGATCCCCATATTCTAAAATGTACAGATTTCTTCCTCAACCACCAGCATGATAAGAGTGAAGGTTGCACAAGGAGCATAGCAAGCGGACTAGAAGTAATAACATGCTGCTCCTTGGCTTTAATAAAGGTCAGGAACTGTGCAAATGTCTGTGCTGAAATACACTTTGCAGAGCAACAATGACCTATGTTTGCCAAGGATCAGGCTGAGGTACTTACTGTAAAACAAAACGAGACATGGAAAGACACTGGAAAAATCCTGTACGCTAGAGAGGAGCCAATTTCACATGAACCAGCTCAAATGTGGAGTCAAAACAACAGGGAAGAAGGGACAGAGGAAGACTTAAGGTGTTCGTTCTTCCCTCTCAAGGCTCATCTGGTAAAACAGTTACGTCTGGTTTCAAAGACCTGACACTGAAATCAGTGGCCAACAGGCTTTAGATAAGCCCTTGGAGAAGGCAAATGGTTCATGTAAATCACAAAATGCAGAGAAAAACTCACAGCATGATGAGCAATAGTGTTTAGCAAGACTTGTTTTTATGGCCCTCTTTTGCGGGCATCGCCTGATATTTACTTCTGCTGCTAGGACCTTTGGTGGAGACATCACCTTGGATTGCTGTTCTCGGTGCAGCTGCGCCATTTTCTCACAGCTTGTCAGAACCAAACACTATTTGCAGCATCTATCCATCTGGCCTATTAGAACTAGCCAACATATTCAAAAAGTGTTGAAGTGAGACTGATAGACACAGCTAAAAGCCTCATTTCATCAGGAAATCCAGTTAAGATAGCAGGGAACTTTCCTCCTTAAAATCAAGCTATAATTTGGTTCTATTATGAATTCCCATAATGGAAGTAATTCGATATGCTCAGCTACCTCTATCATAATTTCTCCTTCTACAGCAGCTTGTATCCTCTAATCTCATACCACTTTGTGACTGTCAGTTCATGACATGTGGAAAGACTCTAGCCTAAAGCTATCATCATAATTTCCACTTTATGGATGGAAAATTGAGGAAGGTTTAGGTTAAAAATTGCTTAGTCCTTCACTAATTTTTTTTTTTTTCCAGGTCTCCAATCTGGTATTTCTTGGGTTTCTTTCTCTAAAGCATCATTTCACAAACTTAAAAGGAGAGTCTGGGTAGCTCAGGTCAGGTGTGCAGAAATAAAGGCTCCATTTGTACAGCAAACCTACATGATACATAGCCCACAGTCACACTGTGTAAGTGAGCAACAAGACAGTCTAATCCAGAATGCCTGACTTCCATTCTTACACTTTTACTATCGAAGTATATTACCTTATGACCAGAAAAGTTCCTTTCAGAAACTCCAGATTGTTTTCTTCAGTCCTCAGGCAATGAGATGAATGCAGCTGTGAATCTTTTTGTTTAAGCAAAATACTATTATAGATCTGATTTTGATCTTGTGGATCCCAAGGAAATACAGCTGTAATACTGCTCTGATCATCTCTTTGAAACAGCGAGGTGCAAATTAAAATGAAACAGAAGATACACCCCTCTGAGACAGACTGTTCTCCCTGAATCTGGTGCATCTTCACTGAATTTTCAGCATTGTTCTGGACCTTTCCTATGTAACTAGCTCTATGTTCATGTACGTATCATTATAAGCTCCCACAAAATTTCTCAGAAAATCTGATTAATTGGGATTAAAGGGTTAAACGAAAATATTTTTAAATGTTGCATAAAAAGCAATTTCTCTTTAAAAGCAATTTCCTTGTTTGCCTGGACAGACAGGCCTCAGCTGCTCTGCTGACCTGCGCAAAAGGCTGATCCATCATATATGTTTGACGTTTCTCTGTAAGGACTGTCGGTCCCGCTCACATCATGGTGATCTCGGCTGAGGACTACTGGAGCCTGCAAAAAGCCAAGGACAAGAACATGGAATCCTTCATGGACTCTCAACGCTACCAAGGACCATCATCTGGTGAATTCAGTTCTGTCTTATGTCAGCTTTACTCCCCTTCTCCTAAACCCCCTGAAACACCTCCTCTGCCCATTATTTATTATAAAACAGTTGTTCACATACTGTTCATGAAAGTCACCATCTTTTCATAACTAAGAACAAGAGCTTGTTTTTATGCTGATGGCATCCTCGAAGGAGGGCAGGGAGAAGAGGGGAAGCAGTAAGGTTATTTCACCTGATCACTTTTTGCTGAAATTTCAAAGTATACAAAAATCTTCATTCAGAAATAGTTCTTCTTTGCTGTTGGAAATGAAAACTAACAGTAAAAAGTTTTACATTTTTTCATTCTTTTGATAGACTTCAAGACTAAAATAAGTTAGCAATGAAAATCAGTGATTTCATATAGGTGAAACAAGCCAATTCTTGATCTAGAATTTAACTGAGTATGAATCTAGATCAGCTTGCAGGTCTTTATAACCATTTGCCATGCAAGTTTATATAAGAATAATTTACTCTTGACACAGTGTGGTCTGGAATTAGCTGGCTCTGATTTATGCTGTCAATGAATTAGAAATCCATTGAAAATACACATGAGCACCCAGCTTGCAAGAGGATGAATGGAGATATGCAGAAACAAAAAAAGGACAGAACAAAATCCAAGGGGCCTGGGAGTCTGACCTTGTCAGTCATAGCTCCAAGGGAGTGCTCTGTCTGGTCAGGTTTATTTTTTGAGACTAGCTTGCAGTGACGTTCATTTTGAATCCTGAGAAGGTCAACAGCTTTTTAAGTATTTTAACAAACATTTTCTGAGTAAAAAACCCCAGACCTTTCCTAGATGGAATCTGTTCTAAGTTTTACTTGAGTTTGCCCCTTCAAAAAGGGTAATTGTAATTCAGCTATAAAAGAGATGGAGGTGAATGAGTGACAATGCCTTGATCTGATGCTGCTGTACACACAGTAAGTAATGGGTATAATTACTGAGTGGTGCCTTCAGGATTTTGGTCCCTACAATACTCACAAGGAACTTTGAAAATCCCTATGCAATCTTGCCTATAGCATGTATTTTTACCAGCACATATGGTCAGTGGGATTTTACCCAGATGAGAGATTACTTATGCACTAGAGTGGCAGCATCAAGACTAACAGTTTTCTTCATTCACATATGCAATGCAAATGAAAATCGACTGCAGAGCTGACTGTAGCCATAATATGGCTGAAAGTGAGGGATAGAGGGTAAGAAGCACTGGAGAGTGGCATGGTCCCTTGCTACTTTTAATGTCTGGGGCACTACTAAGAAGTTACAGTCCTTGCCTTGAATTTTCAGCAAATCACAGCATGATATGTTGTGCTTGTAGATGCCCAAATGGGGGGGAAAGATTCCCAAAACAAAGTAAAGCATGACATATTTCAGAGAGTTTCTAAACCTGCCTCTCTTCTATTACGTAGTTCAATAATGGTGACAGGCAGAGAGGAGGACTGAGCTCTAACACATGCTAACAGAATATTGGTCCCATGTAAATGGCAGGCACTTCTGCTCTCACTGGTTGAAGCTTTGTTCCTTCCCATCTGCCACCACAGTCTCAGATATTAAACACAATTACTGGACCATATCAAGACAAAAAAGACAAACCTTAATCCTTCCTTCGGAGATCGCTCGATTAATAGCCACAGCTATGGACACACGACCCCTCTGATCAGAATATAAGATTCTAGCTTGAGACCCAACAACCTGGAAAACAAAAATGCTACAGTGATAAGGTTCGCTGTGCAACTTGCTTATCTTTAGGCCCCAGATAAATGGAGTCACAAGAGTGACCCCTTCCCTTCTGTAGGAGAAAGCGCAGATTATTTCTTTGTCAGCATACGGAGAAAAAGAAATTAAAATCCCTCTCTGAACTGAGTTTTATCTACACTCACACAATCAGTGAGATGTATTTCTGTATTCAGTTGCTACTGTCCAATAAATCCCACTTTTTAAATCAACCTGATTACTAGGCTATAATCCCCCTATCAACAAATCCCTTATCAACAGCTGAGAAGAGGTTTGGAACTGGCAGTGGTGGGCTGGAAGGGAAGAGAAATATGGAGACAAAGAATGGCAGGAACATCTGTCCTGCACAGCTATGCTCCTCTCCAGCTTTAACCCCACAGACCAATCTGGCTCCCAGATAAGGAGAGTACATATGAGCCCTACAGTGTTACCGTTTAGCTGCACACTGAGAGCCTGCCCTAAAAAAAACAGAGGATGTTTCACTGGCATCCCACTTCCTGCAGTGCAAAAGGATGGCAGCTCTTTGGCTTCATCACCTGTTTTGAAAAGGGTACTGGGAATGGCAGGTGTGAAGAGGCTGGGCCAAAGCGATGCCAAGAGAGACAATTTGAATAGCGCTCTGAAAGAAAGGTAGTTACAAATGAGGTAGAGGGTGAATCATTAGTGTGTTTCACTTCAGATACAAAAGTAGACATTGATGGATTATTTGAACATTTCCAGATGAGGAAGTGAAGGGAAAAACTGCGTCAGCTCACCCTGAAACCCTTCTGTGGACAGAAGTTTAAGTTATCAGCCCTGGGAGTTACAGCCAGTATTTTCATTCATGCCCACACCTGCTTTTCACTCCAGCAATCAACAACCGCACTCTGGACCAGGAGCGGTCGCACGTGGTGAAGGAGGTTGTGCACTTACCAAGCTGTGCCTGCCAGCTTCCCGAATCCAGCGGATGTTATCATGGTACTGCTGCTTCACAGATGTGCTCACTTCCAAGAGAAAGCAAGAAAGAAAAGAGGTTTTGAAAATTAATACAATATGCTTTAAACTTAATTTATTTCATCTGACAGCACTAGGAAGTCCAATTCTACTCTTGGATACAAGCACAAATATAGGAAATACTATATTGGATCCTCTGTGCACGTGATGCATTAATATGGCACCATATATTTAGAGGAAGGAAGGTATGAGATGTCACCCAGGAGACAGCTGGAACTGTCCAATCTTCAGCAAACTAAATTAAACCTTGTGTGGCTTACACGTACTGTTCATTTTTGGTCACCTGGCTTGCTGCCTACTCCTTTTCTGAGCCTTTGCTGAATTAGTAGCTTTAGCAAACTCCCTGACATTGGGTACTAAAGTCCAGCCTTGCATCAGGTAGTGAACAACTCCTTTGAGTCAGCCAGTAGAAATTCTCCGAAGCAGCTGGCAATACATATTTGAGGATAAGTTGCACCAACGCTAGGATATAGTTTTACAGCACAGCAGTTGCTCTGTACTAAATGGCCCACGTGAATGTTTTTATCCCAAGATAAAACTGAGGTATGTTGCCTTGCATTACTAAGCACAAACCGCACAGGAAAACTTACCATGGAGTAGCTAGTTTAGGTGTAAATCCACCCTACACCTTGCTTAGATATATATATTGTTAGCTAAGAAGAGAATTATACATAATGGTTTTACATTCTCCTCTCATTTATATCTGTGCCATTCCATCTCAATCAGCCAAACCAAAGAGGAGTAAGAATAAAGATACTTGAAGTGACGGGCAGTGAAATGCAGCATGTATCAGTCAGCTAAATATTGACCTCAGTACAATCAGCCGTCTCCAAAGGCACAGCACCATCTGTAGCAAATGAGCAACAAAAGGGAGAGGGGGTATGGAACAGGACAGAAATAATCTTCTTACTGTCTTAATTTTGGGGGCTTTTACAGTTACGCCTTTCCACGCAGGCTGAGTGTGAGCTCAAAGAGGTTACAGTGGCTGAAGGAGTTACTGCCTGTAGGCTCTTTCTGGATGGGCTAAGCTGTGTCACATTGCCTTGTCCTGAGAGCCATGGTCAGCTACCAGGGCTCAGCTGGCATGTGGCAACATGCTATGCCACAGTGACTTATTTGCTCATGCATCAGAGCTTCAAGTTATAAGCAGTTCTGCGGATGCCAAGATAGCATGTTCCCCAACGCTTTCCAGCGCTCACCCATTTTCAAGTCAAATTATAACATACATCTAATTTATGTTTGAAAGTCAGCCAAACTGGAGAAACGGCACCCTGCTAACTTGAAATTCTCCCTGATAACCAAGAAAAATGTTTAGACTACTGTCTTTCTTTCCATTAGGCAATGTCAGCAGACATGCATAGTAAAACTAGAAAAAGGGAAGAGGAAAAGGCAAGATACTTGTATTTAATCTGGGTTAAACACATTGTTAAAGGGAAATGTAAAATATGCTTATTCCTGCAGAGGCAAGCCTTCATACGGAGAACTCTAATGATCCTAAAAAGACCTGTCAGTGCGTTAGGGGTTGGCTCCAAGTGATAACTTCTAAACTCTGCAATGAGGATTAACATGTCAGCTCTCAGCTTCGAAGGGAGTGAAAGATGAAACACTTGCTAGTCCTAGTAGGATTGTGCTGCCATTCATAAACTTTAAGGAAGCATCTTCTAGAAGGTAATGTGTAGTATTCACTTGGGTTATTATAGATGTTTAATTAGAGTTTGCAAGAGTTACCTTTAGAAAAGCAAATAGAGAATGAGCGCCTTTCTATCACTTCTATAAGCTATATCAGAGAGTACTTCCCATATTTTATACTTCACAGTGCACAGATTTATAGAAAAGATCTTACCGTCTGTTAATTCTGTAGAACATGTCCAGAAGAGAAGCCAGATGAGAACACCGGCTACAAGGACATATCTCAACACAGAATGTTTGTCCCTCCCAGTCACCAATAAACAGTCATATTCTCTATCCTAAACTGTGGTGTGTCCAAAGTTAGATTTCATCAGTTATCCATGGGAATTCTCCCTTTTATTTAGTCTTACTTCCTGCGATCAAAAAAAATCTTACACCTCCTTCTAGAAAGACCTTAACTTTAGAGTAGTTCCACATGTCTCATTTGCTAAACTGCTGCCTCCGCCTCCCCAAACCAACTGAAATATGTTCTGGAGTCAGGCAAGCTACTGTGCTGCTTCTGGTGTTTCATGGGCCCTTGTACTTACTTAGTGTTTAGAAGATAATAGAAAGCATTGTGTACTCAGAGTAATAGTCCTCATCGACACAGAGATTGGCTGCCTTTGCTCTTGGGAGATTTGTATTGTTGTTATGCATCAGCTCAGCCTTCAAAGTACCTCAGAGCTCTTAAATCCCAGTTACACCCCAATCATCAGTGCTGCATCTCTCCCGCAGTGCAAGGGCTAACTTAAAAGCTCATGTACCTTAGGAGTGGAAGCAGATAATAGAACCAAAAATTACATAGGACTTTTTCACAGTTTGTAAGGTTTAAGCACAAAAATCATTCTCCACAAAAGGAAAAGAATGGTTAACATTGGACTCAAGGCCAAGTCAAAAGTTTAGATGTGGAATGCAACAGAATTCAGAGTTTTCTCTCAGCCTTTGTAACAGATTCTTTTACAAAATTCAAAGGTAGGTTCAGATTTTAGATGTCTATGTGTGTGAGGATATCCAGACCCTGGAATCTGGTCCAAGTCCAGGTCCCATAGGAAGTAGACAGAGAGTGGAATACTCAAGAATATGAATCCACGAATGGCTCTTTATTTTCTGGCCAAATTCTGCTTTTATTTCTCTTTGAAATCCTATTCACATTCTCCTGCCAAATTCAGAAAATCCAGTAATAGCCTTGCCCTTTAGCCTGTTTTCACCTGTTGGGATTTTTAAATGTAATTTTTCATTTAAATTAAGAAGATACATGCAAAAATTCAATGCTTTTTGTCTGTGGAAGACACTTCTCTCTGCAGCTTTACATTATTATCTAAACAGTCACATACTGTTGTGTACACAGTAACTGATTAATCTCCTAGTCTTGCAATGCAAACCATCCAAAGGTCATGCATCAGTTCAATCTTGAAAGAAGATTCCTGGAGATTGCAGTACACAGCAGAAGAATTACTGCAAATTTTTGAAGGCAGATCCAGCATTACAGTACTGGATTTCACCCTCCCTTCAATTAAGCCAAGGGACCAGGTTTAAAAAACCATGGAAGTTTCAATATCCATAGAACAGGGTAGGCACTTCTGGGTCATTGCATTAAAACCACATCATTCCCCACTGCTATTTCTTGAAGATGACTCCTAAGGAAAGTTTAGGAGAATAGACAGAACTAAGGACCTTGCAGGGTCAGACCCACTCTATCAATAATTCACCTCTTGGGAGGAAGGAGGCTGAACACCAGCCTTACATTATAGGGAGGCAACAGTAGTTTTGTTTCAAATGAGACATATCTGAATGTGGTATATCCTTTTCAGAAATACCACCCTAGATCCTTGCTATGCTAACTGTTCCAGAATAGGACAGCATTCAATTTTTTCACACTTTAAATCATATTTCAATGATGTCTTTCATGAAAGAAGCAATAAATATTTCATATGTTCTCCTCCCCATAAAATGTGCTTTAAATTTCTGATCCATTTCCTTCTGATCCCCTCCTTGATTCCAAGAAGCACAAAGCTCCACTCTGGAAAGAGAAGAGCTGAGGACTTCAGTCATAGGTGACAATGACACTTGAATCTCTGAGTCTGCTGTCCAGTTACTTGTAAAAGTAGACAAAAAGAGAAAGGACTAGGGGCTTCCTCTGCAGCCTGGGAGGTTGGAATTCATGTCTGCTGACACAAGATTAGCTTTGTCTCAGCTCCCATTCATAAGCAGGGGATAACAGTAACAGCCCACTTTCAGGGATACGGAAAGACAGGGTAATCCCCAGATACTAGAGTAACATACCAGTAGTATTCCAGACTGGTTCCACCAGTGACTAGAAGCAGCTGTCAATTTATTAATAAATATCAAAGAAGAAAGGCTTCCACACTGTAATCACAAATGAATGACGTTGGATGGAGCATTGCAGCCATGAACCCCAGGTTTCCTGCCACTGATCTGCTTGCTAGCCTCCTAAAATCCTCCTCAGGTTGCCATGCTTCATTCACCTGTGAGACAGGGCAAAGCAATTTGACTCCTTTAAAAAACTCTTGGAGGCCTGTTGATGAAAGATACTGTCTGCCTTAGAGTTTCAAGGTGACAAAGTGTAGGAAAAATCTGTAGCAAATTAAAAGAAGGGCGCTCAGCCAAATTGCGACAATGGCTTTGGGATCAATAACCTCTCTGCATGGTGTTTTTACTTTTTACCTACTGGTTACACTCCTTACAGGGGTTTGAGAACAGCAAGATTTCCTGCCCACATGGAACAGGCAAGAGACTGCTTTCTGTGCTTTCAACCAAAAGTTAACACACATTTCACAACTCTCCCAAAAGCACCCCCAGTGACGGGGGCACAGGATGGTGCCTTACCTCCCTGACGTATAAAGTCTTCCAGCACAGACATGGCAATTAAGTCAGTGGTAGCAAGATCCTGTGGGTCACCTGAGGTACAAACCCAGCGGAATGGCCCAAATCCCAGGGAAAAAATGTCCCTGGGAAGAGAACATGTTTCATTAAGAGATAGTTGAAATTCTTTCCTTATTTATCCTGGCTGCTAGCAGTGCTTTTCTTTCATTAGCTGGAGACGGAAGAATTTGAAACATTTTCAATGAACTAATCTAAACAGAAGCATCAAGGACCATTAATTGAGAAATTAAACAGTGCTGTTTTACACAGCTATTGACTGGTATAAAAAAATACAGTCAGGCCAGAATTCTGATAGGAATGTCGGGGAGTTCAGTCAAACAAGTGCATCATCAGATGAATTGCAATTTTTCTTTTGTTTCATCAGATATACTCTCCCTGCTGCCTGGTCTTTTCATCCTTAACCAAGGCTAACTCTGAGTGCATCTACACTATCAGACAAGTGTAGATTTTGAACAAGTGCTTGAGTCCAGACTCATTGGCTGTCCACATTATTTACACACAATAGTAAGACACACTTCAGTTGAGTTCCAAAAGAAGAGATCTTATCTGCTGGGTGTCTTACTCTATGTTCAAGCTCCTGTTCACATGCTATAGGCAAGTTAAGTGTGAGTCAGAGCCAAAAGGTGTTATAAACCCAGTGTAAACCTGAAGAGATCTCCTCAGCTCAGCTTTCCCTACAAGCAGTATGCACAGGCTGGGTAGGAGGTACAGTCAGTGACATGGGCAGAGGAGTGTCCTATTTCAGACATGGTTTTAACTTCACTGTAGACGTAAGTTTTGATGATTTGGAATTGAGCTCTACTGCTCAAGAGACAAACTCTGTTTTTTTAGCACCTAGAAGTGAAGTTGCGTATAGTTATAGTTTGAGGCTATGACTTGGCTGTTCTGTTGAGTAGAACTGCTTAAGAAAAACTGATGCAACAAAAGAGAAAATGCAGATATTCATGTAAAGGAGTGAAGAGTTTTGATTTGGCAATGTTTTAGCTTACTGTTCACACATCTGATGTCTGCTTTCCTAAGACCTTTTAATTCTGAAAAGTATAAAGCTTTACACCAAATTATCAAGACATGCCATGCCTTTCACGAAAAAATAATAGCAAAACCTCTGCTGTCAGAGTTTACTTATGTTAATCACACACAATATGTCTCTCCAGGTCTGACTTCTTTTCCCCTGCACACAGGAAGATGCAAGGAGTAACTCATTGTCCTAAACTGCACAGGGCATTGCTCCAGAGTGGAGAAAAATAAGACTAACTCTGGCATAACAGCTGTGAGATCAATGTTCCTACTCCTGTTGACTCCTTTTTGTAATTTATAGAACACTACAAGATTTGCACTAAGATGGAGTCACAAGGCACTTGAGTGCTTTATTCCAAACTCTCCCCAACATACCCCATGATGTGCTGAACATAGGAAGGATATCGAAATTCTGTTTTATTGCCTCCTCTTTTCTCAACATCAGCACCTATGAAAGAATTTTAATAGTCAGTGACTTGATGAAGAAAAACTATAAAATGTAAAACCAGAATGCACCCAGATTCCCACGAAGGCTCTATCTCAGCCACAAAGAAGATCAGGGGTCTTACAGAAAGGGAGAGACCGAAGAGTTGGCATAACACTGCAGTCAGCCTTATCCTACCAAAATGTACTGCTGGGAAGATGCATGCAGGATTGTCCTTGTTTCCACCTAACAACTCCAGAATCTACTCACCAGCCCTTTGAGCTTCCAAGAGAAAAGCATTGCCATAATCCCAAAAAAACATGCCCTTATCAGCTAGTTTGTTAATAGCAGCCACATGTCTCTTCAGACTGAAATAAAGAAGGAAACAGTTATTTTTGAGATTGATAAAATATCAAAAAGAAAAATACCATGAACTCACTAAAGACATGGGAGTAAGGGGAGACAGACATATCTGAAAGACCCCAGAGAAATGCAGACATAAACCCATACGGCATCAATTGAGATGCTTTCAGTCTGTAGTACCTATTATCCCCAAATCTTGAAGCGATTTACACTCATCAAGGGAACGTCATTAGTCAGCAGAGAGAAGCCATGTCTTTCAGCAAAGAAATGCAGCCAGCTCTGAGAATGGAAGGTAGTAACAAAAAACAGCCTACACAAAACTGCAAAACAGTGTAAGAAGTTCACAGAGAAAGTGAGTGGAGACAAAACCAGAAAATGGCTGAACATCACTGTCCTGGCCTCTCCCCTGTCCAAAGCAGCTCAATTTTCCCTTTGTCTCCAATAGTGGACCATACCCTTCTGTGATACCATTTCCACACAGTATTATCTAGCTCTAATCTCAATGCATAGTTGCATATGGAGTTGTACATGCATAGGTGTAACCTCTTGGAACTCTAGAGAGGTAAATCAATGCCTAACAAATTAAATCGCATTTTTTGGGGGCTCACACCTAGATTGTCAAAAATCAGTCTCTCCCAGAAATTTACCTTTCTGTCACTTTTGTCTTAAGAGTAGTATGATACAGAATTGGGAAACTGGAAGGGTCCTTACAGGTCCTTCATCCAAAGTCAAATAGATTATATGCCCATATTCCACCTTCTACTGGAAAAATGTCTCCAGCAGGAATGTTCAAGGTGAACAAATACAGAGTAGGAGCCATGAAGTCTTGAAAGTACCAGCTAAGAAAAACAGTACAGCTTGTTCTATTCCACAGTTCTTTATTTCTATATAAATTGTGCCAAATTGCTTCCTTTATAATGCCCAATTCCAATTTCACTTGCAAACTTGTACATCAGGAGTAGCTCCCCAAAATCCAGATGCTGGATAGAACTTATAGTTGCAGCAAGATGGGAGGATTGATTGGGGAAGACTTTCCGCTCCTCATATCCTTCTCTAAAAAACCATTACTGGCCACCGTTGGAAGCATGGTAGGTTAGATGGACTTCCCGGCTTACCCACAGAGTTTTTATGCTATATTCAGTGAACCTAAACCTACTGGTAGCCTATGTGAAATTGTACTTATTGTCCCAGATTTTTAAAACCTAATACAATGTAGGAATTTATAGAAGTGATATAGATCATTAGTGTTCAGACCTCTGATCCTACACGCTAGAGACTACTAAAATGGCAGGTAAGTGATGTCTGCCAGACTCTGAGTGACAGCTGTGTAAGTACAAAGTTGGGAGTTATTAGTGCTGTAGCTCTACCCCAGATTTCTACTGAAATATCAAAGACCAGAAACTTCTTGCAAGAATGACAGAGATCTGATCACTTGCAGAGCAACTAAACAAAAGGTTAAAAACATGTATCACCAAAACATTTACCTCTCTTGTACCAGGGTCCGGTACTTCCCTGGATTTGTAGAAAGAAGCTGCTTTGCTTCCTCAAAGCCAAGCTGTACTGGATAGTACCCACCACTGAATGGGTTATGACACGAAGTTTGGTCAGACCCCAGATCAACTAGCAGCTCTCCTGTTGTGTCCAACTCATATACTAGCCTTTCCCTGGGGAAGACAGTAAATGGAGTGTTTGAACAGAAGCTGTCATTTAACATTCTAGCTCCTCTTTCAGGTGAACTTCCATCCCAAGAGGTTGTTTATAAAGGTATGCCCTTGGTGGGCTAAGTGTTTTCGCAGTCCGGAGATGGGAAACAACGGTGGTGACAACGTAGGTGCAACTTTTATAATTCACATTTATCTGGGCAGGAATGGTGGTAGATGAGTCAGATATCAGTATGACATACCAGTCTCACTGGTCAGTATCAACCCTTCATATATGGTGACAGTAAGATTTACTATTGGATAAAGCCTCAGGAGTGCAGGAATTTCTATCCATCAACTGATTATTTTTATTCAATCAGCACCTACTTCTATTCTTCACTGAAGTCAAAGACATTTCCTTGCCATCCAATTAGCAAATGGTTAGAAGGAAAGGGATAAATTCTTCCTTCATCCAAGAAGGAATCTTAGGAATTTCTTTCCCTGAAAAATTAATTGTTCCATAAGGAAAGGAGCAGGTCCATGGGAAGCAACTGGGAACTGGAGCACATGGATGAAGACCCTTCTTTTGACAGTACAGGTTTTCATGAGCATCTACAGTAATGAACTCAGCACTACATTTAATGCCTCTTCTCTTCCAAGGTTGGGAGCCAATTCCAGGCTAACTAACAAGCAAGAGCATTAGTATATCTGTTATCCACATATACTACTTACCATAGATCTACCACGTTCCCATGGTAACCCAAACTAAGGGCAATTTTATTCTTTCTTGCATCTCTAGAACAGATTAAAAAGATTAGTTGAGAAAATGCACCTCATATAGTTCCATCTTACAATGTACAAATCACATACAGAGTCAAACCCAGCAAAAAAGTCTATATGTGGTTTCCAACACTCATCAACAGATCTTTTAACCTTTATGTTAGTGTTAATCACTGATTCCAGAAAGCTTGAGTGATGCTTCCAGTGTAACATAAATTGTAATTGCTTTATGTTAATCACTGATTCCAGAAAGCTTGAGTGACGCTTCCAGTGTAACATTAATTGTAATTGCTTTATGAATATTCATGGAACTGAATGAAAACACATTTAACATATATAAACAATATGAAGCATTGTTAGTGACTTGCAGTAACCACTGGTAGTCACTAATGCTGACTGCTGCTGTTTGGAAGGATGGATTCACATTCAAGAGCAGATGCAGCATAAGAAGAGGTGTCCTTCAACCACTTCTATATGCACACTAAAATGGCACAATGCAGAAAGATGTCAAGTGAGGACTAGGAAGCAGAGGGAGACTCATTGAATTATGCTACAAGTCATACCTAAGACGAGCAATGCAATGGTCCAGGTTGTTAGAGATTTCCATCAGCCATCCCTGCTTGTGACGTTTCAAAAGTGCTGCTTCATCAACCTAAGAAAAATAGCAGAGATCTTAAAACTTCTGTTTCCCCTATGCAGTCACTTTTACCTTTAGATTTTTCAATTAGCCTGCAAGGAAGAGTAGCAAATAGGTAAAGGGAATAGCCCTGCCTTGGTCTTAAGAACATGGAGTGATTGCTCAAATACTTATTTTTCACCTTTGATTTTTTTACACTTTGCTTTCCTTTACTCCAGGCTCAAAGCAGGAAAAAAGAGACTTTCTGATACATCACTTCTCAAAATATTTTACAAACCAAGTATTATCATTAAAATTGCACAAGAGGTAAGAATAATTAAAAATAGCAGAAAAATATTATTGTTTCTTTTCATGATTATATTGAAAAAACCCAAAGCCAAATTTTTTCCAATTTATTCTTCAAATCGAGCTATTTTCTTTGGAAAAAAATTATTTAAGGAAATATTTCCTTTGATCAGCTCAGAGATAGAGATCCTTGCAAGATCTTTCAGGATAAAGCAACATTTTGCAGAATAAAATCCTCACTCTTGTTCTTCAACTGCTGGTTGAAAATCTCAACCAAATATGGAAAAGAAGAGGAAAGCATTTTCTTGTCCCAGCTGGCTAATGCCTCTAAAAATTGGAATGGATCAAAACAAAACTATGCCTTTAATTCCCTCTTGTTTGAACTTTGAAGCTCCAAACAAGCTCAGTCCCAGATCTGCACTCTCTTCTGGGCTCAGCTTCTGTGTGTGTCAGTGTTTATATGCATAAAAGACAGTTGGATAAAAATATAAATGGATAGACAAACGGTGGAGGCTTTGGCACAGGTTCCATATTAATGGTTCATTGTACAAACTTGCAAATCATTAATACTTTTATAATGAGCTATCAGTGGCATAAAGCAAGTGGCAAAATTAATTCAACCCAATTTACTGTGGTAGTAATGGATTTAAACACCCACAGTGGTGTGTGTGCATAAGAACACATAATGTATCTTGTAGTATTTCATTAAAGCATTTTTACTTCTTTATAATCCACCCCTGTCATTTTAATTCTATAATTTCTCATTAACAAAGTATTTATATGTAAATTAAATAAATTATGTATTCAGGAGTCACTTGAACACCAGGAAACCCTTCTTTCCTAATTATTCTTAGCATGAGAAACCTTCCATCATTTCCCACATCAGTAATAAAGCTATCGTTCCAAAACCCCAGATTATGATAATATCAGTGTCACTGCCAACAGAATTATGCAATGAAGTCAAGTGCCATGGGGAACAGCTTCTTTGGGAGTTATTTAAATCAGCACAGGCAGAAAGATATTAAATAGTCTGTATGAATTACAGGAATTGGATTCATTTAAACCTCTGCATAACACAGATCAGATCTATTTAGATTGGTTTCCACATCCTACATATTTTACTTCAGCCCTTCTCTGACAGTATTGCAGGCTTGTTAGCATACTCAAGAAAACTATCTTCCTTTGAACCACACTTTCAAAGATATGCTCACTTTTGATGAACACCTCAGTAGTTTAAAAAATTGCACAAAGATGATGAGCTAATGTCATCTCCAGAGTAACCCGAGAGAGCTTAGCACAGCTCAGAAGAGATAGTCTAGCCCTCCACACAATTATTTCATAAAATTACAATCTGCTTCATGTCAAACAGAAGAGGTAAAATACTTGCACCATTAATCCCTTCTGTCTATGCTTTGGAAGCCCTGGCTGACAAAATGACATCTCTTGCACGATTCATCAACGTCATCTGCATAAATAGTTCCTTAAATAAATAATATGTACATATATATAGCTATCCACATGTGCTTCTGAGACTCATTTCCGACAAGGATCATCTCACAGGAGATAAAAACCAGGCGATATTCAGTCTCCTGAATAAAATCATCTGCAGACGTAGAGATGAAAAGGACAAAGGACTGCTGTGAATAGCATTCACTGGAATCTTTCCTTTGTATTTTAGCATTTGAAAGATCATGATGACAGAGTAGAAGTCTGAAAAAAATAATTTATTCACTAATAACATATTCAATAATAACTTGAATAAATGTACTTCATCTGCAGGGAGTGCCTGATGAGATCTCAAATACATGTAAAACTCATGTGTTAACAAAGCCACTTTTGCACCATCTTTGTAAAACAGTTGAAACACTAGCCTTCCACGAATAAGGCCTGAGCTAGCCAGAGCAGGTCAGACTTACTGTGTGCCACGTGGGCAGTTTGACTCATGTTTTGAATTTTAATTATAATTACCATTGGTCAGATTGCAATACGCTTTTCATTACAGCTAGCAACATGCCCACAGCAGAGGTTTGCCAGCTCATTCTCTCTATAAATTATTTTGGCTGAGAAAGCAAAACCCCAGCTCCAGTTTAGCTCTCAAAAGCCTCTCTTCCTCTGGAGCAGTAACAAGAGCTCATCACCTGCAGACAGTCAGAAGAGCACAATGCATTTTGGTCAGCCCCATATCTGCTCTGCCAAGAATGTTTCCCCAGTGTATTGAGTTCAAAGGTAGTCATGAGGAAGGAAATGCATGGAAACGTTTATTGTTTCCCAACAGCCAATATCATTAAAGATATTCCCTACCATTTTCACAGAACTGCAGGGCAATATCTTCTGTTAAAAACTGTTGCAGTGTTTCTGCAGTCCATCTTTCCATCTGATTTTTTAGAACAGAACATATGACAAGCATAATAGCTGAAAAATGCAGGTATTAGGAGAACCTAATGTTACTTTTTAATACAAAAATGTATTTCACTGAAAACTTACAAGCGTATGCACTTACCAAAATTATGATGTTAGTGCTCTACGTTATATATTATAGCTAGATATCTGTCATACACTATTGTGATTGCTTGGACATTAACAGTCTTTGAATCACAGATCATTAGATTCTCTTTGTTTATGGGATGAAATAGCTGGGCAATTTAATATATTTGGAACAAAGAAACATTAGGTCAGGCTGAAAGACTCTCTCTAAAGAATATATGCTGTGGGTGAGCTTCAGGTTAAAGGGAAAATGGTAGTACCAAACTTCCCCCAATCAGCATTCTCCCTTAGCAGAATTCAACTTCACTGTCTACAAACTGGGATTCTCATGTTTCTAATTAGCCTCACCATCTTCCTACTGAAGCCAACTTTAAAATTCCCAGTTCTACAAAATCCCATTGACTTCAAAGAATCACAACAACAAGCAACTTTGTTAGTCCCAACCTTGATGAGTGAATCATACCAACATTTTTAACAAGTACTTTCCATTGCACCTGATAAGGGTACCTGAGGAAGTAGATTCATTATAATGTAACTAACACCTTTTTAACAGAGACTTTTTTTGGCAGAAGAGATGCAGTTCCCATAGGAATTGGCTGTGGAAGTTACACCCTTTCACACATGAAATGAGGGGAGCTCAAGCCCTGAGAATGGCTCACCTGACAGCATCATTCTGCATTTTTTTGTGAGGCAGTCCTAACAAGTTACAGTCCATAGAGTCCCTTAGAGTCCAGCCCAGCGAAAACTGCTCAGCAATGGAAAGGACAGACAGACCTTAGAAAAGAGCATCTTTTTCTGAGTTTGACTAGTCAGGGTTACTTGATGTACATGTCAGATCAGGTGAACAAGGGTTCTGAGTCAGCACATGAAGAATACAAGAAGGATTGCTCTCACCTCTGCGATGATCCCCACACACCCAGCAATGACTGCAGCCTTTGCTTGAGCCCCACTCATCCCTCCAAGACCAGAAGTAACAAACACCTTTCCAGACAGGTCTTCTGCCTTCAGGTAGCGACGGCCTGCATTAACGACTGTGAGCTGTACACAACACAATATAGCAGTTATCAAGAGCTATTCTTCCGAGAGTTTCTGAAATGTAAAGATCTTCTGTCCCTTTGGTAAACAGAGTTTGAAACTTGGGGGTCATTGGAACCATGAAACCGTTCTAATCTTTTAAGAAGGAAACTTATTACAAAGTGATGCTATGAAACCATCTGTCCTGATTATGTTTATTTCTTTCACTACAAAACAGAACAATCCCAACATGCTGCTCTTGGGGTATAAAGACTTATTCAGAATGGTTGCAAAAGACAACTATGGAAAACAGCTAAGAAAATACTTTTATCTAACATTTGGTCAATTCATTCTTCACTTATTGTAGCTAGATATGAGCTCAGACTGAGACCTTGATATCAGATTCCTTTAGGTCTGTGTTCTGGATTAGATGCCATGGATTATCTGAGTGGAAGGACACTAATTTTTTAAGAAGCAGGCAATAAGAATTTCTTTGGTATCCAGAATATCCTCTCACAGCAATCCAATCCACCCCAGCCACCAGCAGAAGATATCCTGCTCTAAAAAGTATCAACAAACAGATATTTCCCCAGTTTCTTACCACAGTCCCATGGACTATTCCTTGAGGCCCAATGTAGCAGTAGCTCCCTGCTGTCATCTGACCATACCTAGCAACAGCAATGAACACAATGATACCACATGTTACTCAGACTGGAATGAATTCTGTACGTGTCTACATATGTTTCCAGTATAACAAAAAAAAAAAAAAAAAAAAAAAACCAAAACAAAAACCAAACAAAACCTGTGCTTCGATTTGTTGGTAAAGATCTGCTATTATCTAATTTACAGCTTAATAGGGTTTATTCATTAGCAAGGCACCAACATGTTTTCAGAGGATAATTTAGCTCATTGAGTTAAAAAATGCATGGGTCAAAAAACTGAGTGTAAACTTATCTTGGCATTTAGCATAGTGACTAGGACACAAGGACACTTTTTCACCTTGCTGTCACCTTTATGCCATTGGTTTTCAGTGGCACTCTCGCTTTAAGTCACAGCTGCCTTTGAAGTTTTTAGCCCAAAATGGTTGTCAGCACTCCTATGGAATTCCCAGCAAAGTGGCAATCGTTATTCTCTATTCATGCTCCTTCATTTCTTCCAGCTTCCTTATCTGTCCACACCCAACCCTCCAGTGGTTTTAATTTAGTCTTTCCATAGTACACAACAGAATAACAATCCTGTGCTTATCAGCTAAATCAGCAGTAAAAAGGTAGGTTAAAATCGTTAAAAAATCCAATGGTAACTCTTTACTTAGTGTGAAGGAATGTTTCATAACTTGCATTTTCTATAGATTGCAAAACCACCACTGCAGAGTGGAACTAGCCAGTGCTATAAGTAGGTTACAATTAAGGTTTCATGTTGTAATTCAGCCAAGTCCCACACATAAACCTAATACTAATTCTTAGCAGACCTGAATTACATCCTTATATGTGTGGCTGAACATAACTCAAACTCCTAAATAATTCCACTTAAATGTGCATAATGCTTTGCAGCACCAGGACTTTATGCAGCACAGTTGAAACCCATCTGCATTAGATATTTTAACCAATCACTGCTTGATGTCTGAATTACATTTTAGATAAGTATTTGATAAATTTTATTAGTGAGGTATCTTCTTACATTGTTACTCCCAAAGCAAACATCTTCTCATATTCATCTCTGGTGGAATAGTTGGGAATAACCTAAGAAAACAATCAAAGGAAAACCCACATAAGCAAATTAGAGATTTAAGCAGCTCTTTTTAACAGCCTACATTTCTCTAACTATGGTCACACACAGAGAAAACCAGTGAAAAACAAGAGGAGTAGTTCAGGTGTTTTATTCCATGCATTCTAGTATTAGGAAAAAAAAAAAAAGATGTCTGTTCTTTCTGGCAGTGTGACTGCCATGCAAGTTTTAAGGAAAGCATTCTCTAACCACAAAAGTACCCTGCAGGGAGGTAGATACTGAATGGCTCAAAAGACTGGCAATGAACCAGTATGTTCACTTGTCCAGCTTGCCTTACAAGCAAAGCAGTCCAGGTATCTGACCATCTGATTAATAATCATCTGTATGCCTAATCAAGGGCTTTTAAACCTTCCAGACTGAGCCTAGCTGAACTGTTTTGGTCAAGAACACATACAGCGCAGGCTCACTCAGAGCAGAAGTCATCTAATCAGGAGGGGACTGTGCCCTCCACCATTGCAGAACAGCATATTTGAGGTGAGAGCATCTGTACTGCAATAAATGCTGCAGAATTTTGGACCCCAGATTCTCCCTGTGTGCTGTTGTAAGTCCAGGTAGTATAAATAAAATTTTAATTCAGCAAAACACTTGAAAACTAAACAGAAGAGGAAGAAAAAGAGGAAAGGATGCTGATACCTACCATGCCATTAGTAATGATTAATCGAGGAGCATCCCGATGGCTGGGAAAGAGTCCCAGAGGATGTCCACTGTACATTACTAGTGTTTGCTCTTCAGTCATCTCTGACAAATAGTGCATTACCAACCAGAACTGAAACGAAAAGCACAGAAAGTGAGGGAATCTTTACATCTTACATTTATGTTTCTTTGTGAAGCTGCTAAACTGAGTGTGAAGGCAGCTATGGAGATAATGAGGTGTATTCACATATGGAATAACAGCCAGAGCTCTCAACACATTCTTGCTTTTAATAAAGTCTGTTAAGAGATATCACTCAGCAGGAAACATAAATCACCAACTAGCAAAAGTCTGAATAAGTTCCAGAATAATTTCTCCAGTACAAACCCCAGAAATCCTTCATTTTTAAAGCCATTCTAATTTTATCTTGAGGTCAACCATTTGGATCTGGCACTTTTCTGGCAATCTTTCAAAAGGCAAGCTGCAAAATTTCCCTATAAAAGTAATTAAAATACCCATGCATAGTATTGATCCTAACCTGAAATGGACAATTGAGCATCTTCTAGTGCTTGTCATCTTTCCAACAAATGGATATTACAATGTGCACCTATTTAAAAATGAAATAATTTTTGTTCTCAAAGAAAAAAATTCAGCTTTCATTATACACAGTGAAAAAAGTCCTTGAGGCACCCAGGAGCATGCAAATAAATGCATCTCAACTTTGCATAATTCAGTAGTTACTCTTGATGTATGCCAAAAAAATAGGCTTTGCTCATCTAAGCTGCCTATAGATTTGACTCATGTCCATCATTGTCTATCACAAAGCCCATTATATTCCACGGGACTTTTAGTATGTGACAACTAGGCCTGAGGGGAGCTCTCCCATGCAATACTAGAATTCAGCAATAGCTTGAAGCTAGGGACACAGCTTTGAGAAAAAAAACGGAACCACTGGTCAAAGAGACAGCAGTATCAGTGACAAGTAAACAAAACCAGTTCTCATGGGCACTTCACCTCTGTGGTTGTGTCTTTGATCTCAATTAAAAATAGTACAGATTTGAAGCCAGCCCTTTCTAACCCAGCTGATTTCCCAAGCTGCAAGTTAAGTTGAACAGGAAAGAGTTACTGGAGTTACTACCTTGCTTTTTATATTTTGGTTTTGTTTCATAAAAAAATGTTGAATAATCAAATTCTGGTCCTAGGACAGAACAGGTAACTAACTAGCTGAACTCTCAACTCTTTGGCAGGCTGGGAAAAACATGGTTATAAATCCAGAAGCTGTAAGATAGATCTTTCTGCATTGAAAGGCACAACTAGTAAGAAGGAAGCAAAAGCCTTTCCTAGCCTAAGGAACAGTTTTGTTGTCTGCAGGCTTGTAAAGTTAGCTCTGGAGATGGTTTGTCCTTTTAAAATCATTCCGAAGAAAGCACAGGTCTGCGTGGATGATATAAACTAAACTGAACCTTTTCACTAGGAATTTTGCAATGATAGATTTCCAAAAAAGCATGTTGTTTTTGCCACAAGCCACAAACAGAACAAAATGTTCTGTCATAACTGAATCATTCATGTGATTGCTACCCTAAGTAAGCAAAAACAAAAAGGTTTTGTTTGTTCTGCTGTGAAACAACTGCAGGTCATAGCTCTGGCTTGGATAAGAACAAGAGAAAAGAGAATAATTTTTTACTTTGGCAGCCCTTCTGCTTCACCTTGAAGACCAGCACCTGCCTAAGGGATGTCAGTCCAATCAAGGCTGCTAGATATTTCACATCAGAAATGCTGTAAAACTCATGTAGTTAACACATATTAGTTAACTGACATTTACTAATTAATATACAGAATAAAGAAATGGTGTGCACTGCCACGGTGCGTGCCTTTTAAAAGCAGTCAGAACAGTTTTACCTCAAAAGCTGCCTAAGACTTCCATTTAACTCCCATTTACCAGATTAGAAAATGAAAGCATGAGTTTTCTTTTAGCCACAAATGAAAAATCAGAAACTGGGAAGAAAACCCAGGTCACCCAGTCCCATGTTACAGTGAGGAATCCATTCCTGTCCCCTAATTAGAAACTATATTTGCACATTAGTTTTGCTGGTTTTTTTAACAAGCAAGCCAGATTCAGATAAAACTAAAAGTTGTATACATGATCGTTTATGATAGAAGTTGGCTCCTTAAGCCAGCTTTTGCTTATGTAAGCTGAAGAATCAGAAACCAACATCTTCCCAGCCCTTTGGGTGTCATACTGCCCTTCAGGGTGATGTAGCTTTCTACCTGTCATTTCTGTTCTGCACTGCAAAACTCAATGCCACATCTCCACCTGTCCCCGCTCTGTGGCCTTGGGGCATACCAGAGGCTGCAGGGATGATGTGGTCTTGGCATTTCAGAATAACCACCTTATCCCTATCCACAGATGCTCAGGATGGTTCATTGAATGTTCCTCCTTCCACACACACCTGTAGAGCATTCAGACCCCAGAGCATATTTTTTTCTTGAGAGAATAAGTTGAGCTCATACAGAACCTGTCTACACATGTTGCTGATGCCGAAGATCTCCTGAAAATGTTTCCTACATGCTTTTTGCAGTACTTGGATTAAAGCAAGTGTATGTATTGCCATTTTTGGGTAGAGAAGAACAGAGATTATACAACTACACCTTAAACATCCCAGCTTCAATTTTAGACAGGCTTTTACCCACCTGCCATTTTTTTCAGAAGATCAGGGATAACATTGCTAGGCAACACAATAAAGTGCACTATGATCTGGCCAGCTAGCATGTAAATATTTGCAGCTAATCTGATTTGCTTAGAAAAAGACTCAGGATTGCACTTTAAGTCAAAGCCTTTTTTTTTAGTCCACTAATTGTTTTGAAAAATGTTGCAAAAGTACCAGAAACAAGCAAGCAAAAGATAGACTTTTTTTGTTTCCTAGAATTCATTTTTACTCTAAAATCATCTGTGTAAAATAAACAGACACATTCAAATGCATCAGAGAAAGACCAAGAACTGGTCTTTACGTCATCAAACATAGCTCGGTATGTTTATGGTATTATGTTTAGTGTTTTTGTTGGGCTGCCTGTGCTCTCCTTTCTAAATAAAGCTCTCCATCTATGCCATTCGTAACTGAGCATTCCTATATCCAGACAGGATGTTTTGGAGTATTTTGTGACAACAACTGCCAAGAATTATCACAAACTGCCTAAGCAGAATGTGCATGGGGGAGGGTAAAACTGGTTTCATGAAACAAATTGCAAAAGCAGCAATAGCCTACCTGTGCCCAGTTGCTGAAGACCTGCCCATTTCCACCATAAGTGACAAGCTCCTGAGGAAACTGAAAAGAGAATTTAACCATAAGGCAAGCACTTTTCTGAAACATTTCATGCTATCTCCAAGCAATTTTTGTAATCTCAGTAATAAATCTCTTCTAGAGCATATAGCATCAACAGTCTCTAGATTAGTGAAATCAGAAAATACCACCACAGAAGTGATAATTCAAGAAAAAAATTTAAAACCTTTTTCAAAATGAGGTGTTTGTAATTGCTACAATGGTATTTTGGATTCAGAATACTACAAAGTGATTGCTTAGTTGCAGTTTCTGTAACAGACAGACATCCAATAAACTCCCTTAAAGAGGGACTGAGTGAGCTTATAGTTTGGTTGCCACTGGCCTTTAGAGCTGGAAGAGTCAATGACCAGCTGGACATAGCTGCATGGCCTCTCCCCTGCCATTTGCAAAAAGATGCCTTACACTGGGTAAGGACAGACTCTGGTCCTGTAATCCTCTGGTCAATCGGTCCTTGAGGGACAAGCTTTCAAAGATACAGGAAGCATCAGCAATAATTTTTCAGCGTGAGTTGTAGAAGCAACATACTAGGAGCTGAGCTCTACCTGTCTCACAGACAGCGACCAAGCTCCTGTACACAGCAGGAACTGGAATGAGCCTTGCTAGTGTTGCTGGAGGCCTTGGAGGTCTGCATTAGGACCAGGACCCACTGTGCAGAATTCAGAACTGCACAGCAGGAAACTAAAGAACTTAATACAAGAGACGCCAAACCCTAGGAATCAAAATATAACCAAAAACAAAAGCACAGAATCACATCCAGTCCCTTGCAGGCTTAGTCTCACAGAAATGGATGTTCTAGAACATCACCCATAAGGAGGCTGCCTTGGCTCTTCTGACATTGGCCTGTGTGGCTCACACACACGCCAGCTCTACACATACAGGGGCTGGCAGGTACCCTGGGGCATAGGACCAGCAAAAGGCCTATTGACATCTGAAATTCTATTCAGTCCATGGAAGGAGGATCATCTGCACAAGGATTAATTTCACCTATATGCCTCAATCTTCAATTTTTAGCCCATACAGGAAGTAACATGCAGATTTGCTGCTGCCCTGTGAATCCAGGTTCCTTATTTTCACTGTACCTTACCTGAGCCACGGAGGGATCCAAATTATTCATGATCATCAACATAATGGCAGCAGCTGATTTGGTCTTGCAAGGGTATTCTGCTATGGGGTATGCTCTGAAACAGTAGCCACAAAAAATTAGAAGAGACACTCCAACTCACAGGGCAACCACAACAACATACCCCACAGAAATACCCCCGTATGCCAACACATCCATTTGGTTTGCAAGCTCTTATTCAGGAGGGAAGGGGAAAAAAAGAAGAAAGGAGAAAGTGCAGATCTGAAATTACATAAATAACTTCCCAAACAAATTAAGTTTTAACTGTTATCGAAACTAAGCAAGGGAAAAAAAAAACTAGTTAACCCAAATCAGTTATAAATATGGTGGCCAAGAGCTCTCATTGCTTTTTAACTTCATTATTTTGGGGATCCTGGAACTGTCCTCTGTGACACTGTTGCCAGGCTAAGCAGCTACGTTTTGCAATGCCAAGGAAAACAACATCAGTGGAAGTTGCCTTCAGGCCCATCAGCCCTTGTTATTTAAGATCCTACTAAGAAAAACCATCCAGCTTGAATTTCAGTCCCAAAGAAGCTCTCAAACACTGAACTAGTTTGGAGAATATGGGCCTTTTTACTGAATAAGATGCATTCCATCCACAAAGCTGAGAGGTGAGGTATACTCACACAGGTATTCCAAGTCAGGTTTCCTAGCACTAATGTGCTTCAGTGTTAACTGCCACAGTCATCTCACGCACCTTCTCCACCATCTGTTTGTCCTATCAAATTGCTCTAAAATTTCTAGTCTTAGATTTATACTGCAGCTCTTCAGGCCAAGAAAGTTCCTTTGCTGTGTTTCCACAGGTCTTAATACAATTGTGCTGAGGTCTCCAAGGTATGATAACAAAAGGAAGTGTAACCATTGATTATGAGTTTTGCTCTTTGCCTTTCTGTAAGCAACACCTCCATTACAGATGCTGGAAACTCCTAAAGGTAGATAGGATCATTTGACATGTTTTTTAAATGATCTTCCTTTTATTGAACCATAGATATTCAGTGGCTGGACACTTGCTTTGTAGAGGGGAGACAGTTACACTGAAAAGGATAGGGTAAAGAGTGCCAACTAAAAAAAAAATGACATCCGCTGACCAGTTCATGAGCCAAGATCTGGAATGTATATTCTACACATTTAGCAAATGGGCTCCTCCCATAATCATATGCACGTTATCCTAGCTTTTTACATCAGGATATTAAAACAAATGCCTTGTAGTCATTGCCAAATGAGGAGGGAAAGCATATGAGTTTTTCCACAATACTTTTTTTATTAGTGTTTTCTGCTTTTTTAAGCTTGATGTGATAAAATAATAGGACTTCTGTGGAATTATACCAATTCATCAAGAGGCGATATTTCCACATAATATTCCTCAGAACATAAGAAGCCCAGAGTTCAAATATTGGCTGAGTATGCTGGTACAGGAACATGGCTGTTAAATGGAACAGAACCAAGTTGGACTGTGCTCCCTGGAGCATGCAGAACAAAAATCAAATAGTACCAGACTACAGAGAACAAAAGGCACTTTCTTAATCTGAGACTGTAAGAATCTGTTAGAAGGAGTGATGAGTGAAATGGTCACAAAGAAAAAAATATTTGAAGCTATCAAAGAGTCACTAATGCCAGTGGTAGAAACAAGCTGGTGGACTGTCTCATGCAAGCCCACTTGCAAGGTGCCCACGTCTGTAGTTCAGGACTAGGGTTCTCTGAAGCCCAGCTCTGCAATATCTTTCAGACAGTCTTCCAGGTATCCTTCCCTTAGCTGGATTTTACAAGAGCTGACCCCAAACCAGTATGAACAGCACAGAAATATGGATATCTGTGGAAATCAGAGTGCTTTCTAGTTGCTTGTTTTATTCAGATTTCTATATAGACATTAACCAGGCCCCTGCTGGATGCAAAAAGGAATCAATCAGTCTAAAAAAAGCAGCTAGCCCCTGGCAGCCCTCTCTAAAACTGTTCTGCTCCACAAATATTAGCCCCATCAGCCCTAGAATGAAGTGATGCTCCAAGATCAACAGGCACAGTGTATTACAAACCAGGGTCAGATATAGGTTCCAATGCTGGAAATACATACCATCTTTCCTTTAAGCCCAGAAAGCCTTCTCCGTGAGACTGGGAAACAACCAGCCACTCACAACAGTTCTCAAGCCATCCACTCATCTAATCTTACCTCTTGGTTCAGTTGAGACTTGACACACAGCAGCTCTGGACTACTGCAAGTTTTCTGCCCAGGTTGCTATCAGAGGTCTCTGAGTAATGACTGGCCTCTAGAAACTAAGACTCGCCATGGGGCAGAGCATTTGGGATCTCTGTTTATGGTAAAGCTGGCATCATCAAGCACACAACTTTGCACAATACTTTCCCTGTGTTGAGTGGTGCTGAGCTTTCCAGCAGTGAGACTGTCCTGGCCCTGCCACAGGCTATCCAAAAGGGTGCACACCATCTCTCGACTAATCCCATGGGACTGTCACGAGGACAGAGTACAGGATGAAAGCTGGAGGATGAAGGGTCACTGTTACGCACATTTACAGAAGTGTATACCAAAATATTCAGTATCCCTCACTGGAAATGAAACCACCGCTATCTAATGATACACAGAACATCCAATTTGTTCAGCTGATGCACTTCATTAATATGTTATGACATGACTTCTACAAGAGGTAAATTAGGACACAGCAATGCCATTATTTAAAGGTCAGTTCCACAGGTGAAAGCTGGTAAGGAAATGGCAGCCAAATACAACGTGAACCATCCAGTCCTTACCTCATCTCAATATCTGGAAAGAATCTGTACATATAGATATGGCCGTACAGTCTGAGTTCTTCAGCAAATTCCGGTGCCAGCTTCTTTTGTATTTCAGGTGGGAAATAACGCAAGGCATTGCACAAAGCCAGCTGCCAAAAAAACCCAAGAGAGACAAAAAATGAGGTAAAAGAAAATGGAGGTGAGTGGCCCTGAACTTTAATCAGACTGAGCTGGTAGCCTGCCTAAGCTATCACAAGGGTGATATAATTCAAAAAGCCAAGCTTACATCAGGGGAGCTCCATTCCTGCTTTCCTACTGAAGTATTTCTACCTGCATCTTTCCTTGTAGATTCAATTGCTGTACACATGTAAGCCTCCCTGTCCCGCCCATCTGAATCTGCATGGAGAGATCTTGGAGATTTGTTAAATAGCGCTCAATCTTACCAATACCAGGCATGGACAAATTCCCTCTCACAGTGCTAGGGGGCACTGAACTACCAAGGAAAACATGGTTCAGAAATCCTTAGACTGAGACCCTGAACTCCTAGAGACACTGAAGACCATACTGTACTTTCCTTTCAGAAAAGGGATCTTAGCCCTGAGTTCTGTGACATACTCCCAGATGAAGACGTTCTTGGGCTAAGTTTTGTTAGAGATTCACTATATTTAGCATCTTAATGTTTTGCAGAGGGTGGTGGTTTATATTATTTTATTGATGCTACATATATCACTTCCAAATTAGCTAAAGTGATTACTAGGCATTGAATTAAATTCTGCAGACGATGCTAAGTGGCTTATACTCCCTATTGCCTTCAAAGACATTACCCATGGTTTCCAAAGTACAGTATGTCCTTTTAGATGAAAGAAACCATAAATAAATCATTCTCTTTAGTAACAGTCTGTTAAGTCATGTCTCTGTATTACATGTTCCATTTCATTAAAACCATGAGAACAGAGAATTTGTAATCTTTAAAAAGTCAATTTCATACAAAGACGCTAAAAGATCTTGTCAGTTCCCTGATAAATGGTGACACTATCCAAATTACTTTTAGCTGAAGGGATTCACAAATCATATAGAACTTCATTTCTTCATTAGACTGATTTTTAATGGCTGTGGAAAGGATAAAAAGGGATCAAGCTTGTTTCCAAATCCGATCAGTCTACAAAACAACCAGGAAAGCCCAGTTTTGGAGAGGATACCCAACCCTCCCCATGTTTGTGACACTTGCCATAGGCACTTCAAAGAGTTATGGAAGTTATGGTATTTTCTGGAGGAAGTGAAGGGGTAGGCCTATGTAGTACAGGCATCTATTAACAAAGACAGGTAGATCCATCCAGTCTAGGTATCATCACCATCCATCCCAGTAAGAAGTCCTGAAATGTTCTATAAAGCCCTCAGTTCAGTAATAAACATCCTCATTCAACACAACTGTGATCTGGCTCTTATGGATAGAGCTCTCCAGTCCCTTCATTTGAGCACGCTGGCCTTGCATACCTTAGACCACACAGAGAACAACATCTCTAAATCTAAAAACGCCCCATACCAGGAGACATTTTTGTTGGCACACTTGCTACTGAACAGACATATGAGTCAGACCCTTTCAGATCAGTGAAGCTATACTGATTTACACCAGCTGTGGATCAGACCAGTAAACCACTACAAATCAGATTTGCCATTCCACCAGAGAATGACAACGGGGGAAAACCTATTTACCAGATGGGAAAAAGCAAATTCCATCTTCAAACACCACCTTATTCTTCTCTAATTAGATAAACAATCATTTTTCAAGTGATAATTATTAATAAACACAAAAATCCCAGCTATATCCACACCATGACAAAATATGTGGGGATTTTCAAAGTCAATCTCAGAGGCAAGCAGCTATCACAGTGGATTCTAGATCTAAGGAATTTCTAAAGAAAGAATAAAATCACCTACACCCCTTACAATAACAAAAGTGAGAGGAAAACATTGCCACATTTGGCATTTTGGCTGCCTGTAAGAACTACTGAGAACTATCAGGATGAGTCTTTTGCTTCCAATTTGGCAAGGCTCACTCATTCTTTGATCAATGTATTATTTATATTATAATGAAACTGATGGGCAAATATTTCTCTTAGCCCTAAAAATACAAGCAAGCAAAATCTGTTTGGATTTTCAAATAAATTCACTTAAACTGAGCCTCTATCCTATTAATGTTACACATTAGCAGAAGCCTGAATTTTGATGATGCAAACATTAATGAAACATGAACTTGGATATTACACCAAGAGTGGGAAGGACGCCTTGGATGCACAGACAATAGAGATCTTATAAAAAAGGACTAAGACTGTGGCTTGTTTAGCTTAACTGAACAAAGGTGACATTTGATTGCTGTCTCACTGCAGGATAAATGTCAAAGCAGGAAGGAGCTTCAAGGAAATGTTGAAAGAGGAATAACTAGCTGTGAATTAGCCATAAAAAAAATGTAGTCTTGAAATTAGAAAAATTTAAATATAAGAGATTCTGAAACAGTCTCTCAATAGGAGAGCTGGGGTGCTTAAAATTGCTTAGATGGAGCCTGACTGCTTTATGAAAAGGCAATTGCCATTGTATATCAGGAAGAATTTTGCATATTTATTATTGAGTCATAAACTGAATAACCTAGAGAAATGCACTCAAAAAGCAAATTCAAGTAGGCTGATCATCACACATCTGTGGAAAGGCAACACAAGGCCATTATTCCATACATTTCATTAAAGCACCACATAAAACATTACTATAACCTTTAAGTAGGATGGATTTACCTATAACTGACACATTGCATTCTGAATATTAGACACTGTGCATTTGATATTTAGGTGTTCTTCCTGTTGGTAACTTCTACTGACAGAAGCTTAAGCTGCACATGCTCAGCACCTCTGAAAAAAACAGATCCAGAGGTCATCGGTATTTTAAAAAAATAATCAACTGCATTTAGACCCTTGAGCCTGATAGGCAGTTTAAAAAAACCCACTCTGAATTTGCTGGGTTACTGGCTCAGTTCAGCTCAGTGCAATGAAAGCGTAAGATACAAGGTCTTCCTCTTAGATCTACCAACTGGATTTAACATTTAATTCTTGTGTTTAAGCTCAAGACACCCTAATAGTGACTGGGTTTTTAATTCACTGGCATTTATACACTATAACATGATCCTGCTGTTATTCAATTAAGATTCAGACCTTTCAATGTCCACAGAATGTAGTCAAAAGAACCCATGAAGTCCTTCTCCAATTGATCAGCAGTAAATATTTTTGTTGGAAGGTTCTCTTGAGAAATCAAGTAATAGTAGCCTCTTTGTTAATTGGTGTTTTTTGAAGAGCCAGTGCCTCTTCAGAAGGCAAGTAATTAATTTCCATTTTCTAATAAGATCAGAATTTCCAGTTTAAGGATCTCAAGACAATCAAACACTCAGATTTGCAATCTCCCCGTTTACTGAGGTAAGGGAAGACTAGGAAAGGAAGATGCTTAACTCTACAACAATTTCCTTTCTTAGTTCTGCTACTTTTCCAGTGGAGCCATTGCTGCCTCCCACCTGCCATCTTCCACCAAGTGATATTGAGGCCCAGAATTTTTGGTGGCACTATTCTTTAAACAGCAACTATAAAAGCAACATTTTCCTTTCATGTATTAGTCTTCCTGATAGGTCCCAGTTTAGATCAGCTCTGTCAGGAAGTAAACACAGTGATTTCTGACTGGCTATTCCTATAAATGCCCTACAGGCTGTGAAAGTTTAACCAAGTTCTTTATCATCCAGATATTCCAAAACAGGAGCCAAGATGTTGTCCTTCCCAATCCACATAAAACTTTTTAGAAGGGGCCTCATTTCTGGATTTGTAAAGCAACCATTAAGGTCAAGTGTCCCTCTGCTTCTCTAGAAAGTTGAAGAGCTTCAGCTACTACATGACTTTACAGGCTCTGGTTTTCAGCTCATTATGTACCATAATGTCACAAAGCAGCAAAGCCACATGCTCCCTAAGGGACAGGGACCAAACAGAGCAACACAGCCAACGGACAGGCACCTCACCAGCCAGGGTCCAGCCTCATAGTACCCAAGGGAGGTGAGCAGGGCAGCCCAGGGATTGCAGCAAGGTTCCACCAGGAGTCCAGCTCATCAGGCAGGATCATGGTGACGTGCACATCTGGGGCCCAGCTAGGGATGGCTACTGTAGAAAGACAGGGCCCAGAGATCACAAGGAAGGTCCATAATAGTAAGTCAGCCTACAGGTTGGAGACCAGATCAATGAAGTCCACAGCTGGGCATAAGGACAGCCTCTGACAGAACTAGAGACAGACATTATGTCCAACATGACTGAAGCTGAAATCCCAGGCCTAAGCTTAAATAGAGCTCCTAAGCCTATAGGGAAGAGGGCATGGGTGGAGACCTTAGGTGAAGCTCATCAAGGTCATCAAGGCCCATTACTGACATCAGAGCCCTATGACAGAAACACAAGTGATACTGCAATCAGGTGACAGATGATCATGCTGGGGTAGTAGGAAGACTGCAACATGACTTGGCTCTAAGATACATAAGGGAATCGCTGCCTGGATGAAGGCATACCATTTTCTTCTGATTCTGAGCAACACCGAGAAGTGCACATTCCTCCCAAGGTGCTCCAGCTTTACCTGAATGTCAGTGAGGATTAAGCATGCAGCATCCTTGTTCTGCAAGGGACACACCACAGTAAGATTTTAAGGGTAGTTTCTCTGTAGTATTTTTACATTAGAATACAGATGCTGAGAAACAGAAAGCTAGAGTTTCCCAAGCAGTTGAGGGAAGAGAGAGGATGTGGCTGCTTCAGGCCTCAGGCAAAGAATGCTAAAGGAAGGGAACTCAGGAAACATTTAAACAGAATCAGTTCTGAGAAATGGCTTGATTTATCCAAGAGGATTAAAGTTGGTACAACAGGAGAATTATATATCTCTTCAGCAAGTCCCCAAACACACAGAACCTTGTAAATCTCCCTTAAAGGATTTCTATCAGAACCAGAAAAGGAGGCCCAAGAAAACAAAACACTGGCAGTGCAAAGTATTATTGTAGAAAGGGCTAAAACTGATATAAATGCATGTGAAGAGAGGTACAAATCCTGAGGAAATCAGCAGAGCATTATTAACTTCACTTCTGTCAAAGCTTCCCCTGAGTGCTTCAATTAGAAAATGAACACAGTGTCATATATAAAGACAAGCCTCGCAATATGCTCAGCATTACACACTGTCAACAAACTCTGGAAGCCTGTCTTAAGACTTAAAAAACAACTTCTAGACAAACAACTTTTCTGTCTACATGCTTTTCTAAGCATGGAACACCTCTTAAAAAATATATATATTTGACCTTTCAGATATAAAATAAATACCAGCTGAGCCTCTAACTCAACATGTTAAGAGTTTAAGGTGGAGGATTAAGGGCGAAATAAATGAGAAACGCAGCTTTTAAACCTTTAACAGTCTAATAAAAAAAAACATCTAGCATGACTTCTTGTTGCATGTGGTAGGTAAGAAGGAGAGATGAATGGCAGTAGACTGGGGCCAGAAACTCAGTCTATTGCCATCTTAGAATCATAGGACACCTCCAGGGACACCTTCCACTAGACCAGCCCATCCAACCTGGACTTGAACACTTCCAGGGATGGGGCATTCACAGCTGCTCCAGGCAACCTGTTCCAGTGCCTCACCACCCTCACAGTAAAGAATGTCTTTCTAATATCTAATCTTAATCTACCCTCTTTTAATTTAAAACCATTACCCTTTGTCCTGCCACTACATGCATTTGTAAAAAGTCTCTCTCCAGCTTTCTTGTAGGCTTCTTTAGGTACTGAAAGGCTGCTCTCTGGTCTTGCTGGAGCCTCCTCTCCTCCAAACTGAACAACCCCAACTCTCTCACCTTGGCTTCATAGGAGAGGTACTCCAGCCCTCTGATCATTGTGGCCTCCTCTGGACTCGCTCCAACAGGTCCATGTCTTGCTTATGTTGGGGGTCCCAGAGATGAACACAGTACTCTAGGTGGGGTCTCATGAGGGCAGAGGGGGAGAATCACCTCTCTCAACCTGCTGATCACGCTGCCTTTCATGCAGCCCAGGATACAGTTGGCTTTCTGGGCTGCAAGTACACATTGCTGGCTCATGTTGAACTTCTTGTCCACCAACACCCCTGAGTCCTTCTCAGGGCTGGTCTCAATCAATTCTCTGCTCAGCCTGTGTTTGTGCTTGGGATTGCCCTGAACCATGTGCAGGACCTGGCACTTGGCCTTATTGAACTTCATGATGTTCACTTGAGTCTACCTCTGAAGCCTGTCCAGGTCCCTCTGCATGGCATCCCTTCCCTCCAACGTGTTGACTGCACCACACAGCTTGGTGTTGTTGGCAAACTTGCTGAGGGTGCACTCAATCCTACTGTCCATGTCACTGATAAAGATGTTAAACAGTGTCAGTCCCAACAGTAGCCCCTGAGGAATGCCACTTGTCACTGAT
>JAVJGJ010000047.1:12603125-12661134 GCA_035590215.1 Microhierax caerulescens
AAAAGTGTTTCCTTTTTTTTTTTGTTTTTTCCCCCCCCCCCCCCTTTTTTTTTATAGAAGCAATATACAAATCCCAAATTAACCTTGAATCTTTACAGGTCCTGTTACAGGCAGGGTCAGTACTGCTCAGACCAGGGTTAGTCAGGACAGTGCTCAGCCCATCTGTGTAGGACGATTTGGAAGTCTCAGCCTTTTCCTGAGCAGAGTGGTGTACAGGGAAGCGTGTTTTTGGTGTACTTTATTAGCCTTTACTGTAAACCCCCTTTTCAGCCCTACAGTTGATCCCTCCTGGTCAGAAGCGAAAGAAAGTGATGGGGCAGTTGTGTGGGGAGTGCAGTGTTTGCCTTCTGCCACCTCTGCACGGAGAACGGTTGTCAAGATCGGCTCCTTAGATCTTTAAATATAATGCCGAGGGGGAAGGACCACAGTGGGTAGGCTGGAGGGGCCACCTAGGTTTTACAGTGTGGGACGTGACCCTTGGGCGATCCTTCCCGCAGCCTCACGCAGGCGGGAGGGCGTTATTCCCCGCAACAAACCACAGCGATCTGAACCCCCTTGCCCAGGACCGGCAGCACCGCGGGCTCCCGCTGCGGCGGCCGCGGGCCGGGCGCGCTCCCGGGGGCAGCCGGCCAAAAGGGGGCGGCCGGGGGGGCGGCAGCGGCCGGTTCCCCCAGCCCGCCCCCCAGGTCTCCTCCGGGCCGGGGTCGTTCCGCCCGTCTGCGGAGCAAGGTGCCGGTGCCGGAGCCCGCGGTTGCTCCAGGAGGGATGCGCGCAGGCGGCTGGCCGCAGCGGAGAGCCCGTACCCGGGATCTGCCTCCTCGGTCCCCAGTGGAGCCAGCCTGGTGTCCTGGCACTCAGAGCTTCACCTCTGGTGGCTCATTAACTCCGGGAATCAAAGCTATTTTATTACCAAAATACATCAGGCCACTCATAAATGGGTGAAGACTTGGCCCAACTCATCACATGCTGGCCCCAGACAACCCAAAGGGTTCTATAGCACTTCTGTTGTCACCAGCATCAAGGGGTAAAGTTCTAGGTCTGATTAACGAAAACTTGAGCAACTCATGTCCCCAGGGTGGTTAGCTTTAGAACATTGAAAAGTTTTTGGTTATTAAGAAAAAAGTTAAACAGGTATAGAACAAATGAAATCCAGGCTGGGCACGCACGCTGAAACTGCTCCACTGAAAACGTAGCAGATGTTCAAAGGTTTTAGAGTTTACGTGTTGCTTCAACCTGTGAGTTTCGCTCTCCTGTCTCACTGTAGGAGACTACAACACAAAAAATCATAGATTTGCATATGGAAAAGAAATAAAAATTGCAATTCAAAGCACTCAGAAAATATTAGGCATCTTTCCAGTCACATCAGCAGGCTTTGATGGAGTTGCCATATGACCTTTCTCATGTTATCTATCCAGTGGAGTGTGAAAAATAACGCTAAAAAAATGAACCTGTTTTTAGTTAATGTCCACAATGTGCTGATGCATTACAACGCTCTGAAGTAAGAGATCTCTGCTTGAAATGGTGTCCAGGAATATCAGTAGTATGACCTCCCTTGAACTGTATGATTCCCTAATCATCAGATAACACCATTGTTATAACACGTGCTGGGCATGTGCCATTGACCTGCCACTTTGTGGCACAGCTCTGAGGGACCAGAAAACAAACAAATAAATTCATCATACCATTCATGGAGCCAAGCCATCCTTCACGGAGTAAAAGCTAATCAACTTCATAATAACAGGCAGTGCCCATGCGCAATCAAACTGTTTAGTTCTTTATGAATTATTCAGTGAGTCCTCCTGGCAGTTGGGGTAAGTTGTTTGTTCGCCTGGCTGCTGTTTCTCTTCTGCAGCAGTCCCCCCTCGCTGTCCAGATCCAACATTTCATGTTGATTCCACAGAATCAGTGAGCGATGGGCAGGCTGCACTATCCTCATGGCCAAGCAATGTTCTGCCAATTGATTTCTTTAAATGAAAAGCTTTTAATCGACTGCAGATTTTGTTTTCCAATCTCTCTCCTCTCAGACTCTGTTCTGCTAATTTGCATTTTGTTCTTCTTCCATTTTCTTAATGACACAGCAGTCCAGACAGGAACTGTTTATTGATGTTGCTGCATTAGCAGGCAAAGCAGATAAACCTTCTTGTAACTGTTGTTCTCGAGAACCATGGTTTTCTTCCTTTTGCAGGTTCAGATAAAAACAGCTTAAAAACTCAGTATCAGACTAATAGCTCATTTATGGAAAAGATAAAAAGCAGCCATTTCCTTTAAAAAATGTTTCCTTTTTAACTTTCTCACATTCTTGTCTGCAAAGCTTCCCCTATCTTAAATTTAGAACTCCAGCATCCCATTTCCTCTATGAAAGCTTCAGTGGTGTGATCCATCAATAAAGATGGACTTTCTTTTACTTATGTGATATATTTATCCATTATACAACAGCATTTGTAACATGGACCCATGCTTAATCAAAACTAAGTAACCTGACTCTCAGTAAGAGCTAATGCTTGTTCAAAGCCCAGTTGTAAGAGCAGTCCCACTTAAATTCTCTGGAGGTAAAGATGACACCTTTCTGCAGCACTGAGCAAAATCAGTTAATTTCCAATCTACTTTAAACACAGAAATTGCTTTGTTTTCCTTATTTCCAGTAACTTTTACCAAACAGCTTAGACATGAACATAAATGCAAAGACATTCTTGAGGCACGCAGTTGTGTGTAGCCCATTATATTTTTCCTGACCTGCAAGGATAGATTTATTTTTATTTCGAGAATTCTGCATGAGCCAGTGAAATTCACCCTCCAGAGCAGACAAAAATTTGGATTTTCAGATGCTGTGCAAAAAGGAAGAAGCTCTAAACAACTTCTGTGGAAACCCAAGTCCCTTTTCAGGACAAAAAGACTCACAGAAATTGCAAGGAACCTCCCAGATAAAATCTCTGGAGCTCCTAGTGTTCCCCTGTAACCGTACTAGGCTCAGATGGAGTAAGATGATCATGATCAGAAAGAAAATACATTGAAATGGTCATCAGGCAGTGAGGATGGTGTAAGGGCTTAGTGGAGGATCTCCAGAAGTGCTAAGAATCACCAGCTCAGTTGAAGCTGGGGAGCAAAGAACAGAACTGATAGAGCCAAACAACCCTATCTTCTCTCCTTTCCTCTTCAGCTGACTTCTGCAGCTCCTCCTCTCATGAAAATTCACCTCTGTGCTGGCACAGGGTGTGGAGGTGGGACTGAGGGGGGGCAGCTTTCATTCCTTTGATCTATTGAACTATTAGTTCATTTGCAAGTCAGGCACTGCTGCCTTCTAAACTCTGCCAGTCTCCTAGGACTTCACTGGGATACTAAAAAAACATCTCAGCCAGCCTACTCCAGCCACTGGCAGGAGGCAACTTCCACCATCAGGAAACCTACTGTGTCTCCAGACACCCCCTTTTTTGTTGAGGCAGCTGCCACTTGCAATGTTTGTAAGGCAAACACATATTAAGTCCAAGTTCTTTTGAAGGTGGCTTCTACCTGTTGATAAGAGCAGTCAAGAGCAGTACTGCACAATCTGCTTCCTTGCTGTCTGAACTTGAAGATACCTTACGCTGTATGTAAGCTAAAATGGCACATGCCTTTGGTCAGTGGGATTCAATGGACATGTAGCAACTTCGTTTTGTGTCCTAATCCTAGGAAGCAAAATGCACGAGGTGTTTTCCAAAACAATGTCCATCTCTGACCTTTTTCTTCTGGCCTATGCAGAAATGTCACTCAGGAACTAAGGACAGAAGCAACTCAGAGGCAAAACCATGCACACAGGACACATTTTTTCATCTGAAGGATTCCTTTTGGAAAGAAGGACATTAGATTCATCTGACTACATTTATGATTTGAGGTTTTTTATAAGGCTGTACTGAAGAGTCTTCTATTTGACTTAACTTCATTTTAAAACTAATTTTTCCTGAGGGAAGGCTGAATATAAACTGAGTAGGGATTTTAAAATTTGACCTAGAATGTTGAACTAATACCTGGCCTTTGAACTTCTCTTAGATTACCCAGGGTTTATGGTCATCCTATGTTTCATTGGAAGGGTCATTTCCTGTAGGACTGAGATCCAGTCATCTGATTTGTGACCTCTTGGATTAGATTTATGACCTTCCAAGGTCTTTAACTCCTTCTAGACTGTTAAATTGCAAAGAGGACATTGTAAGTCATTAGAAAAGCAGTTTTCTCCAGTATGGTAATATGGTTTTGGAACGACCTTTAATTCTGGCATCATAGGACACTACTGATTTCCAAACAATATTAAGACTTTGTAGTTATCCCTACCTTTTCTTAATTTAGAAATAGGTATATATATACATTGAGATAGCAAAAATTTGCCAGTATTTGCAAACTTGGCAAACAAATTAATAGTCCCCTACCTCCATATCAAAGGTATTTAAACAAAAGTGAGACTTCATTTTCAGCTCAGCTAAGTACTGACAACTTCAGCTGATCTCAACAGAAGTAGAAGCTCAACAACCCTCAAAATTACACCAGTAATGCACAATTGTAGAGCAACATGCTTTCTTCATGTGTTTGTATGTGTAATTAGTGTCTGCACTTTGTTGGGCAGGAATCATCTCTTTTGTTAATGTTTCTACAGCGTGTAGTACAGTTTGAATTTGCTTTCTGATAAGAATGAAAATAAATGCATTGAATAGATTCAGTCCTCAGATACAGAGCTTTACTAGAGTGAAAGTTAAGAAAACACAAGATTTCTGTGGTTACACATAAAATTCTATAGATTGATGCAACTGCATTTTCAAGAGAAAGTTAAGTGCCATAAGCTTGAGTTTTGTAAAGACCTCAGTTTGAGTTAAGTACCAAAACCAAGGACTAGATTTATTGAGAAATTCCCTTCTGACTTTGTGTGAAAAGATGAAGTAGCTCTCCTTAGAAGGAGTCTTCTTTGATGTCAGTCCCCACATTAGCACTCCAAATATCTGCGTGGTCACCTGTGTTACAGCCTGAGAACTATCTGTGAAAACCTACTTCTTGTGTTTCTTTTGCCTGTCTTTCAGATCCCATGAGGCTACGAGCCTTTCGCTGTAATGGCCGTTCTTGCAACCCTCCAGTGGGAAACCTTGCAACAGGGAGGACACCAGTCACTCTCACCACGTGTGGCCAGAACAGTACAGAACTGTACTGCTTCTACCCAGACCACAATCTCCTCCATCAAGTCTCCCATGGCTGTGGGCAGCCTCGCTGCACCAAATGCAATGCCAACCAGCCTGATAACTCCCATCTCCCTGCTGACATGACAGATGATTTCTTTGCAAACCCCACTTCCTGGTGGCAGTCTGCCCAAGGGGTACACAGGGAAGAAATCAGACTGGACTTTGAAACAGAATTCTACCTGACTCATGTCATCGCTGTGTTCAAGTCACCTCGCCCAGCCGCGATGGTGTTGGAAAGGTCCCAGGACTACGGGCAGACTTGGAGGCCCTACAAGTATTTCTCAGTCAACTGTACAGCAACTTTTGGGCTCCAGGATGATCTCATTGAGGAAGGCTCCATGTGCACTTCCAGGTATTCAGATGCAGTGCCCTGCACCAGAGGAGAGGTAAGCAATAACTGAGGTTTGGACTAAGCTTAATGTCAAACACCTGAAGACTGGCTGAAAATCAGAGTGTATATGCTCAGAGAGATATTGTGCATATAAATTAAGAAAGGTAGCCCAACCCCAAAGGCTTTGTGTTAAGAAAATAAAGGGGAAGAAGAAGAGAAATTATATATCAATGAAAATTAATGGAAATGCTTTTTTTTTATGACAGTTGCACAGGATAGGATTGACATTGCCTAATCTTACATTGTGGGTGCCACTAACTGAACTAGAATTCCAACAAAATAGATGTAGGGAAATACACATTTGTAGAGTCTGGTTTTCCTACTTTAAGATTGCATGAACTGCATAGTCTTTCTTTTTCTTCTCCATATAAAAAGTCCTAGATGATTGGATGACTTTTAAATACATCCTTCCCCTAAGTTTAATGTAACTTTTCTTGCTGGAGGTGACTGTTCTTATCATATCAAGCCATAGGCTTCAGAAAAGAAACCGTTTAGATGCAGGAAATGGAAGTGAGCAACCAGGTTTCACTATTCGACAGTGGGTATACCCTCCCTTGGTATGAATATTTGATTGTGCTATTAAACATATGTGGAAGGCTTTCTTCTAAAATAAATGTACAACTGCTCTGATAAACTCCTCTGACAAGAACATTAATGGCTACTTAGTAATCAGATATGTAGTTTAGTCATAACCCTTTTCATTCATCAATCTTGAAACAGTCTAGATGGGAAAGACAGTAAATATTGTTGGTATCATTTTATAGAGGAGACATAAAGGCACAAAGGAAGATTATAAGAGATTCCTATCGTCACAACAGAGGCTGGAGTGCCTTCACTTCCTTCTCTCTTCCTTAGAGAAGTCACAGTCCTCTTGGTTTCCTTGTCTGGAAGTGATCATGCAGGTTTGACAGTAAGACTTTGCTGCAAATTAAGCTCAGGTGTGACATGAATGGTCCAGATAGGCTTCAAAAACCACAGTGGTTTCAGCAGTGCACTTCAAAATGCACTTGAAGAGAAAGAAATTAATGTACTATACCTGAGACACAGAAACAGCAGTAAGGAGAGACTGAGTTCATCTTTGTGCAACAGACTAGGAAAAAACTCTGCATATTACAAAACTGGGACAGATCATGTAACTACTCAACTGTCTTGTTCTCATAGTAGTAATACTGCTGCTCAGTTATCATGATACATTTAAGCCAAATGTCTTCTGTAGAGAGATTACAGTTTGCTATATCAATACAGAATCTAGGCAACTAGTATAATTTTCCACTCTTGTGTGTCTTCCAATCAGAAATCTGGAAGTACTTTGCAAGATCCTTTAATGATCTTCAGCACACATATAGTGGTCCTGTGGCCATTTCACAGAAGGGGAAAAGCCAGCAGAGAAATGTGAAGTGTTTTGTGGTAAAACAGAACAATATTCTGGTTGAGTAAGGAACAGAATATTCGATCTGAGGCAAACGTCTTGGCCTTAAATGCAAAACAACTCTTCCTTCTGTAGTACAGTATCCCATATTGCCCTGCACTGTGTTGGCTTTTGTGCTTACTTAACCTTGGGGAATATCATGAAGAGCATGTGTTGCTGCTACAACAAATCTGAGAAGTGGATGGCAGAAAATCAAATAATAAAACATTCATCCAACACAAATCTTTGTGATTACAACTGTCAAAATCATTCTGTCAACTTGGGCAGCAACTACACGGAAATGAATATGTGTATGCTTAATCAATCTACACTGTGGTAGCAGATGCTAGAAAACAATATTAATAGTAAGAACAGTCATACATTTACAGGCCATACCTTTGCAGATCCCAAATAGTTCCATGAACTGTTACATGAATTGAATACATACAGAGGTCACTTCCTCCACAGGACGGAGAGCTGAAGCTTCACACAGCACACAGGAGTTAGTGCAACCTAACAGTGAACAAGGCAAATACTGTTTCACAGCACATCCAATCCAAAAGGATTCTGAAGTTCTGGACAGACTTTACAGAGACCTCTTAATCAATCCATAAAATGCCACTATGACAAGGGTGCAAAAGCATCAGGCTTTTCAGGTCAGCAATATGACACAGCAGATTCTTTTGTGACTGAAAATAAAGGAAGGCAGAGTATAATTATTTAAAGTGATACCTGATCAGATTTGCCTGACACTGCTACTGTTACTACAAGTCTTACAGGAGCTTTGCCCATGCATCTCAGAACTGCAGTTTTATACCTAGTGTCACAAATGTCACCAGGGCATCCCCTCAAAAACACTGACTCACAACTGACTTGGAAGGAAGCTGACTGAACCCCATCACTACTTTGTGCAGTATTCTCTGCTTCTTGTTCACATCCACTCTGACCTATCCAATTACTGATTCTGGCTAAGCCTTGGATTGCTGAGAAGCTCACATCACAAGCTGACAACATTTCTGAAATGATCAAAACTGTTCCAACTTAAATGCTAATTAATGCTCTGAGATAAATGTCAGTTTTCTTTTCTGAGAGGGTTGAAGTAATTTCTACTGCATGACACTCAGGTTTTTCTTGGGTGTTGTCCCATTTATTTGGAGAATAGACACAAATTCCTTTTGAACAGGGCACAAAAGGAATCAAAAAAAGACATGGCTTTCTAAGAACACTTGGGTTTAAAACCCATGTGGGACACATCATAAAACAAGATTTCAGGTCAACTGGCTTCCAGAACTGAATAATGTAGGTACGATAGGACACGGTAGTAGAGCTCCAATAATTTAAATGCATCTGCATGCAACTTTACATACAACTGAGATATATTTCCGTGAGTCAGCACACTCTGGTGGTCCTCCAAGGCCACTGAAAAAGGCTTTTCCTGGAAACAGGACAGGAAACTTGGCAGAAGAGAAACTTTTAGGAGACTAAAATGGAGGCAGAAGACATTTAGGTGAGTGGTGTGACAACGTCAAAACAGAACATTAAGTGTCAGTAAGTCAGGATGTATTCCCTGTCTCTTGTAGATTATCCCTTATCTTTCACCTCTGACAGGTTCACACATCTCCATTCCATTTCAGATAAGGTACAGCTGAGACAGAAGGTGTCATGCATAGAGAACAAGTTCTCTAGAAATGCAAGGAGATGGCTTTCTAATGTCTCTTCTGCAGTTTTCTTTTACTCCAGCATTAATAAATCCCTTACCACTGTTCAGATCCAGAGTACTTCTGCAGCTAGAATCTATCTAGCTGAGATCCTCATCTTAACTATTCTGGCAATAAACTTGCTCTATTGATGATTTCTGGTCTAGGGGGCAGAGCAATTTATTCACTGCCAATTGGCTAGACATCATTTGCTTCACGTGAAGCACCACAAAGTCAACACCTACTTTTATGCTTATGAACACTTCTCAGTGAAAATGCTCCACTAGCATGTCTTAAGTCCTGACCAGCCTATTAAATACCCTGTGTTTTGCCTGTTGACTTCTATCACTATAAGAAATGATGTATTAAATGGGAAACAAATGCTTCTAATCTTTATCCAATTCTTAAGGGAGAACGTTCTTAACTATTCTTAAGGAAGAATAGTTACTGCTGTGCTCATCAGCTTCATTATGCCAACCTTAAACATAACTTCATGAACTAAAACCAACCCCACCTTTTTAAGGTGTGTTCATCTACTGTAAGTGCATCTACAGACAATGCTTGCATGGAGTCTTACGCATCAACTGAGACCTTTTTTACCTACTTGTCCATCCATCTGTTTTTCTAATTTAAAAACACTGTGCTATATAGTCATGGAGCCTAAAATGAGCCTTCAGGTCAGCTAATGTAAATCAAAACTCTGGCCCAAACAAAAGGAAAAATTACCACAACTTTGCATCACACATTAGTGTGACTTACAGTTCAAACATCATATGGGGAAAACAGGACCTGAAATGTTTCAACCTGAATCCTGACAGCATGTGCACTCAAGGGTCTGAGAGATTAAGAGCGCGTATTTAATAAACTGGAATATCAGGAAACGGAAACAAATGTTTTCCTCCATCGAAGATGATGTTTTCATGAAAGGAAGGCATTAGCATCCAAAGTGGGTAGAACACTGACCTGCTTATAACCACCAGACCCAAAAGGAGACCATTCCCCTATTGGGTCTAGCTAGTGGAAGGGAGTTTTGAATCAAAGACTGGTTCATTTATGTGAGTGTCTGTGTGACAGATGACACCAATGAAGTGTGATATAATAAACCCATTACTGGAATTCACTGGGGGCTGGAAGAATTGTGTATGCCTGAATTAAGTAACTGGTTTCTATGGCAACATGTTAAGTGTGCCTTGCACAGAAGACCTGTTCATTCTCCGTTTTGTATCCTATGGTGACCTCTTTAGGGACAGAAGTCCCCAGCAGTGCCTTTTGTCAAAGATGAGTGGACTCGCTTTGTAGCTAAAGACTTTTAATCACTCTTCTAACACACTCTGTGAATGCCAGATCAAGACATGTTGTGATGGGATGCATTTCTGTCTGCTTCAAAAGCCACCAGGTTGTTCAGACAGAAGCCACAGTCAACCCTACAGAAGTCCTTTTTCTCTGCACTGACACTGAAGACCTCTGCTGCCTTTCTCCATCTACAAGGGCTCCCTGAGCAGCAGCTATGGCAGAGGGGAACCACTTACACACAGACACCAAACCATGAGAGGGACAGGGCTCTGTGTGGAATGTATGTGATCATGTTCCAAGCACCTACATTTTTTTCTGTCTTTTCTCAGGCTTTTCTTTTACTGTATTCATGCCAAACCTTTTGATGAACAAAGAAGGATCCCCCCACACACACATACCTCATTAAGTGGCAACATCAATAATTCAAGAGGTCACCACTGAGGTTTCAGTGGCTTCTTAAAGGTCTGATCTCATATGGCAGTGGGGTCACGGAAAAGAAACATGCTTAGCACATCACAAGGTTGAATTCCTAGTAGCTAAGATGCAAAGGCAGGGTCTTGCAGTGCAGTGAATTGTCCAACAGTCACCGGGACTGGCCTCTCAAAGTTCCATGATGCTCAGGTTATTCTGACTTCCAGCCAGAAAGGATTCCAGGAGGGATTAGTCACTACTGAAGGTAAGTGCCCGAATGTTATGACTAGGGCTGTCTGTTCAGCATTTCATTTAACTTGAACTGTAGAGAAGATAGAATGCAGAGGCAAGTTGAGAGGAAGCAGTTAACACCAGCAGTGTAAACAAGCAGATAGCACTGCCAGGCCCAACTTCCCTAGAGAAAGAATGAAGGGGCTCAAGGATTTGTCTCTGAAGAGAATTTGAACTGATGAGACCAGTCCAGCATTCTCATCTCTGGCAAGTGAACTTCAGGAGGGCACCAAGTCTACCCTGATCTGGCTTGTAATGAGCTGTTTCAGAGACATTTTGAACTTCATAAACTGTCCAAAAAGACACAGTAGGGTTTTTTTGAGCATTGTTTCTCCATTTCCTGAACACACAAGGCAGCAGGTATCAAATTATTTTTTTTTCTTACCTTGTTTTACAAAACCTTTATGTAGTTGCAGCTATTACTTTTTTTCCAAGTCTCAACTGTGAGAAAATATAAATCTTACGGATTCTCTGTAACTGTCAAGCTCCAGGCAAAAGAACACCTAACTGTTTGCTCTACAACTGTCCATATATCACTGTCATGGTGAGACTATACACTTAGCCAAATCGGTTCATGTGTGAGATTTCAGCCAAGAGATATACAAGAGATACAGAGATATAAGTGGCTCTCATCAGAAATGGATGCTCTCCCATGAGAATACGGCTTGGTTGACATTGGTTTACACTGACAGTGATGGGTTGTTTTAACTTTCCCTGACAATTCAGCAAAGTGAAATGAGTCTCTTCATTCTCAATCCAGTTCCCAGCTGAACTGTCTGCATCACAGAACTGCTCGTGCTGCCCTTTGCCATTTCAGAGCAAGTATCATTCCTCATAATGAAAAAGGACACTGCACTTTCTGGGAGCTTGGAAATGTTCTCACATCCCCATGTAAGGTGGTGCTATGTAGAATGGAAGGAATTTTGTGCATTCCCTGTATACAAACAAGCTGAAGGTTTTTGTGCCCAATAGTCTAGATTTTGTACTCCGACTACATTACCTGGCTTGATAGAAGATACTGCTTCTCCCTACAAACCTTGCCTTTCTATACAAATATAGATTTACATCTGCGAATAACCTGAACCTACAGAATAAATTTTGTTTGAGGAAGAGAAAAAGTCTGCACTGCTCTTCAGATTTGTCTGCCTCTAACTTCAATTGTGCAGTCTTCATCCATCGTCATATTGGCAGCAATACCTAAATATTAATATTGATGCCACACTGACTGGATTACTGGAATAACCTAAAAGCAAATGCAAACTGGGGGGATATTGACCCTCTCTGTTTCAGAAAACAGAATGAATTCAAGTTGCTACTGCCTTGGTAGTAGCTGAGTTTACCCAGATCAGAGAAATTAAAAAAATCAAACACACAATTATTTCTTTAACAAATTATTACATTCTATACTGGCTTCTAAGTTTTATTCTCTGGAAAGACAGAAAAGCAGTGGATCATGACTGAAAAACACTATTCCTTGAATCGTCAGAATGGGCTTTCTAATAGCTAAGAGAATAGCTAGACTTCCTTTGTGCTCCAAAGAGTATTTCAAAACAGGAAAAAGACTACTTCTTAGTAAAGACTACTGTACCACAAGATGGAAGAATTAATTTTAGCCAAGGGGCTCCATCAAAATAAATCAGAAGATATTTTCCACTGGGTAGGAAAAATTCTGAGACAATTGTTTACTATTCCTTTAAGAACAAAATCAACTCACATGAAAATCTGTTAATGAAGAGGATTTAGGACTGATGAGAGTTTATATTGCAGCTTCCTTCTGATGGGCCTAGTGTAAGCACATAGACATGTCTGACCTCATTAACCTGACTGTGTGCAACATGATCAACATAGCTTAAAGATGATTTGTAATATCAAATTCTTGTTCTGCACAAGGATCTTCTTTTGTAGGAGGCCATGCATTGGCACTGCCCTCTGTTCATGACTCATATTCCTTGACCTTAGGCTATGAGCTTGCAAGGGGAAACCTTTATTGTGTCCACATCTTTTCTGACTAATACTGGCTGGAAGATCAGGTTAAGAAAACAGAATTATCTGCATCAAGAATGGTGAAGCAAAACATATGGCAAGAAATCAAAAATTTGAGACACTGTCCTCCGGAATGAAGATGATCTCTTGACTGGTGATAAAATATCACCCCTTGTGAAGCTGTGCCAACTTGTGTACAGCACAACCAATCCTCTAACAGTGACTGCCATTTTTAGCTTTGCATACTTACAGCATTCTCCAACGTCCTTGCTCTTAGAAAGGTCAGGAGAGGACAGGGTAGTGGCCATCTTTTTGAGGCGCAGCTGATTGACTTTCGAAAATGAGAATGACAAATATGCGCTTGATAGCAGATATGCAGATAAGCATGAATGTCCTACTCAGCATTCAGCTCCAGTGTCAGCTCCTGATTATAAGGGAAACTCAGGATCTAGGATGTATTTCCACAAAGAACTGAGACTATAAAGGTGCTGAATACCCTCAACTTCCACCCAGTTCAATGGAAGCATAAAGATTTCTAGGGTGTCCTTTAGCAGATTTAACCACCATCAGATTTTCTTCTGCAGCTTTGCGTATGCTACTTCTATGAAAGCTGCACGCTGACGTTTAGAGAAATGACTGGGACATTTCAGCGCAGTCTGTTACAGCAAAAAAATGAACAGAGCTTCCACAGAGCTTGATACTAGATAGATTTAATTAGATGAGAAATAGTTTTACAGTGGACATCATGGGAAGCCCTCTTCAGGGCTTGCATCTTAATTAAAAGAAAAGACTTTATTACACTCTCTTCATGTCTTTTACATGAAAGGAAAACTGCAAATTTGCTCCATATCTTTGAGAAATGAAGAAATAATCGTATTTCTGCCTTTCTGCAAAAGGCAGAAGTCAAACATCTATCTGTATAGAAGGAATCTGCTTCATAGGCTTCAGAAACACACTGTTTGTGAACTAAAAAAAAAAGGAACAAATAACAGTGAAAAGACAGAGTGTCTCTTCCTACAGCTCATGACTCTAGGAGTTCACCAATACTTAGATCCATTTCTAATCTAATCTTTAAACATTTATGCAGAAACGGTTGAGACAGCCATACTCCTATCTTTTACCTATTTTTATTGAAATTGCATATATTGAAGATCCATCTCCAGGGATTCTCAGAGAATTCCACAGATATACATTTATTAATCTTCCTCCCATTCCATGAAGTATTTGAATAACTGCATCCTATTTTTACAAAAAGCAAGCAGGACACACAACAGACTTCTCCTATTCCTAATGAATTCACTGGCAAATCAGAACAGCATAAGGCTTAAGTTACTTGCTGAATGTCATACTGAACAATTGCGCTGGGGCTTTGGACAAATAGTCACATTCCCAACTTTGTGTTTTGGTGACAGTGACATCTCTTCCTTTTTTACAGGAATAAAATTATTCCCTGTAGCATATAAAATTATCAACCTATATATGTAACCACCAATCTGTCTCCTAATTTAGGATTCATTTTTTCTTAGGGAACCATAAACCCAAACACATTCTTTTAAAATATAATCTTATATTTTTAGTACAGAAAAAAGTGTAGTGGTTTTGTTTGGGTGTTTTTTTTTTTTTTTAGGTAAACTATGCATTTATGGGAAAAAAAAATTTAGAGCATGTAAGGTGAGATACCATATCTGTTTTAAGAATTCATCCCACTCTACCATTATTTGCATCAATACACATAGTAGACTAATAAGTATAACTTATGGTTTGTAACATATTGCTATTGACAGTAGGGCAATACATAGGCTCAGGAAGATCTAATGACTGACACTTTAATGTGAGAAGAAACATCCAATCAAATATTAAAAACAAGCCAAGAGATGGTGATTACATTATGCTCTCCCCTGTGCTCAAATGTTTTAACCACCAATATTTCAAGGAGAAAATGTTCTCCAGAAGGGAAGAGAGAGGGAAATTCCATCTTCCAGTTTTATGCATATATGAAATAATGTTGCTAATACTTATGTAATTACAAAATAAAACAGTGCTACCTGTGTGTAAAATGCAGCTCAACTAAACCTGCTTATATTGGCACAACATATCTGCTTTGACTCTGCTGATACAAAATGTCTTTGTTTAAAGTAAGTACTCAATATCTTTGATTTTTACAAAGTTAAGGAAGGCTAACTCCTGAGTGGTTGTTGAATCTGAGAAGAACATATAAATTCCACTCCCAAAAGACTTCACTAGTGTTATGTCACCCAAATCATATCTTTAACACTTAACAAGTCCTGCCTTGGGAGAGATAAGGACAAACAAATCCAGTCTCACCACTGAGCTTATTCTAAAGAGAAATGTGTCATGAATTAATCATACAAGCAAACTCTTGTACCCCAACTGGAATGGAATACTGTTCTTTTTAAAAGGACGCCACAGTCCCTATGGGACATCCAAGCTATTAACATCTCTACTCACAAATAATGTTCGGAGTTCTAAGGGGATATGAAAAATGCCAAAGCAAGTCCCCTCGAGAGATTCAAGGCCAGAAATGAAAATATTTGCAAAACAATAAACCCACAGGGAATCCAACTTTTTTCCAAGCTGTCAAGCAAAGAAGCAAAAAACAATACAGCTTCGTGAAAGCAAATGGCCCTATGCTGAGAGAAGAGCACCCAACAGCTGTTCTTTTGCCTAAAGAACTCAGTTCTATCTGGATGCCAATTAAGACATGGGGAGGATGGATAATTGACTGGAGATCCCAAAACATGAATCCATCTCTTTAAACTTATCATGCTGTACAGAAAAATAGGTTTCTAGTAGCACAGTACAATACACAAGATTTCCTTCACAGTTAACATAGCACAATGCAAGACTATTGCCATCAAGCAGAAGTATAATGCCAGAGACACAGAGCAAAACAAAACACTTTGGCCACTATCTAGTAATTTCTTTCAGGGAGGCCCAGTAAAAACTCTTGTTCTTCACCTCATTCACCCTTCCTCCCTGTCTTTTGTGAGGAGATCCACAGCTGTTCACAACTGGGATCTCTGGGGCACAGATACAGTAAGCCTCTTGATCAGCCTTGTATAAGGAGGTTGATATCAAGCAATAAAATTAAATACACTGATTGGTAGCTGATCTTTAGAATAATTAGAACAAATGACTTGTTAACAGTTCAAGTTACAGGTATTTTTGAATGCCCTGCTAAGCATCTTGTTAAGCACCAGCAAGTTCTTTGTTTAAAGGAGTAACTTCAAGAAGGAAGTACCACCACAAGATGAATAAGCTGACGGGAAGTTTACCACAAGAAGTGAACTCAGAAAAACTTAAGCACTAACTAACTGGGAGAAAGGTAATTCCGGCAGGGGGAGATGGCGACCACCGACTCATTGACCACCGACTCAAGAAATGCACATACACACACACACAAGACCAAAAGAGAAATAGAAACTGAACACATGGATTAATTAAGATAGTAAGTGAGAGAATTGCTTAACAAATTGAAAACTGAGTACTAAATATTGAGAGAAATATGTAACTGGTAACCAATGAAGGCTGATGTCTTTGCTGAACTGTATAACTAGCGTAAAGTTTTGACATCTGGGGGGCTAGGCATTTGTGGGTTACCACCTAGCTCCCTACTTTGCACAAACTAGAATAAAAGAATAGAAATACCTCGACTGGGTGTGTGAATTTGCACTGCACACCGGGCAATGAGCCCACATACGAGACAAGGACACTGGCAGATCTTGCAGAAGCTAATGACATATTGATTACTTTCCTACAGATGTCTTGTCCTGTAGCAAAGTACCTCTTGCATTTATGTTCTTCAGCCAGTGGTCTGTTAGGTATCCTCAGCAGAGCTATCCTAAAACGAGGTACCATTTTTACTAAGCATATATATTAGAGAAGCCATAGACAAGAAAGCTAAGTGTGAGAATAGAGCTTACAAAAACCAGCAACTCAACAGACCACTTTACCCTTGGTTCCTCTGTTTTATGCCAATTTAGAACAGTTTCACAAGGACTTTAAACCATTAATATTCCAGTAGTTATTTTTGAACCCTGCTTTGAGATCTCTGAGCTTAGCAGGCTCGGCAAAACAATTGCATCCAGTTCACTGCCTTTGTCTTAGATTAATTGACCATGTGGGAGGGTGTCTGTACACGACCAGGTGCTCATGACTCTAAGAAGCTACTCCACCTTGTGTGGTCCACAGGGGACTGGGACAAAGGAGAGAGAGTTCATAAAGCTGGTTCTCACTAGACAGATCAGACCATCCTGGATTAGGGGAACTGGGCAGAGGAGATTTGGTCTTTGTCCTGTGAATCCATCAGTAAGGGGAATGCTGGGCACCTGGACAAAACAGAATGGGCCATTTGCTTATGGTTCCATTGACTGGGGGAATGTAGACTGGGGTGGAAAGGCCTGGGCTACTTTGTCATGGTTTCATTGGTCAGGGGAATGTAGGCACCTGCATTGCACAGCCTGGGCAATCTGCCCATAGCTCTATCAAACAAGAAAATACGGGCACCTCTGATCTCACCAAACAGGGCTGCTTGCAGCTACTGTAAGTAGCTGACAGTATAAAAGAAGGGAATTAAAAGAAAAAAGAACAGAGCTAACCAAACAGAAAATGCTGTGGACAGGTGGGAAACATACCACTGCCTTTTCTGCGGCACTGCCAGATGTAGCTCAGTACAAAGCCTGGCAGCTGATTCTGTTACTTTAAAGGGGTTTTTCTCTCCATGTGCCATGAACATGCAACAGAATTATCTCCCAGGCATGTACCACAAGCTCTTTTCTGGCTTCTGCAAGCAACAAGGAGCAAAAGTATTTTATGTGCTGCAAGTATATTGATTGGTCAGTTCAGCAGAAAGAAAGAAAATGAAAACCAAAGTGCGAGAGAAAGAGGGAATCCCTATGGAAACAACACTTTCACTCTGCTAATAGAGTTAGTCAGATGCTGTCACCACTTGTAAAGCATGGCCAAAGAACCCTGAAGGTAAGCCCCTCTGCTGTGATGCAAAAACTCAGCCAGAGGAGAAAACAGCTCTCAAATTGGAGTTAGCATATCCATAGAGGACACCTAAGCCTGGAATGAATGCAACCAGCTCTCTAGTTCACTGGCACGGGCTGTGGTGCAGCCCTCCATTATCAACCTCTCCCCAAGAGCAACAGAAACAAAAACACTCTGAGAGATACAGAAGGGTAGAGCAGTCCATATACTGAAATACATGTCCCTTTAGTCACTGTTAAACACTAAATTAGAACTGTGATACTCAAAACCAAACTGTTGCTGCTCTGAAGAACTATCAAAGAGCATAAAAGCTGTGACAAAAGAGTAACAACCTGCCAACTGCCAATAGGCACAAGGCACCTTTTGTCCTGCAAGCTCATTGCAGCGTAGATACTTCTCTTCTCCTAATGAACACACCAGCTGGCTTTGTTTGAAGACAGGCTTGTCTCAATGCTTACTAAGCCAAGCCATGTTTTCTAACAGAGCTCAAGTGACCAAGCCAAAAGCCTGACCACAGTTTCCACTTCCTTCACAGATCCCCTTAGTGCCTTAGTTTACCTGACTCAGAATTCCTGCTAAAGCCATGTTCCTAAAATGCTTTGAGAAATTTGGATGGCATTAATACTGCATTTATGTCAATAAACCTTGGATTTCTCTGAATGACACTGTTGTCCCTTGGGTTAGAAACACAACCAGTGCTTGACAAGTTACCACACATTGGCTGAACTGCAAGAAGTGGCTGGTGTCAGTAATCCCAGGGAGAGGTGTTTAAACTCAAGCATTTCCTATCTCACATCTGAGATGGGATTAAAGCCGGTACATAGACACTTGCTATGCTTGGCCAGCTGGTGGTAATTCAGCTGTAATGTTCTGGGATCAGTCACAGCCCCACAACTGGTTATGCAGGGTCATCTAAATAGGAAATACTACTTTTTCATGAACACTTCCTTGGGATGTTTGATCTGTACGCAGAGTCCTATATCTATTCTTGGATGTGAATCTTCCGTCTTTCAGGTGATTTATCGTGCCTTAAGCCCGGCTAACAAGATTGAAGACCCCTATAGTCCTGAGGCTCAAGATCTCCTGAAACTCACCAACCTCCGCCTCCTTTTGTTAAAAAGACAGGAATGTCCATGCCATGGTTCGGGATTGGTAGAGAAACCCCAGAGATTTGCCCACTATGCTATTTATGATCTGATCATCCGGGGAAGCTGCTTTTGCAACGGGCATGCAGAGGAATGTGAGCTTGCCAACAGGACGGGAGTCACGGAGAATGTGGTGAGTTCTAGACATTCACTAACTTGCTGAACTTGTTACCTACTTGTGCTTTCTGAGCCTAACTGTACATTTTGTGGATGATCCTGTCCAAGACTCCCTAAACCTACCTAAAAAAGGGTGGCACTGTCAATCCCCGTTAGTGAAACCTAAACCATTCAACCATTCCGGGAAAAGATTTAACCCTTGCTGCAGTTCCATATTAATTGCATTGCAAGAGATGGGTCCTTCTAAAAGCTCTGGACCTCAAAATACTTCCAAATTTAGAAGGGGCTTTGTAATTGGAACAGATATCCAATCACAACTATATAGTGAATGAAATTTCCTACCTACCTATGTGCCTGCTCAGAACTGAACTAATCTTTTTGATGCAAAGACTACCCTGACCAGAATTTCAGCATCAGATCTTGGATCTCAGAATTTCTGAGTTTGTGAGACGTAACTGGTTCTGTCATACTTATGGTTTCAGCCTTTACTTTTAGGTTTTCAGTCTTCTGTGTTTTTATTACTTTCACTATATAGACAGCAGCATTCAGGACATGAAAATAATTTCCACTCCCCCTTCTTTTACCAATTCATCTTAAAATAAGTTAGATTTTTTTAAAAAAAGCCAGACCTTGTAGGAAAATTATTCTGTAGTGCTATGACTAGCTTCTCCCTGTTCAGTCTTATAACTGCATTTGACCCTGGATGTGCAGAAGGTGTGAGTGGAGGTGTGTTTGTATGCATAGTCAGAAGTTGAGATTAAGGACGAATGACTGCTGTCTCCTTTTTGATTTAGCTGCAAGTATTATATAAAAGAACTGTAACAACAGTCACAGGGAGATGAAGCTAACCAAATATCCAGGTACATCTAAACACATATATTACAGACAGAATTCAAGCCACTTGAAACTAGTCAATGGCTCCAATGGTTCTGGAAGGCTTTCTGTCTCTTAATGGGTTTTGAAAATCAAAACCAAAATGCTTAGAAGTTTAGTCTCTGGTGCACTCTGACATAACAGACTCAAGAAATACATCCTCAGCTAATTTCTGTCCCTTTAGATATATGGTACACTTGACATTTTAGTTTATTTTCTTATGGAATATGTATTCATTGTCTTCCTTTCAACTTTTCCAGGTTCAGAGGTAGGTATTATAAGATAATTGGGACTATATGAGTTTCACAATATTTGCAAAATAATTTCTGAATCAGTTCCATCTGTGGTATAAATCTAAGATTCAGCTACAGTATTCAAACACTAGGTGATATTATCAGATTCAGCCAACTATAAATATAGACTCACTTAATACATAATTGTGTGGAGAAAAGCTGTTTGAAGAGTGCATCCTCCCTTCTGCATACCATTAAATATACACATAGTGAAACCAAATAGATGAATAACATGCTAAATGAATACAGCTGGTAGAAGAATAAACACTCTGCCCATCAGAAAAGGAAAAGAGAATACTGTGTATATTACTGCCATAACCATGTAACTATGACTGGTTATTTTTTCCCCCACTAGTCACAAGGGAATAGAATCTTTTTGTGCCATCAATGACTTCACGGGGCAGAAGGTGAAATAGTTTTGATGCAATGCACTTCATGAGTGACTCTTGTCCTAGGAGACAAGAGGGTGGATGCATAACATCATTCACACAGGCACTAGCAAACCTTTGCTTTAGCAGGGACTCAAATGCAGCAGTGAGAAAAGTGTGAAAAGCCTTCCAGAGCTTTAACCACCTCTAGAGTCCTAGATAAGGGTTGGAAAAGACCGTAAGTGAGCTGGTCTGAGTCCTCACATAAAGGTATGATCAAGCACACCTAAGCCATTCATGCTTGTTGAACTAGTTTCTGAAAATCTGTGATGAAGAAGACCCAACAGCAACCCTCAATAGCTCTTCCCATTTTGACATTTTGAAAGTTCTTCTTTAGTGCCTGCTTAAATAATTTCTGTTACAAATTAAGATGATTCCTTCTTGTCCCCTCTCCCCTGGAGATCATGGAGAGCAGATGATCCTCATTCTGCAGATATGATTGGAAGGTTCTTACCTTATACTTCCTTAGTTTTGGGGGTTTTGTACTAACCAGAGAAGTGTGGAAACTTAGATGGTCAACATTTAAAATTCTACTCCCAGACATACAAGCCTGGAGCAAAGATGATCATGCTATTTTGCTCCTCTTTTCTGTGCTTTAGTCATTACACTCTAGCTCTTTCTCAAATATGCAGTGAAAATCCACTCCTGGAAGAGCCAGATTCCTGGATCCTTTTACATTTTATCTAATACTTACCAATGATGATATTATAGTGGTGAAAGGAGAGTTCACATAGGCACAGACCCCAGGATTTGGTTTACATAGGTAGCATGAGGGAGTTTATACACTGTATAACTTTGTATCTTACAGTATGGTAATCTTGCTTACATGCAGAAGGAAAAGGCCTTTGGTGGTGACAGGTGAACGCCAATGAGACATTTAATCTCAGCTGAACTACATTGCAACGAAAATTTTTGTCATCTTGCAATTTCTTGGCAGAGAGGGGAAGGTGCTCTAATTTCAGTCACATGGTGACTAAAACAGGACAGGGAAACGAGATATTAGAAACAAACACTGCATGTCCAGAAACAATCTGATTCATCTCACTGGCCACACCTAATATTTAATGAACACATGGGCAGAGCGAGTCTCAAGACACAGAGTTTTTATGTGGGTACTGTGGGTGATATCACAGCATGAAAGCAGAGCAGCTTCATGTTTCCTGGGCTGCTGTCAAGTAATTAAATAAAATGCTGGAAAAACACAGACTTCCACAGAAAGGCTTAAGTAATAGGAGTTCCAGTCTCTTAAGAGTTCAGAGTCCTTCTACAATGTATTGATTTTCTATACTTAAAAGCAAGTCCATTTAGAAAACAACTGTAATTGTTTGCCATGGGATAGGCCCAAAAACTGAGATCATTCTGCATTTAGGTCTTGGAAGAGACATAGCTGTGCTAACTTGTAAGCCTGCTCTTCTTTCTCTTGAAAGAAATTGGTTTGATTTGTAATACTTCTAACACTGCTAGACTGATACTATATGGAGGCTAAATACTGGAGAAAGCTAAAGTAAATTTCTTGATACTTTTGAACCAGCATTTTTCAACATCATTTTAGAGGGACTGGATGATCTATGGCTACTAGATTATCTGTCAATGATCAATTTATCTGTGGAACTGTCAGTTCAGTCATGACAACCCTTTCAGCTTTGGCCTTCTCCACCGAGGCTGCCAATAAGAAATGCAGCTGTATGAGAAAGAGTGTCACAGATGCTGCAGTGTTGTAGAAATGAACGGATACAAGAAAACTGCAAATTGTAAAACTGACCTCCAAATGGTACATCATTCTTCATAGCTTGAAATCCTAGACAGATTCACACATATTCTCTCTGGCCAAAAGTAATTTGTGAAAATACTGAGTACAGCAAGATTCAAAGTAGAGTCCCATAGGATCCAATGGAAATGTCCTTTGACTTCTTATTTTGGCAGCAAACAAGTAATAATTACTCTTTCAGTGTGCTTTTTTTTTTTTTTTTAACAAGCCATGCACCCATCTCAACACAATTTATCTAGATCATACTTCCTTTATTAACTACTGAGAATATCATGTCAGACAGGAGAAAAACTTTGAGAAATTAAGATGGGAGCTATATGCAAGAGGCAAGAAACTTCTGGAGAAACATATCTTGAATTTGGGGTTTGTTGCCATTGACAGTGATGTCTTCTGTTTTCTATTTCCTTTCCTCAGACAAAAAAAAAACCAAAACCAACCAACCAAACAAAAAAAACCAAAACCCCAAACAGACACAGAGATGTCATACCCAACTTAAATAACTTCTTATCATAGCTAAGGACAAAGTTATTTTTGTATTTCATGGCCTGTATTATTCATATAAGTAGGCCCTTTGTCAGTGAGGGAAATTATTGAGACTGCATTTTTCCCAGAAACTACAGAGAAGCATTTTATTTTAAATGGAGAGCATTAAGATGCCGTTATAAGGGAAACAACTGCCAGGACCTAGCCACCTGAATACATCTAGACTTCTTCTACCACTGGATGCAATGGAATGTAATCCTGTTCCAGGTATTGCTGTTGCAGGATGCACAAAGTTATGTGTTGCTCTACAGTAAATTATTTCTTTATTAAGCTCCCACAAAGTTAGCAAGAGCTGTCTGGTTTAGGATCTGCTTTGATGACACATTTTAGCTGAGTTCAGGGGTGCTTCCAGAACAAAGTTTACAAAGCAGAAAGCACACATGGGCAGAACACAGAATCTAGATCAAAGTCCTTTCTGTTTGCCAAACATTTCACAGTTCTCTTTCTAGTTCATGAGAAGTAAGTATAGACAGAGGAAAGCAAATGTGGATCAAAATGTTTTTGTACAAAGCATTAGGGTTTTTTTCCTTGTTAATTATTGGTACCTACACTGCCAGGAAATTCTTACAAGTGGCCTTGGATGTTTCTTTTGCTTCTTTATCCTGTTTGCAGAGACAAACTAGACTCCCTGTGGGTTTGATCCTCCACAATGAAGCAAATGGAAAGTTTTCCACTTACTTCAAAGGGAACAGGATCTGGTCCTAAGTAAGATTCCTTGTTTGGCATAATGGAGGTTACATAAGGTAAAACTTGTTTTTCTGCAGTGATTTTCTAGGTGACTTGGCTGAGTATCACTTGCAAATATTACCTCCTCTTCAGGTATCTTTGCAGTTCTACTGATAATCCCCAGCTAAATTTTCATGTTATCTGATGCAAGCTGTGCCAGTCTGTATGATGTCCAGCACTCAGATGCAGGAGGTGCTCTCTGTTGTAGCTGGCAATTCAAAGTAGGTTTTGTTTAAGAAAAAGTTACCCTGTGTGCATCAGCTGTGTGAGCAGCATCAGGCACATTAAAAAAAAAAAAAAAAAAAAAAGAAGATTACAAGAGCTTCTAGATCATATCAGAATTCTAGAAACAGAACCCTGTGCTGATATTTTTCCAAAAATTAAAACTGAATGTGGACTTCAAATTCTGTTCATAATGACCTGAAAACAAAGAAGATCATATAAATTACAGAGCAATGGGTAGTCATGAGTTTCATGAACTACATGAAAAGAAAGTGCTGTTGCTGACACCTTTGCTACCCACAGTGGACCAAATAATTTCAGAGGAATCCTTGTGGGAACATGCAGGTGGATGAGAAAGTTTCAGATATTTGTGTTCAGGGATGGGAAAGAAGCTGACAGGGAAGCGTCATGGAAAGGTTCTCTTTAATTTTAGTGGATAGTTTTAGTGAGTTCCTAGTTTCCTAGGGCAAGATGTCCTTCAAAACTGTGACTCTAAATGACAGTTAAGTTCTCAAATAATTACTTAGATAAAAGTTGGAAAAGGATATTCAGACTTGTCTTGTAGGTCACATCCAGAAGATCCTATTTTATCACATTCTCACAAAAGTCATGAGAAACCTTAACTGAAGAATACTTAAGTAAATCTAAAAAAAAGCTTTCCTGTACAGGCTATGCTTCTCTTGATGTTTCAGAGTGACTGTGAGGAAGACTGGCACATTAAAGTAATGCCTCCATTACTGCCAGGAGTTGGTTCTTGGTCAGTCCAAAAATCAACACCCCTGTCCTTCTGAGTTGTTAAAAATTGGGATCCAATAGAAAATATGGTACATAGTCCCCCTTTATTTTAGGTGTACTGTATCCTCCGCATTCAAGCACACCTCTGGGTTGGTGTCTGGGGTGTTTCCTTTCAAAAAATGTATCCATTCTGGTAAGGTTTCTTATAGTTTTGACTCAGATGCTACATCAGATATCTCCTAGAATCGCACAAAACTTGCAGTAGTGCTCCTAATGAAAAGGTTTTAAAGGTTTGAGTCCTGTTCAGTACAGACTTAGGCTCTGTAATCTGTGTTCAACTCCATAGTTTTTGTGAAAATTTCTGATTTTGCTGGCTTTTCAGCACTAGACTCAAACTTTAACAAGATTGTCCTCCCCTCCCAAGAGAATTGGCACTACTTTGCATTACAGCCATTTCAGCTGGAACATCAGGGACACATGTAAGCAGCAGTTCACCTAGTTCTGAATTGACATTCTGGTAAGGTTCAGGTAATGTTAGGTCTAAAATAGTTCCAGGGACCATTCCTAGGTGGTTTAGAGGCAGGTTCTGCCCATCCCCTGCCTTTTCACTTAGCACTGTCTGCTGAAGTGCAGGCAAGAGCAGGAGTATTTGTGTGCTGGGTGCAGCCTCATCCACCTGCACTGGCCAAGATGCTCCTTTTTAGGGGGAACATACCCTGCCTTCTGTTGAGCTCTGAAATTAAATTAGTTCTTGAGTGCTATTTCATCTTATGATGGAATAATGGATGGATAATTTGGCTGCTTTGGTGTACCCTGACAATATACCATGGCATACTGCATCTTTAATTTCCTTGTAGCACATAGGGTATGTGGGCTGTGCTTCCTCCCTCTTCTGATTATAATCAGTGTGTTTTAACATGATATCCATGCAGCTTCCCCATGAGCTCTACTGAGAACCTGTGGTTTGCAGCCAGAGCATCTGGCATTCATACCATCAGCATGATGTTTTGAGTATCTATGGTTTAGAGAATAACAATTTTGTTGGTATGATCCATAAAGTGGTTCAGTCAGCTGGAATTCTGCAATTATAAAGTCAACAAGTTTTTCCTACATTTTATCATTGTTGTGGAAATATCTTTTACTACTACTGAAGGCTAAATCAGAAAAACATGCCTATTCAGAACTGGTGTTTAAACACATGCCTAATTGTTTTCCTAAATCAGGGCTCAGTGTTGATCCACCCATGCAGACTCTCAACTGTAGGAAACCGCCTCTTGCTTTATGGGATGGGGTAGAAAACAACTTCTGACATTATTAGATTTAAACACAACTTTTCTTAAAAGCAATGGCTATGGGTGAGCCATTTAAATGTAATTTAATTTTATTGCTTAAATGATGCTATTAATAGTGGGTTTTGTTGTTTTAATCTCTTAAGTGATGTTGTCTGCTACTTTCATATCTGTGAAAGACCTGTAATAACCCTGCTAGTAGAAACATTTGATAGGATACACTTGTAAATTTATTTTAGGGGTGGTAAAATAAGCCTTATAGCTCTTGTAAGAATTGCTTTTCACATTAAAGCTACAAGAGTCTACATGTGTGTGTCTAAGACAGAGAAATAATTGCTTCATCTCACAGCTATCAGCCGTCACTTGCTACAAATACCTCTCTGATGTCCCATAGTAAAGCAAATTTATAAGCTTATTTAAGCTCCACACAACATACACTGTTCTGTCTAAGTTGAATTTGACACAGTCACCAACGTTAAGAAGTTGATGTGAATGTGACAATCATAGGAGCTGCTGTGTTTGGCCTTATACATTAAGTCCTTGTGCTTTTAAATTCCCTTGGAACTGAATAGACTGCTGTGTTGTTTCTGTCCTCAGCTCACCTACATGTTACTAGAACAAAAGTTTTCAGTCTTTTACCAAGGCTTTTCCAGACCTTCCACCCAGTTCACTCATCCTCAGTAAATTTCCCAGTAATTTAAGCAAATCTTTCTGGAATTGTCCCTTGTGGGTGCCTGCCTGGAGTTTGCATTTTAACACATTGGCAGCAGGTGGACACAAAACATGGAGCAATTTTGCACAAGATTTTAAACAAATTCCATATTACTCAGTGCAAAAATTGCAAAATCCTACATATATTTCCTTGCCTGGGTCCACTCACTGTGCTGAAGGGTCCTGGGAATTAGCTTTGCACCCTTTAGGCATTTAGGATCCTTTCTTTGCTGTGCACAAGTTCTCTACTAAATCATGGGCTTTCTAGCCCTTTTTCTTTCTTCTCAGATTCCTTCTAAATTTGGCTGGCCTCGTGTCTTTTTCAGCCCTGCCCTTTCCTCACTCTTCAAGCTGCAGCCATCTGCAGAGAAGTCATAGAAAACTATTTTTCTCTTGGCTTCATCTATTCCATTACTCAACATAATTTCACTTGAATGGGAGCTATGCATGCTGCCAAGTTCACTCAATAGAGGTAAAAATTCAGAGAAGAGCTTACAGGCCTGCTTTGGGAGTGCATTTTCAATCACACACCCCTAGAGCCACTGCGGATTAACTAGTAGAAACCCAGCTAAGTTGAGACAGTTGCTGGAGTTAGCCAGACTTATTACAAAGTAAATGAAGGAATTATTTTGCCTGTTGAATGAACAGGTCATGTCCAAACTTCTCTGAACTGTACAGTGTGTGCTAACCCATCATGCCTAACCAGTAAATCCACCAGTCCCTGTCCATATATCAGAATGTAGAGCTTCTCCCAGTTCCTCCTCCCCTGAAAACTAATTCTGGGTCTTTTTACAGCAAGGGTTAGCAGTCAGGCCAGACTGTTCAGTGGCATCAGGAACAAAGCCTCAAACAAGACCAAACTCACTTATGCCATTCACTTTCAGGAGGCTTGAACAGTGGTATTTACTCATTACTTTGTGATTCAGGCATTCGCCTATTAAAATACAGAGCCTCGCTCCCCTTCCTGCTTCCTCCATTCTTAAGACACTCACCAAGAGCTGGTGACCTGTTGTAACTCAGGGGTTGCATTTCAGCATGACTTGTATGCAGGTTGTTACAGATTGATAATGGAGTTGTTGGCACTGTAGGTAAAAACAAGGGGACAGCTTAGCCCAAAAATGAATAAAAATGAAGCCAGCATCGAGAAAGAAAACAATAAGAAATCAGAGTGAAATGTGGGCTAAAGGCACAGCCAGGTGTGTGTGTAAAACTCATGGAGGTGAATTCAGGCAGAGGATGGAGTTGTGTCTTGAAACTGTCACAGGCTGAGTTATATTCCCTCACACAAAGCATTAATTTTGTATCTTTTCTGGTCTATTTATCCTGTTCTTTGACTGTTCAAAAGGTCTTAGTGATGCTAGTCTGCACATTCAACTAAACACTATCACTGATTTTTCTTCACCATTACCTGTGCAGTGAATTTGGAACCAGTGGCAGCTCATTCACTCACTGCTGTGGAGATGAAAACCTGTATGGGCTTAGGTGGCTTTGCCACAAGTGTCCAAGCTCTACTAATCCCTGCCAAGTTCCCTCAGACTTAATTTACCAAAGTGACCAAGTACAAGGAGAAATTCAGTTCCCGCAGAAAACACCCATATGTGTACTAGTTTTTAGATGCATATACTAGACCTTTTCCCAGAAACCAGCAAGTGACATAGGAAAATAATGGCTTTTTTCATTCCTGATTAGAGCAGGAATCTGAACTGTCAATCTACTTATAGCCAGCACTGTGATATGTGACTTACTCCCAAGCCACCCATTCTTTTAGATCTTTGTGAATTTGACAGAATTTTGACAGAAATTTTTAATTTGGCATCTTAAAAGTCATATGTGCTCTCCTCAGGACCTGATATTGAAGGATTTATTATAAATCTGCAGGATACATCTCTTCATTTGGAGAGACAACAGAGCCCATTTGAACTGTAAGAGAAGCAAAGAGGAACAGCAGGCACTGTTTTGTATTTAACTACTTAAAATAACCCAGAAAGAGTAATTTTACTAAAAGCAGGTAAGGGACTAGTCTCTGATGTCACTGCGAACTGCTGTATCCACAATTTATCTGGTGACATTACAAAGTGAATACAGAGCCCAAAACCAAACATTTTCTCTGAATCAGCAACAGTTGCTCTGTTGTGGAAGGCTTCCAAATTTAACCTTCATTCATTAGGAAAAAAGCCCCAAAACAGACTGAAAATAGCTCAGGAGAAAGAGTGACAACCACAACTACAACATTTACTGAAAGCACAAAAGGTAAAAGAAACGAAATAGGCAGAGAGAAAACAGGGGGCTTCAAGTATTATACAAAGCCAAAGAGACTTTAAAAAATCAAGAAATTGTGGGACAAACAGGTGGAAATTTTCTACCCACTCTTTCAGCTGTGGATCAGAATTCAGGTGAAGGAAGTTTGTGCAGTCAAAGGTGAATAAGTATCATGTAATTTCTTGGAACTGTTGTACAAAAGCAGGTTATGGTTCTACACTATTAGCTATAAATCAACCAGAAGTTACTGAGCTCCATGGAAAACCTAATGGATTAAATTAATGGATTAGTGTAGCAGGTCAAGCTAAATTATTGGAACTGATCACCCTGGCATTAAAATCCATGAAGCTATAACCTCCTCTATGTCCTGCTTCAAAGCTGCTCAGGTAGTGAGTGTACAAATCAAAGCCTTTGGCAGCAATATCAGACTGGAACAGCATGACTGTACTGTGAGGCAGATGAGGGAATTAATCCAGATTAAGAATACTAGTGCCAAGGAAAAAAAAAAAAAGTGTTTTTTTTCTTAACATAGTTTAATTTCACCGGCCAATTTACACATGACTCGGGGTGTGATTCAGAAGGCGATAGCATAGAAAGAAGTAGTAAAGAAAGCAGTAATGTCTCAAATCGAGATAACCCCCAAAGACTTTACATCATGAAACCACAGCCTGAGAACATATCTGCTATAGCAAAATAAAAAACAGAGCTTGCTTTCAAGTGGCCATTAAAGCCAATATGATGGTGATGGAGAGTATAACATAACATTCTTCTCCTTTCCTGGACTAATAATACCTTCTAACTGCAAGTATGTCAGCCTATAAACTTCTACCCTTTGCAAAAGCTAATTAGAAAACTGGAAGCTTGATGCAGCCAGAGTATCCGTATTCAAAGCAATAGTTTTCATCTTTCAAAGCTCATAGCATGCATTAGTGACATGAGTAACCTGGGCTGAATGCACTCAGAAAGCAGGGCTGCAAGAAAATAAACTATTAGAGTTACGCACATAGTACTTCAGACAGCTTTTATGAGATGGGGAGGTTGATATGATCGTACAGTCTGCCTGCCTGCCAGTGTATCTATTTCTATGATCCATTCCCCACAACAGCTTTGGAAGGCACCATCCAGTTTCAAAAAAATTTGTCAGAGCAACTGAATTCCCAGTGATGCTCCAATGAATGGGAAAGAACCTTGGAGACAACTACAGCTATCATAGTAATCAGGAGAAGCAGAGGAAGGGAGATGTCATAAAAATAAATTCCGTAATGTTTCCAAAGTACCCAATTATTGCAGCAATGAGCACTGTGGAAAAGCCCATACAGGCCTAAATACTTTTGTATCTAGGGATCAGTACACATTGAGTGATACAGCATCACATATAGAACATGGAGGATAAATGAAATATTGAAGATAAAGTGAAAGAGAGATGTGCAAAAGAAATCTCCTGGATCTCAATCTTTCTCCCACTGTACCAATACATTTATATGTATTCATATAAATATATGTCATAAACTAATCAGGCTTTAGCTGAAAACTGGCTAGGTTTTCTAATTGATGGCATGAATCTCATGTAAGCCTCTGTTTCTCACACCTTGCTTTCAAGCTCTGACCACCTGGATTGCCAGCTCCAAATCTAGAAAGCTGAAGAATTTTTCTCCTCAGGTGCCTCCTAGTAGTCAGATACCCTAAAGCTTCCAATGGCATTAATCCAGTGGCAATCAAAGTACTGTTATCAGAGTCCTGAAGATACTAAAAGGAATTAACAGCCCTGACCAGCCCCACCTGGGACTTCTGCCCATGCCCTCTGTCCATTGGCCTGAGAGCTCCATTTAAGCTCAGCCCTGGGCTGCCAGTCCCTGTCTGAGCTATGCTTGTCTCTCATTCTGTCTCCTGGATGGACTTTGAACCCACGTTGTAAGCTTGTTTCTGGGCTTGTCTCTTGCTGCTCCTGAATTGCCCCTGGTTTATCCTCTTGGTGTGTCTGGAGTTGTCAATGGGCTGTGGTACCACTTCCCTGCGCTGCCCACTGTGCTCAGGATGGTGTCCCCTCAGTAAGGGCACAGCCTGTGCTGTGGTAAACTTCAGCGTATAGCTCTTCAACCTTTAAAGAGCAACTGCTCCTTGCTGTTGTGTGACAATCATCATTGCCTCCTTGCAACTCTCGCCCTGCTTTCTAGGATATACAAAATTATCAGTGTTGTTTCCCTAAATCTGTACTTCTTTATTTCCTCTACCCTGGCAAGACCATTTTCATGTTCCAGTGAGATCCGCTGTATCCTGAAGTTTTGCATTTAGTACAGAGCACAATCTTCTAGTATTCTGGACCCACACTTGAGAGATGTGAACTTAATTCAGCAGTGAATTGTAAGTCATTGACATGCCTGTTCTTTGTGTTGGTGTTAAGTGTGATCCTCACATTCTCCCTTCTCTAAGTAGATATCCCATTTCCTATTTTATCTGACAGCTTCCTGTATTTCATTCCTGTTCTTTCCTGGATTTTGGTCTCTCCTATCGCGTCCTCTCTAACAGAACAAATTGTCTTGTTACTTGCAGCCACCTCAGCTGCCCTTATTTCACCTCATGCTTAAGTGTAACAGGCCTTTTCCATAGCTTGGTTTCTCCTGCATTAACCAGTTTTTCTGCGATGATCACACACCGTTCTTGTGTGCGTTCTGCTTGAGCTGTTTGTCTCTGCTCTCTTGCCCTACCCAACTCCTTTCTGTACTTTGTCATGTCATGTTCCTCCTTAGCTGTTTTCATCTACACATGCTAAGAGATTAGTTTCTGTGGAAAAAAATATATTTCTGGAGACACTCATCCACAGATAACATGTGGCAGACTGCTTTCTTTTCCATTATCCTTTGCTGCAATACCTATCAATTCTCTTTTTCTTGTTCTTGAACCTATATAAAAAATCAGTCCTCAGACCTAACACTTTCTAAAAAACGTTCCATGCCAGCTCCACTCTTTATCCTAGCTGCTCAGTGGCTCTCCTGTCTGCTGTCTGCTTGGCTTTTCAACCCTTTTGTCTAAGCCAGTCATCCTTCCACATATATCTGGTAAACTCTTCGATAGCAGGGATCACAGGCAGGAAGCTTCCTTTACGCCTCTGTCCTGCTCACAACATGCCATTCCCAGCTAACCTCCACAACCTACAATTTGCAATGAACCAGTGGGCAGTGAGGAAACTAACACATCTACTTGCCTCCAAAGAACAACTGGATTCTTCCTTTCTCACTAAATTTTCCTCTTTACTTTCTGAATAATTGTCCATGAGTGTTCACACCATCTGTGCTGTGCACTGTAAGCACAGGGTCCTTTGAAATAATGAATATTTGATCATGCCATTCAAGGTTAAGACAAGATTGCATGGTTTAATGCTGCCATTTCCCAACTGTATAATCTTGGCATTTTTTAATGTAATTTTTTAATATAGTGAATGCAGTTTGTGTATATGTTTAAGACCCACAACGGGCCAAGTTACAAATTTTGCATTGAAATACATTAGCATCTTCCTAAGAAGTGACTGAATCCAAGATTTTTGTTCTGATATGGTTTGGAATGAGTTGTAAAGTTCAGATAGTCTGGAGTTTGGAGATGTTAAAATCTATGGTTCTGGGTGACGCTCATTTTACTTCTTATTCCTGCTCCTTTTCTCTGTTCTGTGGCTTCTGAAAATCAGTCACTGTGTCCATGGGGGGAACTTATAAACCTGAAGAGCCAAACCCAAACAGGGAGAAGCCCGACAATGTTGCTTATTAGTATTTTTGCCTTTGTCTCTATAATTTGTCATCCTTTTTAGCGCTTTGAACATGGATGACTTTCTTGTACAAAGGTCTGGAGAGGCATCACATAATGTGCTACATGCTGTATCCTCCTGAGGTTTACTGGTGCTGAGCCCTAACAGAAATGCATACCCTGAAGTCTGTGCTCAGTCTTCCGTGAGGAGGCAGCCAACCGCTCTGTGCAGCAGCGAATCTGCCAGCTGGCCATAGAGGGGTGATGGCATCAGCTGCAGCCTATCCCCTTTGCTAGCTACATGACATATCTGGTCTGGGAGGATTAGAAACCAGGGGAGCAGAGAGCAAATTGCTGCAGGGAGATGAGTTTGGGGGCAGGGAGCACGTTCATGCAACTGCTCTTTTGAACATTTCTCTCTTGATCCCAAGCTACCTGCTACATGAGATGGGGAAGGGAGGGCTGCAGAGGGAGAGCCAGACTTTCAGTAAAGACTATGGAGAAACATAACTCACATTAGCAGTGAGATTAAAGGATTAGATTCAATTCACACCCTAGTCAAAATGAAATTTCAGCCTCTGCTTTTTGTGTGACGTGCAGTGGGCCAGAGCTGTGCTGCAGAGCTTAGTGACCTCAACAGCGCCGAGAGGGCTCCAGTCCCTGATTTCTGTGCGTTTCCTGCTCTAAGACAAGTGTCTCCTTGCATGTGAAATACATACCACTAACTAGCAGCTTCTCTTGTGATGAGTGTAGAACACGACCTGTAGTACTTTTCCCTTTCTCCCACTCCCTATGCTGAATATTCCCTCCAATAACTTCTCTTTTATATATAAAGATATATAAATATCTTTATAATATATTATAAAATTAATAATAATTTTATTATTATTAATAATAATAAAAGTTAATTATAACTTTTTTATATTTCCTATTAAAAAATAGGAAATATTTTATCTGAGGCATTGCAAACAGATATTGGAATCCTATTTCTTAACTAAAAAAATCAAAACAAAAAACCAACAAAACCCAACAACCAAAAAAACCCAAACACCAAACCCCTAACATAAAAAGCCTTATGTAAAGCATTTCTTGGATGTGGCTTAATATTCCAGAATCTTGTACACCAGATCACAGTCTGTAGTGGAACTGGCGATTATACTCCTGGAGCATGAAATGACTTGAGAACAGAACCAGTTTCAATAGTAACTTTCTGTTTGAAGGCTGAACTAGTTCAGTTTCCAAGGTCAAGTTTCTGGTATGAATACATGATTCCAAAACTCACATATATTAGAATATTTCTATGATTAAAAATTATTATTGTATTCCAATGAAGGTAGATAAGCACAGAAGAAACAGGTTCTTTTTTCTAGTAATTTTTCAAGGAAATAGTCGCAGAGAGAATTCTACTATTCAGCCAGTTGCAGCCAAGACTTTTTACACTTCCTTGTTTCCCCTCAAGTATTTTGTAAACTGTTGTTTCCTAGCTTAGGTGGGTTTATGTGCTTAGTGTTTGTAGATCAGCTCTATTCTTCAGCCATGCTAGCTTTTGCTCATTGTTGTTGAACATCTTTCAATTTCTCATTTATCTGGTAATAAGATGCACAAAATTGAACACAGCATTGCAGGTACAATTTCCTATCTACTTAGTTATGGTGCTCTTGGTTACACAGCCCAAAATTTTACTGAGCTTTTTCTACTTACCTATTTCATATATATATATATATATATATATATATATACACACACACACACATATTCATATGGCACCCCATGGCAAGAGCAATTGGAACTAGATGATCTTTTAGGTCCCTTCCAACCCCAACCATTCTGTGATTCTATATGTAAATTTGTTGGTTGGTGCCTACTGTACCTAAGTCTCCTCAAACATCAATGCTTTCCTCCCACAAAATGTGTTGTTCAGATTGTTTTTCTGTGGGTATACTGGTGGGTATTTTTCCAACTTTAATGATTTTTGCTACATTTTTAATTGTGCTATGAGGTTCAGGGTTACTTGCTTTTTCTGCTAAAAATTTATAATTTAGTAATTCATGGTGATTTCATTGCCCTATATTTACTCTCTCTTCCAGACCACTGTTAATATCAAATACAACAGGGTCCAGCATCCTCAGTTAGACTGTGCGCTCCTGTGACAGCTCTAGCCAAGAGTGTACTGGGGACTATGTGGAGGGGACTGCCTGCTCAGGCTCTTTGCATGCTCTTGCCCTGAACTTGTAATCAAAATAAGCTGTGTTAGGTTACCCAGTTTAAATAGTCTAGAGGCTGTTCATCAGTGTAGTAGTAAAATCGCCAGCTGGAGAGTTAAAAAGAAATTGTCGCCACATGCATTTAAATTGGAAGATAGAAGAAAAAACTAGTTCATTAGTGACTGTGGAGAGATAAAGATACATGTTTAAGCTCCAGGCAGGCTCTGTGGGTTTCTTAAGACTGTCAGGCAGCTCTGTGGGAGTTGTGCAGGAGTCCCACCTCCTTATGAGGATGTTGGGCACTCCACTGTGTTCTTGCTTGTAGCCATTTGAACGTATTCTCTTTCTCCTGACAGGTCCACGATAAGTGTGTGTGTAGACACAATACAGCAGGGGACCACTGTGAGAAATGTGCACCACTATACAACGATCAGCCCTGGAAACCAGGAGATGGAAAAACTGGGGCGCCAAATGAATGCAGAAGTAAGTGGGAGGGAGTTTACTGATCCAGGCTGTCAGGATGAGCACTCATCGGTCCAGCAGGCAAAGTTCCCCTACAAAGAAGTCTTCCCCTAAGAAGACTTCTGTCAATTTACACAAATGGTGCCATTACAGAAACTAGGGATAAGTTGCTGGTCACTGAAGGAAAACTTCAGTATGCATGTTGTTTTACTGCAGCTAACCCATTGTAGCTATTGGGAAGTGGAATTTACAAGGCAGAAATCGGTTCTTCATGCAGCTATGTCCCCTCATATTTTAGCATGCCAGGGTTTTGTACAGGACTTTTGAACAGGACTTTTGTACAGGGTTTTGTACTGGTACCATCAGATCAGTTTGCTTTATTGTCAGAATACCACACAGCTCACAGCCACCCAAGCTTCTCAGACTCTGCTGGGACTCTGTGTTGCAACCTCTAGTTTTTATGAAAATCAAGGATTGCAGGCAGATGAAATGTGTTACATTCAATAGTATTGCTGTGTCTATGGTAAAAGCCTGAAATGTATTCTGTTTCCCACCAGAGTGTCGCTGTCACAATCATGCTGACAGCTGCCATTTTGATCTGAGTGTTTGGCTGGCATCAGGAAAGCGCAGTGGTGGAGTCTGCGACAACTGCAAGCATAACACAGAGGGACATCGATGCCAAAGGTGCAAACCAGGCTACTACCGAGATAGAGGGAAGCCCATGTCTTCTGCAGAGGTCTGCAAACGTAAGTGACTATTGTTATGTGTGGTGAAGGCAAATGGTAGAAGAATCATTAAAAGATGATTAAAAGCAAGAAATTAATAACTCCTATAGAAGTAACTTATGAGTATTACTGTCCTTTCTTTGCATCCTTTTCCTAAACTGCAGTTTTCTGATGAAAGGTCATCACCTTGATTTTCTGTGTCTGTTTCTCCCTCTAGTATCACACTTTTTTTTTTTTTTTTTTTTTTTTTGGTGATAACTGCTACGGTTTTCCAAATGCATTGCATTCTGGGGAAAGGTACATTTTTCTTGTGCTTGCATTTAAAATAACATAGTTCCTTTCTTCTTGAGGCACATTTTATTTAGCTGGGTTTTTTCTGCATCTCTTAAGACTGTGTGTGCCTATGTGTAAGCTACTGTTCAATTCCATTTGACTGTGCAACATCTGTGCACATAAATATATACCATAATGGCTGCAGGAGGTGTAGGAAGCATGGGACCATGCATATGCACTTGGGAACAAATAGCTCAGAGCTCACTCGGACTAATCTCTGGATTCTACAGCTGTATTATGGGGTGCTCTGTCCAAATTAATTGCCTCATTAACACTTCAGCAGGATGTGTTAGGAAGTAACTCAGGCAGAGAGGCACTAATGGTTGTACACAGAGGGTGTACAACCTCTGGATCAAGGTAGTTTGCACCTAGCCAGTCTGGAACACAGCCCAAATCTCCCTTACTTAGTGTAAACATTTCCCGAGTATCCTGCCAGGCTTCACACATCTGATTCCATCTGGCATCTATTTAGGAGTTTGCTATTTCCAACAATATACATAATTTCATGCCTCCCTTTGGATAGTTTTACTTCCCCATAGCTCAGACAGCAGTTACCAGCATAGAGAACTTCATCCTCTGTCATCTATACTTAGGCACACTGGCACTGTGTGGTTTTGAAGCTTTTTTGACCCTTTGATGTTCTCCATCAACATTGCTCTTAAACACTCAGGTTACAGATAGTCCTTCCTCTAGAACTGTATGGCCTATGATATTGCTTAAACTTTCTGCGCACAACTCATCCTATGTTTCTGCTCGTTTGTATTCCTTCCATTGGATCTTAGTGCCAGCACAGACTGCTTCCACATGACCCCTTCTTTTCGATTTCACATCGTTCATCACAGAACACTGATTAGCAGACAGGGCTGGGGGTGAGCTTACCTAACTCACCCTGTATCCCATAGTGTTCTATGGTAGCCCCTTTCTAGTTCTGTTTCTACTCTGAGCAGATTTGCTACAGGGAAATATTGTAATGAGAATAAATCTTTGTGCCAGAAGATTAGTTTTTGGTCTCATAGTACCTGAAAGAATCTGTGTATGAACTCTTGTATTTAACAGCCAGGTGATGGTGTAGTACCTAATATTATGTGTAATATAAGATAACCACTAAAGTCAAGAAGCACTGGAGAGCAGCAAAGAGGAAAAAACATTGTTTGAAAATACAGCCTATCTGTGCAGAAACCCTAGAACAGTCTGCCTGGATGAAATCAGACCTTGACTTTACCTCTGCCTCTTTTGTCTGGTCTGGTTACAGGCCCCTCAGTACCCTTTGCCAATACTCTGCATAGCAAAAGAAAAACTGTTCAGAAATTTACCTTGTTGAAAGAGCTTTATTCCTACTGTGCCAGTCAAGCACAATAATGTTCTTTTCACCTGGGAGCATGCTGCTGCCAGCAGAAGGCCCCCAAATGCAATAGTTTCCACTCTGACTTGCACACTTAGGCCTAGATAGACGCCACCTCACTTTAGCCACCTGAAAATTATGTCTTTTCTAGGCTCCCTGTACAGTCAGTGGAGAAACAGTGGGACCTCTAGGGAATGATTTATTGCAGGCTAACGTAGATGCCTAAGATAGACGAGCCGAATTGCCCTCTAGAGGGTATCTATTTCTCTTCCTTCAGAGGTATTCTGGACCACTAGCCTACACTAGAGTTTCTGTTGGTTGAGATGGATCTAACAAGGTTGATTCAGCATTATTGCACATTGGTAAGCATGACCCCACCTGTGCATGATTCAAGTCAAAGGGACTTTCGCACACAGGTAAAGGTATGCATGAATGCTTGCCATATCAAGATACAAGCAACAGGGTAGTACGGTTCACTCTAGAGACCCTCAGCTTTTACAGCAGACTGATGTGTATGTGATATTTGTACCTGTGTGGGAATAGAAGGGACCCTGCAGATATAATTACAGAGTTAAGAGAAACCTGGGAGGGAGTGGCTAGTCTGTGCCTTTTTTATTTAAGGTGAGGAGAAGAATTCCCACAGTGACATCTGACAAATTACCTCACTAGGGTAGTGTTTGTATGATAAAAGAACTGATCCCCAAACATGTCCCCATGTGGTTTGTAGGCAGTATGTAAGTGTGCACACCAGGTTATGCTGTATCTCTGCAGAGAATTTTCAGGGAATGTTTCACTACTTTGGTTATTATCAGTGAGAGCAAACCCAAAAATACCAGTGCAGACAGGCAGAGTTGTTTTGGTTAGAACAGACTCAGTTTACAGAGGGAAGAATTCACCTCCAGGACCATCACCAGCTCCTTGTGCCTGGAGCTGGTATTAAACTGAAAGGACGAAGGTGGAAGCCCACTTCTCTATTCCCCAGGTTACAAAACTTGCATTGCTATTATATTTAATCTGGTGTGGTCTGAGTAAATTCTTCAGGTTGTGTGACCCTAAAAACAACTCTGGTGACTCAGTAAAAAAGAGTTATTCTTTTGAGTACTGCTCATATGTAAGAAATTAGACAATCAGGTACATTTCTCACATACCTCAACCTGTGATTATAAATTGAAGAGCTGCCACTTCTGGATTAACATGTTTGTGAGGATTTAAATATACCAATTCCAAGGCATCATCTCACTTTGAGGAAGCCATGCAAACAGTGCCAGACTAACACTGAGAAACCCACGTGGGCAAATGCTGAAAAGCAGTAATAAACTGCAAACAGCAAACTGAATGGATGATTTTGGTGGGAGCAACCTGGTCCTCAGCTTCCCATTTTGAACTCAGAGGAAAAAAAAAAACAACCTCAATGGGAGATCAAAACTTGACCCTTGTGTACAGTAGATACTGAGCTGGGAAAGGAAATCTGATGAAAAAGCTGAATGAAATGCTGTGCTAATCCCTTTGAGAAAGCACGCTTGAAGAGTGCTCTGCCATCCAGAGCAAAGTCTAGGTTCAGCTGTGACATCCCCCTCAGGCTCCCAGAAAGCTAACAGGACACTGCCCAGGCCCAGAAAGAGTCTTTAAGCATTAGTCATAATAATGAACAGCATTCTCTCTTAATCACTGCTAGGAAAAAAAAGTTGTATAACAATTGGATGTCCTGGCACTATCCAAACCACCCTCTGCTGACCCTCCAATGTGAGACTGCAAAGACATTCCCCTGAAAAAAAAATCTGTTGAAATTTGACATGTAAGTGTGAATCTGCTATTCCTTTTTGCCTGCAAAGGTAACCTGCCTCTGATCCCTCTGCTTCTCCTGTTCCTAGCAGCTGGGGATGAACGAGAGCCAAGTCATGTGCAGAGCTTTGTTTTGACACTGCTTAGTTCTATATTAAAAAAAAAGGAAGGCATTAAAAGAGCCCCAGAGCAAGGCACACACCTGCCTGTTATTGGGGATGACAACACAGGATTAAGTAGTTTAGATATAGACTTGTATGGGAGCTTTGACTTGGAAGCCTAATCGTTTCCTAACCAATGGTTAGAAAAGCTGCTGTATCCTTGGCTCTTTCCTGTGGCTTATTTGGAGGCTTAAGGGATCCTTCTGAAATGGCACCATCTTTTGTACTCACCCTCTGCTTAGCTTAAAAAATAATGCAGGCATGTAGACCCATTAAAAGGCTCTCCAGGAAAACAAGCTTTTTTACTCTAAGCACAAGGGTTGAAAATTAAAATGTGCCCAGATGCACATGCACACACACACATGCACACACACTCTGAAAAGCTCTGCTTCTCATCCTTTTATTTCTGAGCAGAGGGAGTGAACTTTTAATTGTAATATCACAAAGGCCTGATCACATCTTGGTTCAAAGTCTGTCTTAATCAGCCCTGACCACACACACAGCTGTCTATCTTATTTCCTTCATTTAAGAAACATAATTCACTGAGTCAATCCCCACATCTGACATGCTTTAAAAATTGCCTTGATTTGGTCATATGCTCCAAAGATGCACAAGTATATATTTCGGATTCAAAAGGCTTTGTTTGATTTTTCATTTTGCCTGTCTTTCATCAAATAGCCAGTCTGCTCATAGCTATATCTTATATAGTATTATTAGACAGAAGTTCAAGGCAAGACACCTCAAAGGCCACCAAATTACTTGAAGGACTTATATTTTCCTGTAAGTTGGGACCATATTGCTACAACCAATATTATATTTTACATCTGTGTCTAATTACATGGGGAAAGACAGCTGTGCTGCATGCAGACAGACTTATCAAGGACTTCAGTGGAGACTGCTCTATGAATAATTCATTTTTCATTATTCCTTGTCTTCTCCTTTTTACAGTAGTTTCTGACAAAACAAACTTAGTATAGGAGTGAGACTAAAAGGCAAGAGGATGCTTTGTGATACTTCATGATTGATAGCAAATTCTAAAGTACAATGATGAAATTTTTCATTACACCGCCATCCAAGGGAGAACCCAAATAAACCAGCCATTTCTGAGCCAGAACTGTCTGCACACCGTCCCTAACATAATTGATGATGCCTTTGACAAACAAGGCCATTGTCACGTCGGCTGGTGTTTTGTTAGACAGGGAGGCAGATGGAGAGAAAACTAGGGTTTGCCAAGAGAAAAGAAGCAAAAATCAGCAGGGAAAGATGCTGTGTTGTCAAATGCTGGGAAATGTAAAAGGGTGAGGTTTTGGAAACTTGCTTTTATGTTTCTTTAATTGTGAGGCTTATCTGCAAATCTGTGGTACTATTAAACAGATAAAACCCAGTCATCAACAGCTGCCCCTCCAGCATGTGACATGTGGTCTCTTATTTTGGGAGTTACCTTAGATGCACAACTGGGAGTTTGGCCGTAATAGTCTGGAAACCAGACAATGTACACACCCAAGCTGAAATGCTAAACAAACACAGACTGTGTAAAGCATTCACAAGCCACTTGTATAACTCATCTGAAAGTGTTGTACATGTATTGCTTTCTGATCAGCCACAAGCTGTCCTATTTTCTAATTGTGGAATACACCCCACAGTTCATTTGGGAACATTAGTTTTCCTGAACAGTAGCCCCAAAATGGAGAAAAAAAAAAATAATCACTTTTTTCCTACCTCCTCATCACCTTCTGCCAATGCTGTCTGTCATTGTCCTGTAATACTTCCCCTTAGGGATAGGATGGGAGAAGGTCTCATCTTCCTGAATCAGGATCTAGTCTCAGTTGGTGATAGGTAATCTAATGATGCTAATGATTTACCCATCTGTTATGTGACCTTAACTGACAAAGCCTGAAAACTAGAAATATGATGGGAAGAAAGACAGAAAGACAGACCCAGAAGTTGCAGAAATAGAAGAAATCTACAGTAAAAACTCCACAGGTAGATCCTACGTACAGAGATATTACAGTGAAATCAGAAACCTGGATTCAAGCCAACCCAGCTGTTGGCAACCTCTTACTTCTTGTGGCTCAGACCTCTCTGCAGTAAAGGAAGCATGTGTTTCCCCACCTTATCCCCAAATCTATGATGTCCATTTTTTCCAGTGACAAATAGAAGTGTCTCCTCTTTTAGGGTGATGTAGTCAGCTCTGCAAAATTCTAGTCAAAAATAATTCAAGTTGAGCCGCAACAAATCAGAACTTGTCTTTGAAACTGTCAGTGCTAATGAGCACTTCATTGTTACACCTGCTCTCCAGACCTGACAGCAAAATCCCTGGGTTTGCTCCCAAAGTCAAGACTGCTTTGCGGCAAACAGGCAAGCCTGCTGCCATCCGCCAACCAGCTCATTGTGTTGAGTACATTGCCCATGACAGCACGCTTATTTTCAGTCCTTAGGCTATTGTGCTAGTGTCCCTTGAAAACAACGGACTGAGATCTGTCTACAGCAGAGTGTAAAAATATTATTAAAAATATTGGCATAAAGAACACAGGGCATGGTGGAAAAAATAACTATGTAGTAAGCAGATCATAAGAGAAATGCCCTTTAAACAAAATTGCTCACCCTTTTTCTTCTACTATTTTCAAAAGATACTTTATTTTCTTGAGCATCAAAGATGAGGTTGCAGATGAAAGTGAATCTATCCCTGCTACACTTAACAGTCTTTATAGTCACATACTTGCCCCCTCCCCTTCGAAAATGATGTGTGGAATCAGTGTTCATTTAGTCTCTTATCTGTGAGCTCATGAAGAAAACTAGTTTCATTAGAAGCAATGATGGGCAAACTTCAAAAGCTTTGGCGCTCATGTTTGGTTCAGATAAGCATCCAAAAGGCTGGCTCCCAATCCAAGCTATCTAAACACCTTGGGTGTCCAGCATTTAACTGAAAATCTCTGTTAAAGCAGGTCTTAGCCACAAGATTTTTATTTCTGCCCTCTCTCAGATGGGTGAAGTAGTGATGCATTTCCTTTTCAGTCTCTGCTATAACCAAAAGTCAGGGCATGCTGCTTTGTTAATACAAAAAAGAGCTGATATATGAAGGCCTGCAGTTCAGCTCAGTTCTCATTTTCATCAAACTTGTTTGAATACTAGAAATGAGTAGGTATGTTTATTGCTTTCATTTTACCTCTCCAGAGCTGCTGGTGTAAGACTTGACTGTGTCTGCTAGCCTCTGCGCTGATGGAGAGGAGTCAACTGTGTTGGCTTTGCACCAACCACTACCTGTATACTACTTTTCACCTCTTTCCCTGATCTTGTCACACTGGGAATTTGCTGGTGGTGTGGGATTATGAATTTATTGTCTGTGAAGGCAGAGTTGCCTACAGAAGCTGTAATTGTCTGTTTTACTGCCAAGTTGCCTTGAGTTGCCACACTGGTGTTAAATGGGCAATAGCATTAGAAAGATCTGGGGATTTTTCCTTCTACTTGTCCATCTCCAGCTACACATAAAATAAGTTTAGCGAGTTTAGAGATCTTCTCTCATTCTGTCTGCCTTCCTTGTAAAAAATCTGCTTGTGTATTTGTACAAAAAATTTTATCAGCTTCCTTACACATGTATGGTAAGACCTGTCCTTTAGAACTTGCATTGAAACAAATTTGTGAACTCTTCGGAGGCAGAAATTGAAAAGATGTTTCAGATCATCTGAACCACCTGCATAAGCTGCATCTAGCCCCAGAGGAAATAGTAGTTTTGTAATCTCTGTGTTCCACAGTAAGGACAATGTAGGCAACAGCTATCATTTTTTACCTTGTCCATGCTAGTGAATTTTTTTGCAAAACACTTTAAAAGTGAATCACCTGCAAGCACCTTTGAAAATAAGCACACAGTGGAGGCTTTCTCTACCTCTTCAAAACCCTGTATGATCGAGATTTGTGTAGTTAGAAGAACTAACTTTCACACATTTCCCAGTTGTACTCGTTTTGCTGTACTTTTTTAAAAAAAGAGTTAAAAAGAAATAAAAGTAATATTGCAAATGTAGACTGACAATGCAATGTTTACCAGTTCTGACTTAAAAATAGCGAGCATAAGAGGGCACGAGTTTATCAGCCTTGCAAAAATGTCACTTAACGAGATGACCCCTGGGCACATAACCTCAGTCACCTCTTACCGTATCTCCATAGCTTGTGTCTGCCAGCCAATGGGTTCAGCCAACGCAACTTTCAGCAGAAGCTGGCGATGCCACCCCAAGACAGGATTCTGCTACTGCAAGCCGGGTGTGGCGGGCCCCAACTGCGATAGATGTCTCATGGGCTACTGGGGCTTTGGAGAAAATGGCTGTCGCCCTTGTGACTGTGCCAGAGACTGCGACCAGCATACCGGAAACTGTTTCAATGGGTAAAGAAGCCCTCCTCTGGGTTCACTTTGAGATGGGATTCTGTGAAATGAAACAAAGATTAACTGAAATACTGCAGCAGTTGTTGGAGGATGCTGGAGTGTGCACAATCATTTGAAAAGGTGGCTGTAAATCATAAAAGGTTTCTTAGATTCCACTTGGTGGCTGGCACACTTTTAAGTCCATTATATTATCCAAGGCAATCTTGAAATGATGACTTTTTGCAATAATAATAGGCAACTCCTGTGGAAAGTATGTACAGCATCTTTAAACACACCTGTTTGCCCTGGAAATAGATGGAAGAGTCTGGAGAGCTTGCCTCTCATCTGTGCCCAGGGTAAAATGAATTATAAGGTCTCCTTCTTATTTCTAGAGAGCAGGCATCTGCACCCCAAACATGCATGAGTCAGCACAGAAATCCTATGATTTGCTGAGCAACTGTAGTTTTATGGGTTCTGCAGGTGTCCTCAGTTCTTAGTGACATCAAGCGGTCACTAACTTTGAGTTACTTAATTCAGTAAAAACAAAAGCAAAAAAGGCCTAATACATAGTTACTTTAAAAAACGCTGTCAGCACTGGTTAAGGCCTAAATAAAAGCCTATATCTTGTGATCTCTCTATATGGCATGAAGTCTTGCTCTTAATTGCACTCCCGACTTGAAGAGAGCAAGCTTATCTGTCTGGATACAGCCACATACTACAAACACCTGCCTCCCACCCATCTTGTGTCCTAACCAAGTCTTCTGGTTTATGTGTCCCCCCAGCTATGAAAACGAGCCATTCTTTAACATCCCCATCGGGGGAAGAATCCCTGACCTTGTGCAAATGCCAACCAACGAGAGTGAAGAGGAGTGGAAATGGAATGACCACGAGCAGGGATTTTCTGCACTGAGGCACCCAGGTACAGCCTGGAGTCTGGGAACGTTTAGTCACTTCCCTCAATGCCAGTTCTTTCTTCTCTCCACCCTGATTTAAATTCCCCCACACTTCTCTAGCTTGTCCATCCCCCATCTGCTGGCAACATCTGCTAATCTGAACTATATAGGTTATCATTACACTTACATTGTTATTTTCCAAACCAACTGTACTATCCAACTTCGGATTTAGAAATTGGTAAGTCATGCATAAGATTGTATGGAAAAAAACACTCTCCTTTTGTTGTCGTAATTATGGTCATAATGCTTATGATTTTACACAGCTCCTTCTTAAACACTCAATTGCTGTTCAGAACTTCAGATGCTATTTGTAAAAAGATTGTGCCAGCCATAACTGAAATGCACCACCCCCGGAGTGGAATGCAAGTGATTTTGAGAGCAAGATACTCCTCATGGCACAACAGCTTAGGAGAGAAAGTAAAGTATACTTATCCAGCTGAAGTTACAATGTAAGTAGGCTTATAGGATGAGGTGGAGCCTTTAATACTTAACAGTTCTCAGTTTTGCTTGCCATGTATGAAGGTCAGCACTTACTGGCATCAGAGGTAACAGTGCATACCTTGACTTTACTGAGAGGGCTGTTACCCTAACACCAGCAAGGATCAGCATTTCTTAGCTTATGGGATTGAACAAGGGTATTATTACTTACATGATTTACACCTGGATCTGATTCTTACAAATCTCTTTATTAGTATCAGTTTATTAACTGTAGAATAGACCCCATGAGGGCTGCATTTTACTTGACAGTACTGATTAGATTTCAGAACAATTATTGTGTCATCTAACAAGAACCAGATCTGCAAATAACTGAGATTACTCTCAAACTTACTCTTAAAATCCATCCAGATTATGTGAGCTACATTCATACAACTTTATAACTGAGTATCATTTGCTTTTCTTTTCTCTCTCATGTCCTGGCTCTTCTCCAACTCTTTGTGTTGTGTGGTTCACCTGCTAGAAAAGTGTGTGTGCAAAGAAAAGGTGCTTGGAAGCGTCACTGACTTCTGCCAAATGAAATATGCTTATGGTAAGTGGGTGACATGCCCTCAAGGTATGATAATTTCACAATGTTCTCTCTATGCATGTTATTAGCTGACAACTATGAAAAATGACAGGACCGCCTAAGTCATGAAATAAGAGGTAGGATTTCTTCTGCATTTTTTGTATAGTGACATGCCCAACTTCTGATCAGGACTGAATAGTATTTTTTCATGCAAGGGTTTGTGGTCTCCTTTCCACCCAGTTAGCTTTCCTCTTTACAGCAGCAGGAGTGCTAGAATTGTAACTCAGTGGAATGGTTGGAATCTACATCAAGAATAAATGATAAAAACCTTGTATCTAAGCTGCCGTTGGTTTTGCACTTATTATGCAGGTTCAAATGGCCATGCTTGTTTACCAAGATTAATACTGTTATGAACACCTGGTTCATGCTGTCATATAAGGCAAGAAAGGAAAGCTCTGGGATCCAAAGGCTTGATGTGCTTGTGTCATGACACAATGAAGCCTGCTTGTGGGGGCCGATCCAGATGGGACTACCCTGCCAAAAAAGTTACAGGATCCTATTACATTAAAGGAACAGAAATTTATCATGGCAACCAGATGTTGGGCTGCAAAACAAAAATTATTTTTCTGGTTTGTTGTGCAATCATGGAATTCTAGCCATGTGACATGCCTGCAGTCTGATGGGAAACTTCCTGACTTCCTTCCTGTAGAGCAGACAGTCCCTTCCCACAGGACAATGTTTTTGAGAGGCCAGTGTTAAAGCTCAACACAAGTTGTCAAACTGCAAAATATAAAGCCTAGAATCAGTGTACTTAAAATCAAGCTGTTAGCTGATCTGTTTTTTCCACCCTTCCTATGTATACATACACGTGCTTTCCTATGATTTCCAAGAATTTGATGTCAGTCCATTAAGAAGTAGTTGCTAAATAACACGGTGAAAGCACCAGTCAACCACTTAAATAGAAATATCTAGGTTTTTCTTCTTTAAATTTATTTAGAAGAACCATGACTTCAGTGGACAAGCATTGGAATACACTTTCTGTACAACTGCAGTGTTTTTGCATGTCTCTTTTCAAAGTGTTAGAATTCTACTTTTTAGCAGCATAAAACAAAGTTAATGTAGAAATTCATAATTTCTCTCTATCTTGGAATGTTTTCTGGCAGTGATAAAAGCAAGAATCCTATCAGCTCATGACAAAGGGACCCACGCAGAAGTTGTTGTGAAAGTGAAGAAGGTCCTGAAATCAGGCAAAGTGAAAATTGCTCGGAGCAACAGAAGCATTTACCCAGAATCCTGGACCAACAGGGGATGTACATGCCCCATTCTCAATCCTGGTAAGGACAAAATGCTTACCAGCTCTCTTCCTTCCCTTGTAAACAGCAGCGACAATTAATTATGAACATTAGCTATGGCTGCTCAACACTTCCCATCAGTCACCAAACAGGGAGTCAATTGACAGCTGCAGTAAAAAGCATTTTCTTATCCGAGAACAAAGCGTTACCAAAAAACCCAAACCTCCTGGAAATGTTTTACTTTCAGTGACTCTATTTGATCTTCCAGAGTATTTGTGGCTAGATGAATGTTTGTGAGGGGGGGAAAGAAAAAAATCCCTATATTTTTATGTCCAAAGAGTTTTTTTCTGTATTCTCACATCATGCTTTAATTCTTTTTGGAAAAAACTAGAAATTATTATGTAAATTTGGGAAAGTGGAGGGTATCTAACTTCTTCTATGCCTTTGTAATGGTTTTAAATAATGACAAGTAAGTCTTTCTTCTTTCTCCTACTATAAATTCTAGTGCATTCAATGGTTTGTTCCATCAAAGCCTAAAGCTGACAACTTGCAGCATATTGGAAACCAATCACAGGTGGAGAATATAAAACCAAATTAATTTAATTTCAAAGCAAGTAAGACAGGAAAAACCTTTAATAATTAGAAAAATCATCTTTTAAGTAAAGCCCCTTATTTTACAACCAGTTGAGGATAGGTCTCTAGGTTTGCTCCCTAACCACATTCTATGAGAATGATTCATGTTTGTTCACTTTTAATTATGGGAATCTCCCTGAATCAGTGGAGCGGGGAAGTAGAGTGGTAGAAAGCAGTAACATCACACTATAGACTGCAAAGGTCCATACTAGTGCCAAGTAATGTTATCAGTGGCTGAGCTGATACATTCCTCAATTCAACTTTCCCTATTCCTGCCTTTCCAGCAATAAAACTTAGTGGACCACAGAGAGAAATATGTTTCCTTGAACGGCAGCTAAAATCTCTGGCTAAATCTTGGAATCCTGCAAATTTGAGCCTGGACTATTTTTTTCAAGTGGAATCACAGAATCATTTAGGTTGGAAAAGTCCTTCAAGCTCATTGAGTCCAATTCCAACCTAACAGTGCCAAGTCTACTACTAAACCATGTCCCTAAGTGCCTAAGTTAGTAGATGCTAGGTGTGTGACAGATTTTGATTACTCACAGCTTTTCATCATATCACTGTAAATTCCAAGTCTTTGTGACTATGTCCTGGGATTAAATCCCGATAAAACAAAGCCTTTGTGTGTCATTAGGGTGACTGGTAGTGTATGCTGAGGATTATGCTTCATTATTCAACCATACACCACAGAAAATGGTGACTTATTATTGTAAAAGCAGCACCTGATAGAAAAATTGCCCCATTTTTTTCCTCTGAATAGATTAAAAATGTATTCACCAAGTGAAAGAAATTCCTTGTGCTTCACTTACAATGTAACCTAACCTTTAGGACAAGTTCTCCATTGAAATTAGCCACATACAAGAGACAGCTGTTTTAGGAAACACTATGAAATCAAGCCCTGTATGAATTTCTCCTGTTATGGCAAAATGACCTGTACTGTTTCAGAAATAAATTTTGTCTTCCATTATCTGTATCAAGTGAAAGACTGTCTGAAGTGTAACATGGACCCCGAGTTCTCTTTATGGGGGTGTGTTGTTGAATTTGCACATAAAATTTTTGGCTTAATGTAGTCCAAATGAACAGGGTGTTTTCCCTTAACTCCAGTGGACAGTTGTGCATAATTATTTATCAGTGCTCTGTATTAAACTGTGGGAGCTCTGAATCAGACATGAATAAAACATATGATGAGAATACATCTGATCCTATGCAGATATTTGAAGAGGTAAAATATCACAGGACATTTTTCTCCTTTATACCTCTCTAGCTTTACTCTGCATCTCTTTAGAAACATACAGCTGAAGACATATATACAGCTCCGAAATTTAGATGCTAGAGGTACAGAGCTTATGCCATTACCTTCTGATATAAATTAAAGCTATGGAAAGGTCCCAATCATTGCAGTTCTGCAGATGTCCATGTATTACTTGGCTGAACCCCTGTCCTAAGATCACAGTATGCCTTGACTCATGGTGGAAACTTTACTTTTTTTGCTCTTGGGGCTTCTACCTTTACCCTCCTTTCTATACAAGCATTAGCAGTTACTTCTGAGCACACAACTTTCAAGAAGGGCAGTAGTGACAGGAGAGCACAAAGACATAAGTAGCAGCCACCAGATCCCTGCAGATCTGTGTACTGAACCTCACACATAACTTGCCCTGGATGCCTCTGTTTCGCTAAATTCTGACCAATGAGGGCATTTTACTTACTATAGTTAATACAAAGAGTGCATATTCATCTAAGGCAATGACATGACTTAATCCATAGTACTTATTTCTTGTCTCCATGACAATTTTTTGCTCACAGACCTCTTTTATGAGGCCCTGCATCTTAAGGTTATAATCTAGGAAGTTTGGCTTACTATTTTCATATATAATACCACCTTCCACATCAGACTGAATTCTGCTAACTCATCATACCTATACAAGCCAGGAGTAATGCTGCTGAAGCACAAGGAATTACGATGGCTTAAAAAGGTCACACAGATTAGACTCAAACCTGGCCATATGCACATGGAGGTGTTGAATTTGTAAGTGGTAAGGCCACTGGAACCAAATCAATTTGTAGTTGTAATTCCTGAGCATAATCATATGACAACATTTAACCTGTGTGCCTAGGAGTCAGCACTGACAATATGCACGTGCAAGTATGTAGACATGTTAGATGGCACATGCATAAACTGGATGAAGCTGGCTATGGTGCTACATGCCAGATCCTCATGAAACAGAGAAAATTGCCTTTAGTTCTGTTTTCTTCTATTTATTAACTGAAGTTTTTTTAATCTTTTTTCAAACTAGGTACTGACTATCTTATAGCAGGCCAAGAGGACTCTAGGACCAGCAAACTCCTTGTGAACATGAACAGTCTGGTGAAACCCTGGAAAGCATATTTGGGAAAACAAGTATCAGATATTCTTCGAACTGGGTGCAAATAATTTCTGCTTCAAAAGTTACAGTGCTGAACTTTGCCTTTTAGTAACATTGCAGTGAAAGGTGTAGTTAGTTCACACGTTTCCATTCAACATGCTCCTAGCTGAAGCGATGAAAGCAGACTTATCATCCTTTTTCCTTTTGTGTGTTTAGACAGGAAAATTTGGACATGACTACTTTTTTCAAAAGATGCACAGTCTTCTCATAAAAATAACCAGTGCATCACACATAGGTTACATGTCAATTCTTAATTTGAGCCTGATTCCACACACCAAGAGAACCATTTTACAAGGCAAAACTAAAGATATGGAATAGCATTTCCATACTTCAGGTCAGAGTCTGATATCAATATGTATAAATTTATTACTTGGGTGTAGTTTTCTTATAAGTGACCAACCACTAAAGGCAGCAATTTCTTTCGGTTTTACAAGTGGCACAATACTAAACAAGCATGTCAAATAATATTTATTTAAAAGAACTCGGATTGGCATAATTGTAGTCTGATGTTAAATTAACAGGTTGCTTTCTAGAAGGCAGTATTATCCCACTGCTGAACAGAAACAAACTAATGTGGATTCTCTTGAGACAAGGTCAATGCTTAGCACCGAGGTCTGCTGCAGAAGCCACCTTGGCTCAAACTTGATTCCAAATCCAACCCTTGATCTCTAAGGTCATTTTGCTCTTTGCCTTAGTACTTCAGTCTGTAAGACCCTAAAGGTTTCACAGTGATTACCACTAAAAAGGCTTAATGCTAGGAGAGTGCCAAAACATGTGGGGAACTGGCAGCTGCTCTGATGTTAAGATTGTAATGCTACAAAAGCTATAAGGCAGAAGCAGGAGGAGGTAAATGGATTGGCTGGAGTGTGTATTAAATGAGGTAGCTATAGTTCCTGAGACAGCAACCTGGCTATTTGTACTGTGCTCAAGACCACTGGCATTTGATTGCACTTAGCGCTTTCACTCTGCTTTATGTCTCTTGGTTACACTTCAGGTTAAGATACTGAAACTCAGCTTCCTTCCCATTGTGCCTGAGGATATTTTTTCCTGCCACAGAAGTATAGGAGTGGTAACATCTGCACCCTAGGTAAAAATAGTTCTGCTCTGTAAAAACATTTTTTCTAAATTGATTTTATCCTACCCTATAGTAATTAAGAGGTAGCTACTTAAATCACTCCCTAATACAGTATTTTGAAGGAAATTTTAGTTGAAGACCTGTTTAAGGACTCACAATCAAATGAAACTTGTTGGAGCACATTCCCTCTTTTAAGTAAAGCAGAAATTATAATGAATCGGTCTATTCTTTCAGAGGATTAAAGAGAAAAAGCATGCATACATACTACTTTTGCCTATTTCTATTCCATGTCTGTAATTTTTTAATGCTCTCAGGAAAGAGGAAATATCATTTAGCACTGTCTGACTGGCACATGAAATAGCTAGAAAAACTTAATACTAATGCAGGAAGATGGAAGTCCCAATCTACAGCTTAGGTCATCAGTTTGTTCTCTTTATCACTGGGAACCTGAAAAAAAAGCTTCTTTCATTCTGTTTGTTGCTGTTTTCCTTATAACTTCATATTGGTTGAAGAGCAGAAAATCCTCAGCTCATTTGGAAATAGATGACAGGCAGATATTTACAAAATACAACCCCCACTTTTTTCCCAACAGTGCATAAACAATATTTCTTCCTCCCCCCTTTTCAGAAAGTCTCCCCTTTTCCATTGCCATTGCTTTCCCTCTTTCACTTCATTATTTATTTGTTACCACCTAAAGTGGTATCCAACAATGTGGCATTTCTGACAAGCCACTTAATTAATGCAATAAAACACTTTTTAACCAAGGAATTTGGCTTAATTTGAGATGTCAGCTTGCAGGAATTAACAGCAGAGCAACTGCTTTCTTTACTGCCTCCAGAAATATGTCTCACAACAAAAAGATTGATTAGTTCTTTTTCAAATATCAATAAAAATAAAGATGTGCACATGAATTTACAGTGTTCTCAAAGGACCTCTCAGAATAAGTGAAAATCTAATGTAGGTTTAGAACCAAGCTAAGCAACATGCTTTTCAATAGAGGCCATTTTACCTGCAGGGGATCTTACTGAATGATTATTATACTCCATTTTGGTTCATAGTCAGTACCATATTAAAGCAAACTCCCATATTCTACTTTTTGTGCCAGACTGGTGATTTTGTGGGGAAGGATAAACATCTGCATATTTCCTTCCTGTGGATGAAATTTATTTTTTAACATGGTCATCTACAAGCATTTCTAGCTACTACTAGTAGAAATACTATTTGGAATAAGAATAGATGCCCTAGTGTGTTCTCCTGGGGCCTAACACAATACAGTTATTAATGACTACCAAATGCAAAGGTATCTGAAACATGTGACATATTGATGACTTCAGAAAAAAGTGTAAAGCAAGTGGAGTGCACAAATCCAAAAATATTCAGTTAATTTAATCTCTCCTCCTAATTTCCCATTCTTTTTCTATCTCTAATTTACTTGCTGATACCTGTATAGCTGTCTACTTTATTCTCTCCATTAGTTAGAAACATTGCACATCTTGTTCCAACTACTAGCTTGTGTTTAATGGTTTTGGTCTACAGAGTATCAGGTATTCTATAAGCATGGAAATTTCTATAACTGGAAAGTGAAAAATGAAAGCACAATAGGGCAAATCAACACGGAAAGCTGATGTTTTCTTGGTCTCACTATTTCTGCTAATCAAGTACCTCTGAGTTCACAGAGAAGAAAAACAAAAGAATAAAGTTTCAACTGACACAAAGCTACCACGTGCAATCTCTTTGTTCTACAGCACTACAATCCACGTAGCCTGTCTGAAAACAAGTATCTAAATAGAAATGAACTGCATAGATCAAGTTTGAACAGCTATGGATTAAAGAAGAGATAAGAAAGTTTATACTGACCACCATGAGATTTTGGAAAGAAACAAAGTCATTTTCTTGTGTACTGGTACCTGAAATGAAGATGAGCATGTAGCAGTGCAAGATGACAATGGTCTTCCTAGTAGAAGTTGTTACATATTCCTCAAAACAAGTTCATATATAGTAAATTAAAAGAACTACCATAGAAGGTATGGTAGTCCTGAACCAAAAAAGGAATTGTTTTGTAGGCCTGTGTACAGTATCACATACCTTATGATCCTCTCTGTGACTGAGTATTCTTTGTATTACTGTGCCACCTAAGACACGAACATGGAAAAAGGGATGTATCTGCCCGATACAGAAATCGCTGGACAGCTTCTTCTAGCATGTCTAAAATGGGACCTGTCTTTAAAATGGCCACATGAACAATCCCTACAGCATCCAAACAGACAAGGCATCTCACAAGGAGTAGCAACCACATACCAAAAAGTAGCAATGATGTACCACTTTGAAATGCTGAATAAGGATGAAATAAAAGCCTTTACTCACAAGAAAGCAAGTCTGGAAGGCTATGGAAAATTTGTAATAGAGCAGGTGATACTTTGAAGCAGAAGCACACCTAACCTTTCACAGCAGCATATGCTGGATTGCTGAAGGTCAAAGCAGCTCTCAACAGCTGTGCAGCATGTGTACCTCTGAAAACCCAATCATTCTGGCAACATGGAGCCTTAAAACATCAAAGTAGTTCGATAAATGGCCTTTGCTAGTGCTGAGCCCAAACTCCAATGTAACAACATATTGCTACTAATGCTTATCCAGCTTCTACTCTCGGCAATCGGCTAAGGAAAAGGTACCCGTGCATAGCTTTTGTGCACTGCTTTTCTGAGAGTAGTTCGTTGCTATAAAGAGTAAGTCTTCTCTGTAGAATTTACCATGTCTCATAATTTCCCATGCTTCCTGATGTAAGCTTAATTTGAATTGATCTAATTCACACGATGTGCTTCCTCAAGTCCCCCAAACCTAGAAAAGTTAGTGTGCTGTTACGTGTTGTAGCACTTTTTTTTTTTGTACTTAACTTCAATTAAAAATACTCAGACACTTATATTGATGTGAGGTTTGGGATCTATTTTTAAAATGTTAAACCATGCAATAATACTCAAACCACATGCATGTTAGTTCTTCTGAAGTTAATAAGCCACAAACATTCCACACATCAGGTTCTTGCTTTGATAGCGTTAGCACTGAGTCAGGCAAATGGAGAAAAGCATTTAGCTAATAAGGCAACCATGATCCATGTTATTTTTCTAGCAAGCAGCTTACCAAAAAAGCCCATTTGGTATGAGAACTTGTACAGGTTAAAAACACAAACCAGGTACAGTTAATTTATGTAAGTGGCATGTTAATTCAGTAACTGACCAAAACCCAATCCTGCAAAAATCTTACATGTAGGTATTTGCATGTGCTTAATTCCCATAAGACATACACACATAATGTTTTACTGGTCTGAGATTTAATGAGGTCTAAAAGAACAAAAAACCAAAAACAAACAAAACCCCCCAATATTTAACAGGTCCTAAATCCGCTCCTTTACACAGAGTTGATTTGTGGGATGCAAGGCATGAAAATAGAAACACATGACAGGTAGGTAGAAGATGCTCTACCTATAAATGCTCAAAACTTAGGCAGATAGAAGTCTGCTTATGTCAGGCTCCACATTTAAAATCAAGTCAGTGTATTACAGAGACTTACCCTTGCAACTCTACATAACAGTTGCACTTACTCTTCAGGGTACTGTACAGTTTCTTACCTTACTTGTAAACTTCTGTTGGGAAAACTACCTCTAAGACCCAGTCTCCATTCTTCACAGATTAATGACAATAGATTTTGCCATCATTCTTTCTTCTTGTGACTTAGTGATGAGAAACGCTTAGTGATATACCACTTTCATATGCACAGGTCTGAGTCTTAAAACAGAATTTTCATCCAGGAGGCTGTCCCTGTTTTCATAGTTTAACTTCAGCTGGCATCTAAGTACCACACAGCTGTTCACTCACTGTCCCACACCCCCGTCAGCAGGATGCAGAAAAGAATTAGGAAAAAAGTAAAACTCGAGGGTTGAGACAAGAATGATTTAATAATTGAAACAGAATAATAATAGCAGCAACATCACCACTACCACCTACACAACTGTAATGAAAAGGGGAGAGGAAAGAAAAAGTCCATAAAAGAAGGTTTGAACAGAAAAAACAAAACCACCCAAGTGATGCATAATACAATTGCCCACCACCTGCTGAACAATGCCCAGCCAGTCCCTGAGCAGTGATCAGCAGGCCCTGCCAATTCCCCCCACTTCATATACTCAGTATAATGTTCTATGGTATGGAATATCCCTTTTGCTAGTTCGGGTCAGCTGTCCTGCTGTCCTGGCCATGTCCCCTCCCAATTTCTTGTGCCTCTCCAGCCTTCTCACTGGCAAGCCCTAAGAAACTGAAAAGCCATTGACTTAGTATAAACATTACTTAAAGACAACTAAAAAGATCAGTGTGCTATCAACATTATTCTCATACTAAATCCAAAACACAGCATTGCATCAGCTACTGAGAAGAAAATTAACTATCCCAATTGAAACCAGGACACCTATATATTGGTACTATTTAGTAGCTTTATGTCAGGTGTAGTGCTTTCATGACAAGTTACACAGGCCAATGTACAGTACAAGTTTTGCTAGCCCAGATTCTCAGGCCCTTGTAAAAAAAAAAAAACAAACAACAAAAAAAAGCCTAACATCTTACTGTTTCAGTCCCTGAGAACTTCATGCTCTAGTTATGAATTCACCACCTAATTACCTAGTTTGACATTTCAAATAACTTCACACTGATCCATGAACCATATTAGGCACTATCTTGCATTAACAGAAAAGAATTATAACACACTTTTAACTGGTGTTAAAAGTCAGTGCTGCATTTCTCCACTCTTCCTCTACTGGGTAGGTCTTCTCTCCAGTACTCAGTATCACTAATAATACAAACAGGGGTTAAAAGCAGTTGAGAAACAACTGTGGTCAGGCTGGTGCTGTGCAACAAAGTGAAGTTATCCAATGAATAGGGCTGATTAAGAATAAATAACAAACTGCTGGTAGCTTCTCTACATTGTCCCACACTAACACCGCTAGAATTTTAATGAGAAGTAAAACAAGAGTCTAAGCAGCATATAATATCCTTTTTTCTTCCCTAGGAATAAGAAATAGGTTCTACCTATTTAAGTAACAGCTTTGCTCAAAGAGATTCATTGACATGTGATCAGATAACTGCCTTAGATGAACAGGAGACGTTGCTGTAAGGTTTAACAAGGACATTCTCAACAAGAACTGCAAAAGATATAGATCTTGTTTCCAACACAGCCCTGCCAGATCCCCAGATCTAACGATCCTTAGAATGAACTGCAAGATAAACATCTCCCTCTAGGCACTTCGAAGTACATCATTCCTATTGCAGGGAAGGAGAGGAGGGAGCAGGGGAAAAGGTCGTTTTTGCATTTGAAGCAAGGTCATATCTCTAAGAAATTTACTAAACGCAAGTTTAAGTTGCGTCTTTGAAATGTAGCCTGTACTACAGAGAAAAGCAGAAAAAGTCAATGAGTAACTTTTAAACACATTCTGCCATTTTATCTAATTTTAACCACTTTTCAATAGTTAACATAAAACAGTTTCTAAAATACAGTTAAAACTATCTCCTATAAGAGACAAGTTTTACAGGCAATCTCTACCTGCATCAGATGTGACACCTGCTCCACTGATCCAAGTTTAAGTTGACTGCAGGAACAACCCCATCCTAAAAAGGAAGTTATCACAATTTGTATATGAATCTGTGGCCTGCACCATGCAGGGTTCCAGCCAGCTGTAACAGCCCTACCCAGCATTCAAAACTACACCCTGTTTCACCACTGTGTTAACTCCAAAATTACAAGGGTGTGCAACAACTGAAGAATAACGATTAAAATGGGAAACTGAAATATTACATAGTAAGATTGTACACGGCAGTATTTCAGAAGCAGTGATAAAAGCCTGTAGGATGAATACAATTAAAACCCACCTCTTTTTATTCTAAAAACTAAATGGATAAAATCCAACTGGGATTATACCTGCACTAACTGTTCAGGCTAAGTAATTTGTATTAAAACCATATTCTATTACATCTAGAAGTACTTCATGCCTTGTTAACAGTTCCTTTTGCTAAACTCTAAGCAACATTGAATTACACTCCACACATGAGTTTTTATAGAACAGAAATCAACCAAAAGGCATATTTAAATCAAGAGCAATTATTTCATTACAAGCTTTCCTACTCCTCACCAATAACTACTTTTGACTTAACAAAGGAAAGCACCTGATACACCATGCATAAAAATCACTATAAAATTACTCCACTCAAGCAATTTCTTAAAAACATTTGAATCTACTACTCACCCCAAGAATCAGTAGCTCACTGATGGCAGAGAACCAAGACATTATTTACGCAGATGGTAAGAAACCCATTTGAACAACACAGCAATATGCAGCTCTAAGTTTTGTAATCCAGACAATAAAAATCCAACTTTTACTATCTGCTTATTTCACAAGTATTACTAGGGATAATTTTATCATCTTTATTCCATACTAAAATAACCACTGATTTATTTTAGATTTAAAATGTGTGCTTGCAACTGTTAAGAGGAAAATCATGTAAACAAAGCAATGCTGATAAACACAATAGAAACAAAGAGTTACATTATCTATTGAAACAAAACAAGGTCTTAAAATAAAAAGATTAGTCAGGATGAGTTTGGTACAATGCTCTGGGTGATGCTCTGCTTGTGTTGAGAAAGGAATGTACTCTGAATAATTAGAAAAGATAAGGTGGGCACCTGAAGGAGATAAGGAGACCATCA
>JAVJGJ010000047.1:12677814-12705930 GCA_035590215.1 Microhierax caerulescens
ATTGACTTAGTATAAACATTACTTAAAGACAACTAAAAAGATCAGTGTGCTATCAACATTATTCTCATACTAAATCCTAAACACAGCATTGTACCAGCTACTGAGAAGAAAACAACTCTGTCCCAGCTGACAGGAGGACAACTTGTCTGCAAACCCTTTTCCCAAAATACTGTTGTGCTATTGATTCTCCACAACTTGATTTTGCTTTTCTTGATTGCAGGGACGAGCTTTAAGGACGGCCAAATCTCTTGATGAGGGGCTTTCTCTTGTGATCCCCCTTGAGAGCATCCACAGTGTGTCTCAGCAGAATGAAGGGAGACTGGTGCACTTAGCTGGTTCTCTGAGTACATCTAAGGTAAATAAAATAAAATCTTGGCAGATAGGAATATTTCAAACTTGGAGGGAAGGAAAAGTCTTTGCCAATTAAAATTATGTATGATATCCAGGAAAAGACGTGTAGCTTCTCTCCTTCTCAATAAATATTGCTGGCTACCACCCAAGCTTTTGTTCTTGGCCTGGAAGCTGAGAAATGCTGTACAGCCTTGTACTCCCTACTCCCAAGCAAGATGCTACCTCTAGCTGTGTTTACCCTCCCACTGGCTTTGGTGGATAATTTCAATTCCCCTTTGATAGGGAACCTGCTGTGTATTCATGATGCTGTAAAGTCTTCAGGCTCTTGCAGTACAGAGGCTCTGCAAGTTCTGACTTTTTGGTAATGATGATGTTTTCTGTGGTCAGCCTGCATTGCAGAAGGTAACACAGAAGGGTAGCTTTCAGCAAAATAATATATGCCCCTGGTTTAAACTCTTAAACCTGCATGCCATTAGCCAGCATTTCTGGTTTTATTCTTCACTATGGCAATAATTTTTGATGATGATTCTTTAGGTCAGATTTATCAGTGATATAAAGAGATGCTCCTTTTTTTCTTTCATAACATACTGTATTCAACTGTGTGTAACATAGTACTAACTACATACAGTGAGGTGTGTAAATGTGTTTGATAATCAAAGTACAATATTTGAGTTTGAGGGGTACAGTATTTATACTGACTTTTATTTTCTTCAATTTTCACATAGCCTTTGTTTGATCCCAGCTATGGGCTCTCCATCCAGGCTGTCAAACTGAAGCGTAATGTGGAAATGTACCAGTGGGTAGAATATGAAGAGTCCACGTAAGTGAAAGTGATCTTCAAAAGTTGTTTATAAAGCTGTTGTATTAACAAAAATCACAATATTTTTTTCTCTCTCTCCACACCCAAAGGAGAAAACCCAACTTTTTATGGCCAGAGAATTCTAGAGCTCTTGACTTTTTTTAAAGAATCACTTTTTCCTTGGAGATGTCAGGTCTTGTAGATGGTCAACGCTGCACAACTTGCATTTGATAAAATTTAGGTAACATCCAAGGCCTTTTATCAAATGTTTCCACTTCCTGATTTTGTATAACTTCATATGGGGTTTCTTAGCCTCCATGCTGCAGCTGTGGGGATTTTTCATTAGTACATATTATTAGTATTAGTATTTTCATTCTAATGCTGGGCCACCTCAGACCCCATTAATCTATTTTCTGTCATATGTTGTCAACAGAATTCAAAGATCTTTACCAATTTCTGAAAGAGAAAAAAAAAAAAGAGAAAACACTCATGTTTTCTCCACTCAGTTGGTTTCTATGCTTTCTAGTGTTCCTAAAGCTTCTTCCATTTGTTGATGTACTTTCTGCTCATCAGGGTTTCTGTAACTCTATCCCCATTATACTCCCTGCCTGCTGGTTGATTACCAGAGTCAAGACCATTGCCCCAGACTACTTGGTCCTGAATTTTTTCAAGTAAAACTGTATAATTCTCTTTTTTTCCCTGCATCTGTCAAGCCTTTCCTGCTGCTATTCTTTAAAACTTGAGCATGGACCCTCAAGCTAATTTTTTCCCTCTGTCCTGAAAAAGGAAATATAAAAAGATTTTTGCTGAATCCAGAAACTTCATCGTATTTTCCCTCGGCTTTCTCCCATAATGGCAACGATTTACTTGGTGTTTTTTTGGTTGGTTGCTTTTATTTAAATCTCCCAAAGGGGTCTTAACTTTTTTTTCAAAAGTAAGTGAACCCAACAATTTGAATTATGAATTCCAGTATCAACTCTGATAAACCCATTGACCCAAAACTGCCTTTTTGATACCTACAACCTAGCAAACGCTAGAATATTTCAAATTGATTACAAACCTGATTGTATCCAATTGAATCTAGAAATCAGATTCTTTTTGCAGACTTGTGGACACATGAGACTTTTTGGCTTGTGTCTATGAGGGAAATTTCTTAATTTCTTTGGTACTTAATACATGTGCAAATGGAAGTACTTAATTAAACCAAGACATGATTTCTCGATTTTCAGAAGACTCTGCTACCCCTTATCCTTAATAATCAAAAGCCAACATTAATTTGTAGCTGCAAAAGTAAACTGCAAATTTTAGTTGCTTGAGAGACAGTCAAATTAGTTTATGATAGGCAATATTATATGTACCTTTTCAAGGGGATTTACAAAACTAATGAGATGTTAACTACTCTGCTGGTAGTTGCAAGCAGAAGAGTGAAAATGTTTCAGTTATTGATAGTAATTAAACTGAGAGTAGTATAAAAGTTATTGGCTATTATGTCAGTCTGACTCTACAGAACTTGCATTCCAAATGTCTTTTGTGTCATACAGGGGTAAAAAAGCAAAAAAAAAAAATCAGACATTGTGAAGGTGTGAAAAGTAACTTCTCAGTTTTAACACACTTACAGTGCAGCATCTGTAAAAGACACTGGTTTAGGTCAACTTGTCTCACTGTCTAATACTGGTTATTCCTTATTGATCTAGTCAACACCTTTTTGGCAACGTGGGAATAAAAGGGTTGTGGCTGTTTAGCATTTGTGTATAGTTTTCTCGTACAGAGAATCTATGTCTTCAGAACAGGTAGTTCAGAGAGGAGTTGTAAAGGTAAATTTTGCGTTGCGTGACCCATCTGTGCATTTCATTTGTAAAGTGTATTCTGCCCTGAGCAGGGGGGTGTGTGTGTGTACTGTTCTGGTTCTCATCCCACCCCTTTTCTCTGCAGGGAATATGAAGAGAATGGTGAGATTAAGAAAGAGACAAAGTATTCATATAGTAAGTTGATCAACAGAAACTCCCTTTTTTTTTCTTTATGAATGTAACTTTGGACTTTTATATGTGTGTATTCAGATTTTTGTTGTAAACCCTGTATTTTCTTGTTGGGAAAGAAAGTGAAGAAATAAGCAAAAAATCTGTTTCCTAAACAAATGACAGGACCTCACTTTCTTGAGGTAACTGAGGTGAAAGGAGGTGTGCTGTTAGTAAATAAGTACTACAGAAAATCTAAGTCTTGTCTTGGAACTCCCAGAGGTTCAGAGCAGCATCCAGGGATAGGATGTTCCAGATACAGGGCCTGTAAGGTCCTCAGTGACAGGAGATAGGCAGAGGTGGGAGTGTTACCAAAGCTGATTACTCTTCAGAAGTGGAGTAAATAGGGCATATGTCAGGTTTGAGCAGAAGTGAACAGACAGGGAAGAACAGCTTAGCTCCAGCCTGTAGGATAGACTGATGAGAATCTGTTTAGATGTTGATACCAGCAAATGTAAACCACCAGCACCTTATGATGTGCACTGTGGCTTTTGCCAAATGCTTTTTTGGCAGGAGCAGAACTGAGAGCATTATTCTGATCTACCCAGTGGCAGAAAAATATTCTGACTCATTGTGTATGTGGAGATTGGTCTCTGTGCTTCATTTATCTCTGATTAAAGCACATGAGCATGCAGCATGGGTGTGCAGCAGTTTCAGGGTGTGATGATAACAATACCCCAGCTCAGTGAAGCATGGGAACCTGCAGCATGGAGATACATAAGGAGCAAAGCTAGTGGTTGTGAGCTGTGAAAAAACCTTATGGTGGCAGGGGCCAAAAAGAAATGCCATTTAAAAGAACAGCTGCCCTCTCAATATTGGTGGATTCTGTCCAGCAAAAGTCTGTGCGTTATTAGATGTGGTGGGTTAGCCTTGGCTGGCAGCCGCTTGCTTTCTCTCCCCCTCAGCAGAACTAGGGAAGAGATTGGGACGAACAGGAATGAGAGAGCTTGTGGGTTGAAATAAAGGTGGGGAGACTGCACACCAATTACCAGTGTGGGCAAAACTGACTAGACTTAGGGAAAATTAACTTAATTTGTTGTCAATTAAAATAAAAATTACTGGTTCAGGTGTTGGCAGAACACATTTGCTCTCACTTTTTCCCAGTCTGAACTCCAGACTCCTCACCCCTTGGCCCCCCTCCCCCTTGTTATTGCCACAGGTTACACTCTGTCCCTTTAGTGGGGCAGCGAGTGGTGCAGGGAGTGGGAGCAGGTTTACAGTCAGTACAAAGTGGTTTCTCTCTGCCACTCTTTTTCCTTCTCACACATTTTTTCCCTGCTCCAGCATGGATTCTCCCCATGCTGTAGTATCTGCTCCACTGTGGAGCATTTCCTTCTCCTCCTCTGACTTTGGTGTTCCCTCTGAAGTTTCTTACTCCTTTTTGTTCCCTCCCTTCCCCATTTGGTGTTTTCTGCCCTTTCTTTAAAATGTTTTCACAGAAGTGCACCAAACTTTAGTGATGGGCTCAGCTGCGGCCTGTGGTGGGTCTGTTGCAGAGCCAACTGTGTCCAACACAGGGCAGCCTCTGACCTCTTCCCACAGAGACCCTGCAGCAGCACCCCCCACACCAAAATCTTGCCATGTACCCAATACACTAGAATATCTCTTTGTAGTGGTTTGACCTTGGCTGGATGCCCAGGTGCCCACCAAAAACACTCTTATCACTCCCCTCCTCAACTGGACAGGGGACAGAAAAAAAGCCACTAAAAGCTTGTGGGTCGAGCTAAGGATAGGGAGATCACTCAGCAATTACGGACTCAACTTGGGAAAAGTAGTTTAATTTATTACCATTCAAATCAGAGTAGGATAATGAGAACTAAACTCAAAACTTAAAACACCTTCCCCCTAGCCCTCCCTTCTTCCTGGGCTCAACTTCACTCCCAAGTACCTCTTCCTTCCCGACAGCTATGGGGGATACAGTCAGTTCATCACATGTTGTCTCTGCAGCTCCTTCCTCCTCACACTCTTCCCCCTGCTGCAACATGGAGTCACTCCCACAGGAAACAGATCTCCATGAACTTCTCCAAATTGAGTCCTTCCCACAGACTACAGTTCTTCATGAACTGCTCCACCATGGGCCCCTCCCGTGGATGCAGTCCTTCAGGAGCAGACTGCTCTAGTGTGGGTCCCCCATGGGGTAACAAGTTCTGCCAGCAACCCCGTTTCAGCCTCATTCAGGCATCCACCTGCTCCAGCATGGGGTCCTCTCCAGGCTGCAGGTGGACATGTGCTCCACGGCTAACCTCCATGGGCTGAGGCGGACAGCCTGCCTCACCGTGGGCTTTACCAAAGGCTGCAGGGAAATTTCTGCTCCAGTGCCTGGCCCACCTCTTCCCCCTCCTTCTGCACTGACTTTGGTGTCTGCAGAGTTGTTTCACATATTCTCACTCCTGTCTTCTGCAATTTGTTGCACAGATTTATTTTCCTCTTCTTGAATACATTATCCCAGAGGCACTAGCACTGCTGCCAATTAGCTCGGCCTTGGCTAGTGGCAGGTCTGTCTTGGAGCCGGCTGGCATTGGCTCCATTGGGCATAGGGAAAGCTTCTGGCATCTTGTCACAGAAGCCACCCCTGTAGCCCCCCTTCTACCAAAACCTTGCCACACAAAGCCACTACACTCTTGAAATTACTCCCTCTACTGTTTAACCAAACTCCCTTTCCTTCCTCTCTACTTCATTGAAACAGAACAAGCTGTATTTAATAAGGAGGGTGCTCAAGAAAAGGACTCTAGGTTTGTGGGAGTTATAAGGAACCTAGGAGAGTCTGTTCTGGGGATGTGGGAAGGCTGCTGTAGCCCAGACAAAGGCAGCATTATGCATTTTTGACAATGGGACATACAGCTACCATCTCTATCTGTTGCTTGACAGCACTGAATCCTGCTAGTTCTAGCAGAAGTTGCAGCCTTTCCTCACAAAACCAGGTTATTCCCAAAGAGTGGATTGAGGAATCAAAACCCTGTCATGGAAGATGCCAACAGCAAAGTTCCTACTGTGCAAAGCTGAGTTACAATTTTATCCCTGGAATCCTTTTTTGTTCCTAAATCTTTCTATTCCTTGTTAATGTGCTAGGAGGATGGATTTAAGTATCAATACAGACTATCACATACATACTTTGATGTAAACAGTGTTACTAAAAGTAACTTAGAACTGATTAATTGGTCAAGAGGTGTCTTCAGTAATTAAGATTTGAGTGGCAATTCTTCCTGTCTTTCCCTCAAGTTTCTTATCATTTTCTTTAGATACTGAGTGGAAATCGGAAGTTGTGAACAGCAGAAACTTTGATCGAGAAATTGGACACAAAAACCCTAGGTAATAAGCCACCTGACACAGTCCTCCTAGATTCTATCACTGTATCTGATAGAGACGAAAGCCAAATGACTGATCTTCATGACAGAGTGAAGTAGATGGAAACTGTTGGTCTTTTGGTAGTTGGGAGAACTAAAGCATAGAGGAATTAGTGAACAGTTCAAAGCTGCCTGATGGAACCAGAATTACACTATCCATTAGCAATGGCTGGACATCAGGCTATTATGTTACTTCTGGACCACGTAGTCTCCAAGTAGAAGATCCTGAATGAGTTCCTGACTGTTACTGTCTGTTAGTGCAGTCCATTACTAATTCTTTCTTCTATTACAAGCACAGGGTTAGAATAACAGACATCCCATGAGCTTGTCACACCACTTGCATGCTGCTTTTTCTAAGCTAGCATGGATGAGCTCATAGGCTTATTTGTGGCAATCATCCACATATAATTTGTTTATGTATCTCTCATCTGCACTATTTTAGTTACACTATGTGCCATTTTTAATGCTGTTAGCTTTATTGTCATTCTCATGGCACCTGCTTAGTTCCTTAGGTTGCAGGATGCCATCTGGGAAAAAAAACCATTATGTGTGAATGAAAAATACAGCTAGAGAGACAGTAAGACCAGGATACCAATAAAAATTTGAACTTCCCAAACTCTTCAGAATTGTATTTTGGTTCTGTGGGCTTATTCAAATACACTGCCCTTTATTTGGAAGTACTACTTAAGGAGGGAAAGCAAAGATCTGTGTGTTTTTGATGTGTAAGTCCCAACTAGAAGACTTGTTTAGATGAGAGGCAATGGGAAAAAAAATATGCACAAATAATAACCCTGCTTTGTCTCCTCCCCATGCATGCTTTTTTGTTAATGAAAATTCTCCAAGCCTTCCCCAATAAATACAAATCTCCAACTGAGAGTAAAAAACATTTTTAATTCAGTGCTATCACAGTACATAATTTAAAAAGTGCTGCAGCTAAGAACATTTAATCTGAGTGTATTAGTACAAACCAAGGAAATTGAGCATAACTGTGGTGGATCCTTGTCTGAGACAGCACGGTGTATGCAGACATGCTGAACTTTAGAATTCATGCCTAGCAGTAATGAGATTCTATTTTAAATGTGTACTATATGTCTTCTTCCATCCATCCATCCATCTTATCTTTTTATGCAACTTAGACATTTGTGAAAATAAAACACGTTGTTTACTGCCAGGGAGATTCTAGTAGTATTACTTATGAGAATGAAGTCAGGTCTGTAAGTAAAGGATTCCTGAGTTTGGAATTTGATTAACTTGGGCATGATGTAGAAGTACCATTATATGGAGAAGGTTTATGATCTAGGTTTCTTAATTTAGTAGGTAAAATGTAGTAGTTGACAGCAGAAGCTAAATAAATTCAGACTAGAAATAAAGTGCATTTATGAGTGTAGTTAAATGTTGCAGGGATTCATCTAGGAACTTGATTAATTCATTGTCAGTCAAAATCTCTATATCACCACTGACCAGCTTCCTAACTGAACTCCATTCCAGCCTGTTATAGGTTCAGTACAGAAAAAACTAGTAAAATCCCATGGTGTGAATGAAAGGTCAGTCCAGGGGATGAGACAGTCATATCATGTCTTAACTTATTTTAATGGCTCCAACACTATCAAGTCTGGACACAGTTTCTTGATGGATTTGTTTTCACATAGTGACAACCATTTAGCTCTTTGAGTTTCTCCTGATATTTGACATAGTACCTTTTATGTACTCTGTATTACATACTGCAAATCAAGAGTTTGATCATAATTCTGGGACTAATCAGGGACTCTCTCTGTTCCTCAGTGCCATGGCTGTGGAGTCTTTCACTGCTGTTTCTCCCAGCGTCCAGGTTGGCAGCTTTGTTCTTTCTAAGGGTAAGGATTGCTTTCTACTGGCTTTGTGCCTGCTGTTGCATCAGCAGTGGACTTTGATTCTTTCCACAATGGCAGTCATGTCAAGTGACGATCAGGAAGCCAGCCAGCAAACTGGCTGTTCCAAATTAAACACCAAACTTGGTCTTGATTCTTTATTCTGCTTAGGTCTTGTGGATAAAATTGATGACTTCAAGCAGTTGAGCTTGTCACACCTTGAGGATCCACATGCTGATGTTACCCGAGGAGGGGATTACTTTTACCACAGCGAGAACCCCAGGCGTCCAGAAGTAAGATGAGAAAGATAAACCAAAGCAGTAATTACTATCATGTGAAAAAGAAAGTAGGGGCATGTGCCATTTCTATTTAAATATGTAGAAATGGAACTGCAGACCATCACATGGGATGGCACCCTTAGTACAGTCCTTCAGCATGAGTGCCTCTCTTGCAGGAAGTTTCTGATCCTGCTTCTTTGTCCCGTTTTCTTGAGTCTGCCATGCCTTTAAGTGGAAAGACACAGGATGGTGCTGGGAGGTGGGTTCTCCCTCTACCTTGCTGTACTGAACTGAGTAGAGTGAAATAGGTTGTTGTCACCTTGCCCTCCTGTGCCAAAAGGAGAAATGGCAAGGGATGAACAAAGGATCTCATCGGTGTTAATGTGCTCCTGCAGCTAAATCAGAGGAGGTATTGCAAAACAGCATTTGAACTGTCATGTTTCAGTTATCAACTAGGCCTGAAAAAGGTACACATTGGAAATCATTCTGGGTATCCTCTGGCTTGACATAAACATTCAGGGAAAGCGTTGATACGTAAAGAGTGTTCCCATGCAGAGTTGTCCTTTGTAAAGAAATCTTTCTTGACTTACAATATTCTCTTGTTTATAGGTAGGAGACCTTCGTGTCTCATTCTTCTATGCAGGTCTGAGTGGAGATGACCCCCATTTGGGCTCCGCTGATAAGGTGAGTCCTCAGCTGTATTTTGCATACTTTTTTCCCAGCTGAGTATCCAATAAATATTTTCTTCCAAGGTGACTGTGATTGCTCGCCAGCGAGGTGATCAGCTGGTTCCATATCATACCAAGTCTGGAGATATCCTGCAGATTCTGTACCCTGGGGACCTCTCTGTGGAGGTGAGATACCACACTGTACTAGTGGAGGGTTTAAATTGGAGATGGTTGTGCAGAAGTAGCAGGGGAGTAAGCTCACAGTCTCCTTCAAACCTGCTCTGGAAGAGATACTCGATGTAAGCATTGGCTTTTCTCTCTCCTTTTTCTAGGGCAATGCATTGTAGCCTGTGTTTGCCTTCCAGGTTTCTGCATGTTCTTTGTGTTGCAGCAAAATGCCATGCTTCACCCACTAGCAGTAAATAATTTGGCTATGGTTATCCCTGATGGTTTTTTTAATTTTAAAAAGGAACCATGGCTAAAGTAGCTATATATTTCTTTTTTTAAATCCCCTTGTATTGCTGATGAACATCCTTTGCTTTAAAGGCTGTTTCCATGCCTTCTCATTTTGCTTTTAAGTGCTCTCTGGTAGTTTCCCACTTGCACATGCAAGCACATGCTTTTAAAAACGTTGTGTGTAAAAATAGTAAAAATCAAGCTTTAATTAAACAAACGGTAGGAGCTATCCTCTCTTCAGCTTCTAGTAACAGAAGTTTAGGCTTGTCTGAAATGTTTACTGCTATTCTGGCTGAGAAGGAACCTTCAGGCAGAGCATTATGCTCCAATAAATCCTGCGTGCTCCAGCAATTTGGTGATTCATGTACTCCTATAAGTAGGTTCATTTCCATTAGTGATTGTTTCATGCCTTGTTGCAAAAATCCAAGATGTCAAGAATTTACAGGGGCTCCCAAAAGCAGTTGAAAAGGCTTTTGAGTTCAGAGACAGTAGCAGTAGGATCAGCTCTGCTGTGAGCTCCGAGCCTTCATCAGGTGGAATTTTAGATCACTGGAAATTAACTAACTACAAATGAATAATTCATAGGGTACTTGTATGTACAAGTAATCAATCAGTCATATATGTCTTTTCCCATTAAGTGTTTTATTATGTCTGATTCATCTTCATCTGTATGCTTTAGAGAGCCAGAGAGGCACACAACCCATTTTGAAAAAATCTTACTTGGAATTCTTGCAAATAGATGTTTTGCTTTGCTTGATGAAATACACACATACCTTTTATTTCTTCTCCCCTGAATACTCTTTGCTTTCTTTCATACACCTTTCCTTCAGCCATCCACTGGATACTGTTGCCTTTTCCCTCTTCCTCCAAGCATAGTGAAGTCAGATCATTCCTCCTTTATTACATTTGCTTATTAGTGTCTTATTTTTCTACGGTAATGTTGAATGTATCCATTTGCAGCAAAACCTGTGTGCTTTCTGCCTGTGGTTATAATGTCAAACAGTGCTTGCTTAACTGTTTTAATTTAGAAAAATGCTGGTTTCCCCTGTGCTGCACTTAGAAATCTATTGTAGTGTGCTGCAAAACAGTGCATAAAAGGCTGTGCGGAATGAGCTGCAACATACCTTTTACGAGAGAATTTGTACTTCTAAAGTGCTGTCAGCCCTGATTTGCCTATAATACACTGGAATAAAGCGGTTCTTGAAAGAAATTGAGAAACAGGCTGCATGTCATGGTGTTTGCTTTCAGGAAGTGTTTCAGAAAGAGCATGAGAGTAACACCATGAAGACCTGGGCTCTCCGTGCAGCAGGCTGGCTGTCAATGTTTGTAGGCATCAGCCTAATGACCCGAATCTTTTATACTTTAGGTAAGTTTTTTACAGAAAGGTAAAAGTATTTAGAAATAGGATCATAATCCTTAGAGAGTCTTCTCTTGCTCACGTAAGCAATTAATTAACTTGGAGGTTGAGAGGAATCTGGTTTGAACTCAGATTGGATCGGAAAGTCACTGTAGGCAATTGCAGGTAAACAGGATCGCAGAAACAGATTGTTGCTTTGTGAACATTAAAAAACAGTATGCAAATATCTGTTGCCAGTCTCAGAAGATCCCAGCCTAGTGTTTACCAAAATCAGAAGCCAAAGCACATGTTGGGCTGGTTCTTTCATGTTTAATACAAGGTGCTGCAATCCAACTGCTTTCTATATCCATACAAAAGTGGTCCCCCCAGCAGGTATTAATGAGCAGTTGTATAGCAATATGTCTTTGTGTATGGTTATTCTACACTACTATGAATAAACAGCAAAGAAAATCTTGCTTTATCCTTTTAATGTAGAAAAATGTTGGAATAAAAACTTAGAGAAAGCAGGATGGTGCCTCAAACGTATAAACTTCAAACATCAAAGCTATAATTAGCTTTGTAGCTGCGAATGCTTGGTGGTTTTTTATTATTTATCCATAAACATACTGTTATCTGTAAGATGTATTGTTTCCAGAAATTAATTTTTGTGCTAGCGTATTGTATCAGCTGCCCTAGGCTTGTTCCATAGCTGTAAGGCCTATCAGCCTACTTTGCCTCTCAAGCCTTTGACAAGTCTTCAGACTTAATTTTGGATTACTTCCTGTCTGAAGTGATGAGGATACCACTGCCTTATATATTTAGCAGTTGCTTAATTATCAAATGCCTTGAGGATATTCTGCCGAAATGCCTTATCCAGTGCTCTTGATAAATAATTTGAGTCTGTCATTTGATTGCAATAGTCAGTGTGCAAATCCAAGGCGTGAATAAGACTTCCTTTTAAACTATCATCTTGTCAACTACTTTATCACTTGTTTAATTGTTTCTGCAGTGGACTGGTTTCCTGTTGTGAGAGATCTGGTTAACATTGGATTAAAAGCATTTGCCTTCTGCGTAGCCAGTTCACTGTCACTGCTGACCATCTCCATCGGCTGGCTCTTCTACCGCCCTCTCTGGGCATTGCTGATCGGGTTGCTCTCTGTAATTCCAATTGTGGTTGCAAAATCTCGTGTTCCACCAAAGAAGCAGCAGTGAGGAGGTGGTCAGGTTTTGTGCTGAATCCTGGTTAGACACTTTTCCAGTGCATTTCTGTCCTGGTTGCTGCAGCATGCTTACAGTGTTGCACAGTTCAGTGCTGTGCACCAAGAGTTGGGGAGGGGGCTTGAATGTGGTCATTGATACACAGTATCCATGGAAAATAGGACTATAGGATGCTGTTTGTAGGAAGCCAATGACATTGACTTGGGGAAAAAAGCATTTTGGAACGTCTGTATTGATTATAAGTTAGTGAACAAGCAGACCTGTACTTTTTACCACTTACTAATTCCCCCTGATCTGAGAACTGGCAAGTCCTCACTGACGGGTGGGGCAGGGTGGAAAAGGTTCCAGCTTCATTACACGGACCGCGATTAGATATCCTTAGGAAATGCGTGTGCGTACCTGTCTCTGACAAACCCTCTCGCTGCTGCCTTTTCTTCTGTGTACAGTCACGTACATGTTCTTTGGCTGATGCGTTTGGAAGTGTGTGTGTGTGTTCAAAGCAAAACCACAACGTAGTCAGCTGTCTCACAATACACAAGATGTGTGCTTTTGGACTCGGGATTTTCAAAGTAACTTTCGAAATACTGAGTGGCCAGGTTAGCAGTGCTCTGTGGTACAGCAGATTTGTCGAAGCATTGATTTCCCTCAACTTTTAAAAAGTCTCTGAAGTTGTTCTTGGTTAAGCATCCAAAATGGTAATGTGGACTATACCATCACATAACTATTTCAAAAGTTTAACTTCAAATTGCACTTATTTAAGGGGATACTTTGAGGTCACTAACCTTTAAAAATCAACCTGCTGTTTTGAAAAAAAATAACTTCTATAATTGAATGTATATTCTTTAAAATATTTGGGGTTTGTTTTCTGTGTATACTGTTTCTTTCTTGAATTTCATCTAGTAAGGACAATGAACATACTCCATGAAATCAAATAATGAAAACATTTTTGTGTGATTAGATTTCGTAGATGTTAGCCTAAATTTTGAGCTTTTTACCATGTTAGAGGAATGCCTTCTTGCAGTGCTGTGATGGCTCAGGTTTCCATATTTGTGCTGTAACCAGTACTAGTACTTGAGATTAGATACTGTCTTGTGCTGTTCCTGAGTCTCTCTCCACCTAGATAAGAGTCTGACTTCCAGATGTGCTCTCCCTACGCTACAGTGGGTTTTCTTCTGCAAGTATACACAGTTCAGTACAAAAATAATGTCTTAACTTATGAAATCCAGTTATGACTGTCAGGAGAAATGTGTTCCCTGTACCAAAGGAATTTAACATGAACATTCATAGAAACAAACGTTTGCTACAAAGGGTACTGAAATAGAAATCTGAGTTATAAATATTTTGAGTATTACCTACTTTATTAGTCTTAATTCTTTTCATTCTTCTGGTATTTGAATGTTGTCAATTCAGTCTCATGGCTCGGTTCTGCTGGTAAAAGCAGCAGTAGACAGTGAAAGGTTATAGGAGGTGCAAGTGGTCTCATGCGTGCAGCTGACATGAGTTAACGATACTGCGCAGTCTGCCTGCTGCTCGCTAACACCGACTTCTGCTCCACCAGTTAAGAACTGCACTCCACTGGGATGAAAAGCAGGTGTCAGACTGCTCTTTCACCAGTGAGGCAGGAACCTAACCAGCATTACCATGTTAGAGATGAGGATACAATTTTCTACACAAGTGCTGAGCTTTTGTACATTTAATAAAATAACGATTTTCAAGAGGTTGGTCTGTAGGCTTCTTTTTTATTACATTTAAGTATTGCATGTTTCATATCCAGGTGCACAGACAATTAGTTTGTAGCTTCCACATGAACTGGTTTTCTGTTTTCGGTGGGATAAATGCACAGCTGGGTTGTGTTTATCCTGCAAACGTTTCCCCATTTTGGGAAGCAAGTTCTATTAACAGCACAGCTGCTACCTGTTCTATATACCCGTGTGATGAAAGGCTGGTTCCAGCCTGCCGTAGGCTTACTGCCCAGTACTGACTGCTTAAAGCAATAGTAACTTTCTTGCCTCTGTAAGATTATTTGAAAAATACGATGGTTCAACCTGACTGGATACAGACTGCTGTAGTTTTTAAAGATACTGGGGTTTACCTGTGCAGCCAACAGTTTAAAATGCTTGTCTTGCTTCCATCTTGCATACTGGTGTGTGCAGGACTGATGCAAAAGCAACAGGCTCCTGTCATGGAGAACATAGTGTTCTGTGGCCCAGGTGTGCTGTGGAGCCAGGACTCCCCTTAGTTACACGTACAGTTTTATAGGAACAACTGAAGTGGTGTTTCTCTTGATTCCTTACCAAAATCTGACAGGCCATGTACCTGATCTGTCAATCACCTTCCCTTCCTGCTCTGTCTCCCTTAAAGCACGTTTACTCGTGTCACATGCCCAGGTTAGGAGAGCTCGCTGCCTGTGTAGCCAAGGGGTACCATCCTGCCAGCTGAAGATGTTACCGTCCCTTTCCCTGCTGGCTATAGTCACTAGACTCACTGCTTGGTGTCACCTGTGCCGTGTCCCCCATCAGGTGGTACAGAGCCGCTTTGGTAGGGCTGGCACCAGCTCCCAGTTTAAGTGGATGAAAAATTGCCAAAAACCAGCAGGAGCTGGACTTGCCCCCCCACCCCGTTCCAGAAGCTCATCTCAGGGTGTGCCCCACACCAGCACTGCCCGATGCCGCAGGAACTACATCCCTGGTGCCCACTGCAGCTTTACCCAGTTCAGGCAAAATTTGGAATTTTTCTTGAAGCCTTATATACAGGTCATAGATCTACTTTATTTATTATAATTTGGTAGCAAAACCTAAAAACTGAGAATGAAGACCATTAACATCAGAAGAATTCACAAGCAGCCAGTTCTGGGACATCCTGGGACCCAATTTGTGACTGCTGGAAATACCATGCTGCATTCTCACCCTTGTATGAGAGTCCTTCCATGGAAATGGAGCTGATTACGGAAGAAAGAGCTGGCTGGAGGGGAAGTGTAACGGACAACATCCTCTTTCTCCATACTTTATTCTGTTCTACAAATAGAGTACAAAAATAGATTTTTCTGAACATAATTAAATGTAAGTCATTTTCTTGCATTTCACTCTTTCCTCTGTGACAATGTCCAGCAATGACTAAACTGTAATTCCCTTCTATTTCTGAAGAGACAGTGTAATTTACTTATAAAAATACTACAAAAGACAGATCAACATTCCTGTGACAAAACTGCAGGAAAAGCTCGTGTAGATTTAACATTCCTCTCTCAACAGTTTTTAAATGGGTAACATTTACAAGAACATTCTGGTTTCAGTGAATTTCCTTCTTGACAATGACACTCAGCCAGTTGTACATGTTTGGCTCCAGAACATATCCACATGGTCTTGGTAAAACAAAACGGCAACAAGTGTGTCTATATTTAAATTACTTAAGGCATACTGAACCCTAAGTGTGAAATGAGGACAGGGCTTCTCCCTTCTGATGCACAAGGTTTCTGAAAGTAAAGGAAGAGGGTAGGCAGAAATGCCAAAACTGAGTTTTCACAAACAGCAGGTATTCTTTAGAGAGTATATTTTCAAATTCCTCCAAATCTTGACTGCATGTTTCATTACACCTTGGCAGTATTTTCCCTTCTGCGATGATGGGACAAGTAGTAAGACCAGAACTCTACCTCACCGCCGGTTTGGGTATGGTATGAATCCAAGAGGACGTTTGCAGTCCTCTGGCCTGCTCACCACAGGCTACTACACAGCAGCTTTAGTTCTGAGCAAGCAGGAAAAAATGGAAAGGAGAAAAATGGGAAAAGACAGTGCTAATGAAAAGAACGTGACAGAAAACAGAATTGTTAGTGCTGAGTGATACAAAAGAGAGCAAACTCCAACAGAAAGCTGAGTTTTTTCCAACAGAAGGAAAACAGAATTATTAGTGCTGAATGATACAAGAGAGCAAAAAACCTCCAAACCCAAAGTGATCTCAGAAGGTGCAACGGCACATCTGCTTCTCATAAGCCCAAGGATAAAAGGATGAATGGAATTTCCTGTGATAGCAGAAGAAACATCTTGATATTCAATTAGGCTGATCCCTCATAGCTCAGAAACACAAGTGCACTAGAAGATTAAGTCCTTAACTTGCAAAGGATACTTTTGTTGTGACTATTCTTGCATCTAAAGCGGCAAAGAAAAGCTTGTTCTGATCACAGTTTCTCAAAAGGGAACAACTGTGCTGCTTCTCCTTTCTTTTCTCGCTTGCTCTTTCTGGTTGTCTTCTCTTCTTTTTCTTTCTCTAACCGGCGATTCTGGGGCCAAGAAATGGCCACGTTCTCTACTGCAGTCTCTGAACTCGGACCTCCTTCTTCATCAGAAGAGAATCCTACTCCTTTCTCAGTCTTGGCTGCTGACGGCTCAGTCTGGAAAACACAGGTGTGGAAATTGAAAAGTTGCTCTAGAAATCACGTAACTACCCTTTTCCAAAAGGGCTTGTCTTCCGTGATAGTGACACTTAATGACATCAAAAAAATTGGTGGCTCTAGTTAGGGCTTCTCACCCAAAGCAGTGTGTTTCTATTCCTGGATGTCAAGCATTCTTTCAACAGAAGCAAAATATTTTTGATGATGGAAGAACAGAAACAAACCTATATTAAAAAGATCATGCTTCTGACCTTTGTCAATGGGGAACATACATCTGACTGCGTAACAAAAAGCAGCGCACTCTCATCCTGTAAGCTACATGCTTGGCTTGGAGAAATAAATCTACGAAGGAGGTATGTCAAAATAGAAAGTAGTACCAAAAAACTGATGCTTTAGGCAGCACTGATCTCTTGTTCAACAACAATGAATCTTTCATGGACATGACCACATTGAATTTCTGGTGTAATTCTCTCTTATAGTTGCTAGTCACATGCTAACAACAGAGAAGATTTTTCAGCAGCTGGACTCTGGAAGTTCTACCCTCTACTAGTAAAGTCTCTTGGCACAGAAATACCATCCCGAAAAAGAAATCACTAACAGAAATACAGAATACCTTGATAGAGTAGCGTTGCTTCAGTCTCTCTCTGATGAGAAGTCCTTTTGTCAGCAGCTTCCAATTCCCCAGAGCTCTTTTCTCACGCTTCTGTGCGGGATTATTATTGAAGAGAGAAAAAATTACTGTTCTAAGTTTCAATGTATTCATGCCCACAGAAAACAGAAGTTTGAAGATTTTAAACTGCCATTAAAAGAACCCACGTCAACTTAAATGTGTCACATTAAAAGATATACATGCCAGTAGGATTCCCGAGTAAAATATACTGGTGTCCCATTATCTGCTGAATACATCCATTACTGTCACTTTCTAATATGCACCCTGACTGTAAATTACACCAGAACCACCTCCAAAACTTTTAGCTTCCTTCGTTTATTCCTCATTTTTGTTCCCCAGCAGCCATAGAAAACTGTTCCAGAGTATGCACTATTACAGACATTGCTACACACCTGTGCTGCACCCCTGTACTGCAGGCCAGACAACAAACCACAAATGGGGCATTTGGGGGACACAACTCGCCCCACATGGTCACAGAGCTCTGTGCCTGCAGCTTACACAGCTCACCCTTGCTTCGACTGTCTGCAGTTTCAATGAAACTGACTTAATAAACATACCAATAAGGGAGCTCCAAAATAATTCTCACCTCCTTCTCCTTCTTCTCTATTTCTGCTTGTTCATTCTCCCAGGCAGCAATGAGGACCTCTTTATACTCCTCACAGACAACGTAGCCATCGGTACTAGGAAGGAGAACACAATCCTCTGTCAGCTACTAGAAGAAAAAAGAAAGGGAGCAAATGCCTGCTGACCCAGCCAAACCAAAAGCTACTGAATACTGACAGAACTGTCTGTGTCATAGGGTCTAAGTGTGTAACTTATCACATGTACTCCTTCACACAGGGTATTCAACTTCTGCAGGACATCAAAATCTGTCAGCTGCAACAAAGCAGCTTTACGTACACTGGGTGCGAGTAGCCACCATGAAAATCGAATCCAGTGATGGCTTGAGCACAGTCAATGTCCAGCTTCCGCGCCAATCTGTTCAGATTTGGGAGTCTCAGCTGCACACAGCCAATGGGTAACATGGATGGCAGGAAAAGATAGACATTTCCATATTCATTCCGAGGAACCTGTTATTGCAAAAGTAAAGAGAAATGGTGACACTCCTGCTCTCTGGAGAGAGGTGAAAATCCCTCCCACAACTCAAGGACCCTCTGTTCCTTCTGACCTGACACACTCCACTCCAGTATTCAATTAATATTCACATGACAAGGCACAAGCCTAGATTTTAGCTGCATGGTTATCTCCCAGCTATGTCCTCTGCCCAGGCCTTGTTACTCAGGCTGTAATGCAGAGAATCAGCAAAACAAACATGGGCTAGGAAAATTAGATCAATGAGATTATAAAGTTAATAGTCTGCACTGCTAGCACTTGTACTCAGGAAAAGCAAGGCCTCAGTGAAGTTTTGACCATTTACTCCTGGGTAGTTATCTCTGAAGTCTTAATCCTGAATCCAGATGTTATTGACTGATCCCATCTCTCAAATTTGCAACTTCTGGAAAAATAAAGCCCACAGCTCCATACAAAACACCAGGCCTCTGCCTTCCTAGCTACCTTTCCATCCACTGCTACAGGTGGCTGATACTCCTCAGTCTGCCAGCGACCAAACAGCGCCAGGTCCTCTTTGTCCCGGTTTGCAGGCTCTGCAAGACGCGCCTTCCTCGCCTGGTTGGAATATCCTTTCACCATCTGTGCAAACAAAACGACCAAGCCTGTTAACACTACAGTAAGTTCCAGTGATTTCAGACTTTCCTAGGACGTTGAAGAAGACTGTCAGACAAGAAATGCCTGTTTCCTAGCTTAAAAGATAACCCATGGCACCTGCATGCAAGGGAGCCAGATCCAATGCCAGGATGCCGTTGAAGATGGAAGGGTGCAGTTCTGCCATATACTCTTAGGGTAGGAACAAGAAAGACCTGGGCTTGGGGTAGTACATAGCAACTATAGGCATGGTAGGTGAAGAGATTCACAGTGCAGCTACCACAAGCTATGCAAGCAAGTGAAAACTCTGCATCTGCTGACAGAAGGCAAAAACCAAACCAGAATTAATCTTGGACTTTAGAGAACAGATGTGTCGCACAGGAGGAAGTCAAACTCTCTTACCTTGTAAGGCACTTCTCCAATCCTCACCACTCGAGCTTGCTTCAGCCAAGTGTCCTTGGAGTGCAGCGTGTGTACGCAGTCTCTAAAAAGTCCAGAAGGAAGCAACCATACACATTTTGAAGTGTCTCCATAGGAGACTTCTAAACTGTTAGTCAGATGTTAGGAATGGCAGAAAAGCCGTATCTAAATGATACACAAATGCTGTCTGAGCAGCTAAATGTCACACCCTGCCTACGCAGGTGGCCTGAGAATACTGCTGATACCATCAAGGTCCTCACAATAATTAGCTCTTGAATTTGTTACAAAGATCACGGTCGTATATGACTGGCAACATGTGTGCGACTCACCTGGAGTAGACAGCCTCTCCCCTGCAGTACCCTAGGATAGCAGCTGACTCAGGATAGATTGCCTGGTATTTCAAGAGGTGCCTCTTCAGTGCATAAAGAGGGTGGTTTTTGTACTCTCCAATTGCTGTCGGTAGAGGTTGATCTTGAAGCTTAACTTGAAACTGTAAGAATTATACGAAGAAAAGTGATTTCACAACTCTCTTGCACTAACCTTTGTAAGAAAATAAGAATGACTATAGTATGGGTCAAAGGAAAAAAATACCAGAAACTTAATTGGATGAGCCAACAGATCAAAGCACTCTTGGGCAAGTAAGTACTTAAAACTTGTACCCAGATCTACACATTTTAGACTCTCTCCAAGAAGGGTAATGCTAAACTGTACAGAAACCACATTGTTAAGTTTCCAGCATGGGTTGTCCAGTACTTTTGCGACGGAAATTTCTCTGAACAGGCCTCTATTTGTTATTATTTTAATCTATCATTGTATATTCCCTTTAAAACATAATAAACCTAAACATTTCAAGCTCAAATACAAACCTCCTTTCTCACAGAAAGATTCCTAATGATTTTTTCCCAAATGAGAATCCAAGGACTGGACTCCTGGTACTAAATATCCTCAATAACCTATTGCCATTTACCTCTTTTTCCTCCTTCTTGTCTCTTTCCACATAGGGGCTTTTGTATGGCTGCAGCGTGTCTTCCCACCACTCAGGGTCCACACGGTTCTTCCTTGTTGCAGTCATCCACACTGGGTCATATCTTTGTGTCACATCCCTGACACTCCCATCATTGTCAAATCCCACAATGTAGAAAAGTGGCTTTGTGGCATATGTGAAGCATAGCTGTGGCTGACCAACGTTGCCATGAACACAGTCTACACATACCCACTTGTCCTCACATTCAAGGAAAACCTCCAGCCACTGGTCTGTGCCCATCACTTTCCTTACCTCCTGCTGTCCATCATCCTCATCACTAGAAATTATTTTGTTTCTCTTTCTCTGTGCAGGAGGCAAGACTGGAGCTGTACTTTTTGCTGGCCTAGGCTCAAGTCCACATGAATTTTTGGGTAGCTTTGGTTCTGAAGTCTTGGTTTTGGGGCTTTTTATAGCCGTTACCTTTGACTTCTGGGAGCCCAGTGAGCTCCTCCACCTTTTAGAGACAGTTTCAAAATCTTCATCAGAGAGATCACTCTCCTCCTCTGAAACCTCAAAGACTGAAACACTGCCCTCATCACTTCCACTCTCTTCTTTGTAACACACTTTGGAGGCCACTCGTCTCCGGCGATTATTCTTGGGCCTCACTGGCCCATCTTTTTCCACTAAACTGCTCTCCCCATTACCAGATTCCTTCTGTTCCTGGCTGCCTGTAGTCAACTTCGATTTGCGTATCCTTTTGGTCTGAACAGTTTTGGGTTTCTTTGGCTCCTTGTTATCTTTTTCACTCTCTGAGGACTTCTCATCGTGCTTGGCTTTTTTGCAGGGGCATTTTTTTGCCACAGCTTTGGGTGTTGTGGCAGAACTCTCCTGCCCCTCAGAAGCACCACTGACAGACTGGCTCTTGGATGAGCTTTTTCCCTGCAAAGAAACAGGCTAGGTCACTTTTATCACCATGGCTAAGAATGTGTTAAAAAAAAAAAAAAAAAAAGACCGAAATCAGCACAAGATGCACGAGACCAAAGGTTAGCAGGCATGGTCAATCTGCATGTCTTAGGGACTTGAAAATTTCAGACAAAAAGCTGAAGAGAGGTGCACTCAAGCAGAAAGTGTTTGGTGTCTAAGTTTTAAAGACATGTTAAACCACTAAAGTATAAGAAGTCTTGCTAAAACATGCAAAATGGGAGGTTTATTTTAGAGAAACTACAAATGAAGGCTTTGCATCTTCTGTGCTATAGACAGAACACCATCATCACCATGGTTCACACAGTGATTCACTGCAAGCTACAACACCCAGAAAGCTTTTTCAATCCTACTCTCTAAACCAGTGATCTATTCCTTATTCCACACACCAAACAGAAAACTACCTTTGCTCTTGTTTCCTTGAGAGGAATAGGCTGAAAAGACAGCACAAGGCGACACAGAAGTTGTAATGCTCGCAGAATAATTAAAAATATCTGCAAAAGAGAAAATAAAGCATGTTTAACCTTTTTTCAAGGGTATATAAAACAAAACCTCTTGAAACCCTTTTACAGCCTGGGTTCTGTCACAAATCATTTTCATTCCTACCTTTTACCAAGTTGCTATAGTATTAAAGCACAGTCTTCTCTGGCTCTTATCTACTTTACTACTGTGACAGGGAACTGCTGTTAACCCACAGATGAAGAACCAATTCCTAAAGAGCCTAAATGACCCATCCTGAAGCAGATGCAGTAAGACAAGCAAATCTGATCTATCCTATCAGGCTCTCATTCTTGATGAAAACTGAGTAAGATGGCTCTAAATCCTGCCTCCCAAAGGTGGTGAAAGCCAACGACATACCATCAGCTAAACCCAGCTGAAACACAAACCATTCAGAGAATGTCATTACAATCACAACGGAGCAGCCAGCAGCCGCGAGCTGGCAACTGCCTTCCTGCATGGAACTCAAGTGAAGCTGGCTGAGCAAGGCTTGCTTTGTCTTCTCCTCCTGCCCCAGCAAGTGACATTTCTGCACTTCTACAACAAGGTTACAAAGCCACCACAACTGCTTCCTGCTTTGCAGCCGAAAAGCTGCAACATCCCATTTTATCAGCAACAGTGCAAAGCTGCTACTTTGCAGGTGTGTGGCTTGCAGCTTGTTTCTGCTCTTTCAAATGTCCCCTGTCAAGCTGATCTCCTGTGTTTCCCCCTCCCCTCAGCTGTTTTACCAAAATCTCTGTGACTTGAAGCAACTGACTCCACTTCTTCCCTCAATCCAACTACAACACAAAATGACCGTAAATTGAAGTTCTTTTGAAGCCTTGGCCTTGTGCTGCTCTAAAGCAAAGCTCAATTTCTTTGGCCTTCAGTGGTGACTCACAGCAACGAACTACCAACCCTCAACTCCAAGATCTGTAAAGAGTTTCTCTGGCTGCAAGTAACCCCCAAAATTTCTTCACTCAAACTAGTAATTCAGAAGAAACCTATTAAGCTGGTTTTCTTTGACCTACAGTGCTAATAAAGCAACACAAAGAAACCAAAGCATACTTAGGAACAAGTGACTCCATACACTACATAAAGCCATCAACAGCGGAACACAAGAGTGCACAGTGACATCAACCAGACCTAGAGGCTCCAAGTTAGGCACAGTACAAATTAAATAATTTAATAATAGAAGGACTCCAGATAAAAATAAAACAAAAAGAAAAACCCACAGAATCATTTAAGTCACCAATTTGTTTTCTCCAAATCCATCCCTCAAACGCCACTCTGTCTATGACCTAACAGCATTACAGCACTGATCTGGCACTCAAATTCAGCAACCAACCCTACACTTCCCAGTCACTTACATGAACCAACTCTTCATCATCCCGTGCAGCATAGATGGCAAAGCGCCTCTCCAAAGCTGACTGAAGGGGCTCTCCTTTTTCAGTGGAAATCTCATCGTTGACAGTGAAGGTTCCAACAAACCTGAAATATGAGACACCTACTTATGGTCTAGTGTTTGCGACTGTATTCTTAAACTTCACAATTGACTCTTTCCTTCTGCAAAAACAACAGGCTCTCATCCTCGTATTTAAAATCAGAAAAATCACTAATTACATTTACCCCTCTCCCTGTACCCTGGCTCTACAATCTACGTGATAGCATGATTAGGAGAGAGTGTTTTACCATTTCACCAAGTTGGAAAGGTAGAGAAGGTCCACTTGGCCTGCAGGCACTTTTGTGAAGTGGGTGGGGATGATGGATAGGCCAATAGCATGAAGATCTGGCTGGCTGCAGATCCTGTTTCTATAGAAACCGTTTGCTAATAAACACAAGAGGTGAACCTGAGAGAAAAAAGTTTCTATAGTGAGTTCACAAGAGATTTTCTTTGCTGGAACTATTGTCCATGGTAGAGATGAGGAAGGCTTTACTGCTCCTTGTAACAGAAACAGGCAGCAATGAAGCCTCCCAAGCATACACAGGGTGGACACAGGGCTGTCTTCAGATCACCACCAGAAGACAGCAAAGCCCTGCAGTCCCTGTCAGTGTTTTCCACTCTGTATGACTGACAGTTTAACCCAGACACAATGAGCAGATACTCACACTGGAGAAACAGACACCCTCCTCACATGTGCTTTGAGTTAGAATTCTACTAATGCAGCCACTGATGTTTCTAACTTACAGTTTAGGAGAAGTCTAACAAGCATTTTTCAGGCCTACAGCCTTTTTATTTTCTCATTTCCAGCCACGGCCCCACATTTTTGATGAAAATTAGTTTCTTCTTCATTACGAATCAGTTCAGACATCTTTATGCTCAATTTTTCTGCTGCCACAGTTCTGTGACCAATACCTTGTGTGTGTCCTCACGAACCTCCTTGCTGAAACGTTTCATCATTCTCCGAAGATACATCTCAAACTCAGCTTTCCTTTTTTCTCTGCATAAGATTACAAGAGAGATGGATGTTGCCTGCTTTTCTAGATTCCTGAACTGGATCAGTACACAAAGAGAATCCACTCCACAGAATCTTCTGTGCACGCTTAATAAAAGTTTAGTTACTGACTATATGAATAGACATGAAGGATGCATAAGACTAATAAACTGCAAACTCCACATACCCAACTACTGAGAGCTTGGTATATTCAGATGCCCCAAATCCTACCTCACTTTATGGGCCTACAGTTTCCCACCAGACAGCTTTGGGCAGCTCCATACTAAACCTTAAAATTCACTGTCTGAATTGTTTGACTTTCAGATTACTGCTAGCACTCCATTCAGATTCCTGGAAATAATGGTTTTCTCTTCATGGATGAAGTCTTTTACTTAGAGACAACAGATATTCTGGTTGTTTTGTTATGAAGGGCTGGCCTGCAACACTGCCCACCCTGCAACAGCATGAGACATCGTCAGGCCTCCAGCGGCCACACAAAGAAACCTCTCCTTGGTATAATGCTCTCTGATGCTCATGGCATTCATTTGACTCACCTATTCACACTTCATGTATGGGCACACAGAGGCTTCCACTTGAACTGTTAAGATATTTACAGTAAAACGATGCCATTCACCCACAGCTCTTCTTTAAGAGAGCTATGGCTGTCCCTGGTTTGCAAACGTAGGAATTAAAGCACAATGAAGTTACATGCTTCATTTTCAAGGAAAAGCCTCCATTCCCACCAACTTCCACTGAAGATTCCTGATAAAACTGTCGGCATGTAAACTGTTCTCCAACCCACTGCCTTGCATCGCTCCAACTCAACAGTCTGCACAAAGTAAGGATTTCCACCCAGAACAGCACAACTCAGTGACAGTCGAGACTTAGCATATTTTTAACTTCATCCTTTAACAGCCCTTCACTGCCTTCCCTGTTCTTACCTCCTCTCTCTTTTCTTCATCTGCTCTGGAGTTTCAATCTCTATCTCGACAGGATTGCTTGGCAGCACCACTGCCGGAAGAACAGGATCTTCTTCTAACTTAGCTGTGGCAGGTTCCTGGAGTTCTGGAAAAATAAAATATTACTAAATGATAAGTAAACATGAAATAGATGTGCTAGGGAGGTCTGACAATGGGATAAGAACCTACCTATTCCTCCTCAAGTGTTTGAACAACCTACAAACCGAACATCCCCAGTAGTTACCAGCTCTTGGATCTTCCATAGCACTGTGCTCAGTTGTTTCTAGTAACCGTGGGATGCCAGTCACCTGCTGTTGAGGAATCAGCTAAGCACAGCCTAATGGCAAGTGATTGTTGCAGGCAAACTCAATCAGCAGCAAAGTGAATGAAGCAGATGTGACTTTAAAGGTACTTGTAGAGTAGCAAAGAAAAAAACAGACAACTGTTTACTTTAGAAGGTATAAATCTGTAGCAGCAAAATAGGAACTTATGAGCATCATGATTCTTATCACAGTTTGTTGATGGCCACCTAATCTAACAGCTCAGTTGGTTTCATCTCCACTCCTCTTTACTAAGAAGTTGCAGTTTTGAATCTTCAAACCAACTCATTCTTAGCTGCTACAAACACATGAAAAACTGCTTCCTGCACAGTAGCATAATTTTAACGTAAGCCAACAAATATTCAAATTCAAGGCACTACCACCAGGTCAGGAGCTGTCTGGCTTTTTTCTGCTTTGGAACCATTCTAAAAGCATTGTGACAGATGAGCTTTTAAAAATACAGATATGCACATGGAGCATGCTTTAGGTATACAGAGTATATACATTTACATGAATCCAAATGAGAAATGATTCAAAAATCAAATTTTAAAAAAAGGTATGTAAGAATAGTTACTCCTTAAAACGAATAAACATGCAACTGTTACCCTCCACATCCTCCCATTCATCTTCACTTTCATCATCATCATCGCCAGTATTGTCTTCACCCATCTCTTTTTGAACAGGGGAATCTCTCTTCATCTCCTTCTGAGGGGGCTTCAGCAAATCACTGTTAAAATCATCAAAATGGTGTTAGCATCAGGAAATGTAGGTGCTTGTTTATTTAAGAGAAATACAGAAAGAACACCCTAAAAATGGGGAAATCAATAAAGCATGACCTCTGCATCAGTAACAACAGATTATTTGACAATTAAACCACAGATAACTTATTTGTAAAGCAAACCACCTTTGTCATAAATAACCATGGGCACAATGGAGCAACATTTTTTCAGTGCAAATTTCAGTTCAGATTCTGCAAGGATGTTTAGGAAGATGCTTGAACCTACGAAAGGCCTCATCCTTTAGAACAGCTTGTATAAATAGATCCTTGGAGAAATGGTTCACCAAATCATTTGTTCTCACTGAACCTTCAAAGTATACTGATACTCAAACTGCTTCCGTTTCACTACACTAATACCCAAGGCTCTGGCTAGCCAGTGAAATAAGACCAACCAGTTTAATTTCTTTTTTATTAATTCATTTGCTACAGCAATCTACACAGGTAGACCATACTGATATTATACTCAGATTCCAAAAAATACCACAGAATTATATGTTACAAGATTTCTGTTCATCCTTTTACATCCAAATCTCAGGCCAACACTTCTACTCATGCTGGATTCCATAACACTTCCCTAGTCCCATGTGAAAACTGTAACAAATGAAATAAAATTTTATATTTAAGCCATTCAGTTTGAAAAGGTTCACATATTTGCTTCCCATGCAATCTTCCTCAGGACTGTCTCTGCAGCAAATAAGATAGTACTTCTGTCCAGCTACGTAATACATATGTACTAAAGTAGACAGCCTAAACCAAACTGCTCAAATGCATATACGCAGCCCCAGGCCCTAAACAAATAACACTAAGAGAAAGCTCCTATTGACCTGAGTTATATGTAAACTTACCTGCCCATTTCTTCTTTTTTAGGATTCCTTTTAATTCTAGTAATTTTTTTATCTTCTTTTATTAGAGATTTTTCCCCTTTTTGTTTTGAAGGCTTATTTGCTGAGTTGGAAACTCCAGTATCACAACCATCTTCCCATCTGCTAGCCAGAGTTTTTGAGTCATTATTCTTTACACTGGGCATTTTATCTTCAAAATCATCTGCTGCAGCAGAAGAAAGGAAGGTACGTTAAAAGGATGAAGTTTCATCTCCATGGCAATCAGAAACAATATCTCCATGGACTTCATCAGGGCCATTTACGGAAGAAAGTGAGCCCTGGTAATGAGGAGCACGGCATTGCTTCTGGGTAAGTAGCTAAGAATCCAATAACGAGATGTGAGGAAAATACTCATCCTAACGTAACGCGCAAGAAGTACATAAAGATTCCGATAGTCCTACCGACGGGCTCAGTTGAAAAACAAACACCGCACTGGTCAGTCACAAGAAATTATTATTTTGTAACGCTGCTCTAGGGAAGTTTGCCGAGGGCGCCGAGGGCGCGGGGCCCGCACGTCAGGCCGGGCCCTGCGGGGGGTGCGCGGCCCCGCCACGGATGAGGCGAGACCAACCCCCGCCCCCGCCGCGACTCCGGGCCTTGCTCAGCGCCCCCCGGCAGAGCGGGGCTCGTGTCACCCACGGCTCTGCCCCCCGCCCCCGTGTGCCCCCCGTCCTGCCCTCCGGCGCTGTGGAGAACGGGCACCCCCGCCCCAGCCCCTTTCCTCACGGGGGCTGCCGCGGCGCAGCACTGCGTTAAGGGCGAGCGGCCCCCGCCCCTCCCGAATCACCGGACACCTGGAGCGGCCCCGAGCCCCGGCGATGGCGCAGCGCCCGGCAA
>JAVJGJ010000047.1:12706061-12717426 GCA_035590215.1 Microhierax caerulescens
CGATGACCGGGGCCTCGGGCGCTGCGGGGAGAGGCAGCAGCGGCGCGTCAGGCGGCAGCCCCCGCCCCGCCCCCGCCAGAGGGGAAGGGGAGGGGCCATAAAGTCTCGCGGGAGAGCGCGGGAGGCGGTTTGAAAGATGGCGGATGAGGTGGACCAGGTGAGGGGCTTCTGCCTTCCCTTAGGGCGGGAGGCAGCGGCCGGCCCGCGCTCCCGTCTTCCCTTAGCGGGCCTGGGGGAACCTCCTCGGCTGGGGGGCGGGGCAGGCCTCGGGCTGCCCGGCTGCGGCTGGCCGTGCCCCGCGGCAGAGCCCCCCGGTCGGGCAGCCGTCGTGAGGCGCAGCGCTCTGTGTGGGGTGAAACCCCCTCACGGCCTGGGGCCCTGTGCGCCTCGCCTCAGGCACGTCTCCCACGGGAGCTACCGAGAAAAAAAAACTTCGCCGATGGCACTGCCTCACCGAGAAGGAATTGGGTAGCACCCTGCGCGTTTTAGCTGTGATTCTGGAAGTTTGTTTGCCTTTACCACACGCGAGGGACCTCAGGGCGGTGTGCGTTCAGGTTTCTCGTCTGCCCTGGGGCCTGGCCTGGCCTGGCTGCTGTGCGGCTGGGCCGGGCCTCAGGGAGAGCTGTGTGTTTGGGGCAGCGCGTCACCCAGCTAACTGGTGTGTGCTGGCAAACGGGTCAGTCTGTGTTTGGTTTTTCTAGCCCTTGCCATGGGATGGCACGGGTGTGGTGCTGGTTCGTGCAGAGTAGGCTTTGTGCAGCGGTATGGGTGATGGTTGCTGGTAAGGAATATAGTTTATACAACAGTATGTGTGAGGCTTGATTTCTGCAAACTAAGCTGAAGTCTTAACTTGTTTTGCTCAGGCTGGTGAACATCAGTAGAGTGGTAATGGCAGCTGTGCTTAGGTTTAACAGGATGTGAAAGAATGGTTTGGACTAATTGCATCTGTGTTCTTACCTGTTTTCTTTATCTCACAAATACTGAGATATGGAAAAGTTCGTAGGCTTCTTCTGTACAAATAACTTTCATAATTTTATTTTTTTAGCAACAAACAACAAATACTGTAGAGGAGCCACTTGATCTCATCAGACTCAGTCTAGATGAGCGTATCTATGTCAAAATGAGGAATGACAGAGAACTCAGAGGCAGATTACATGTAAGTAAAACTTTCAAAACACTACCATGTTTATCTAGCTGAGCACTGGGCAGCCTTTTTTTCATGTACAACAGTCTATTATGCAAGGTTACCTATAATATTCCATTGATTGTTAAAAAAAAAAAGTGAGATTAAAACCACAAGAAATTATATCTCATGGTTAAAAGTGCAGAAGTGGTTAAAGGTAAGTTAAAGATCGTTTTAGTAACAAGGCTAGACCCTTTCTCTTATCACAAGTGTAATGTGATTGGCAGAAAAATCTAATTTATTCAGTACTGTCTGCTATTAAATGCTTCTCTAGGGAGTCAAGAGATATATTTGTTGTTGTTGTTGTTGTTGTTATCTCCTGAATGATACCAAGCAATTGATTCCATTGTTTTTGGCTTCCATTTCTGTGTCTCTGAAATAAGGAACGATGCTGCAGGCCTCTTCTCATGAAGTACCCTGAGGTTTCTGTAAGACGGAATTATGAATGAGGTTATCTTCATCAAATAAGTATCTCTTAAAGCACACCCTATGAGGATATGATGGGATACACTGTGCTGGATTCTCTGCAAATCTCCTTGTCTAAGTAGTTTCTTCTGAGAGTGATATCTCTCTTGATGAGTCAGGATTTTTCTTTCTATTAAGCCTGTCATCCTCTTTGAGTACTGTACTGTGTTTGGGAAGAGAACCAGTTGTCCTGTGTGTTGATTGGGTCTCAACTCCTTTGGGAACAAACACAAAGATTAGGAGAGATCCATGGGGCACATGTGTAGCTTGCAATGTGTTTTTGTAAGGTTTTTGGAACATGTGCTTATTTTAAACTTTTATAGCACTGTATATCTTACAGCTTTCATATTCTTTAAGTTGGCCCCAGGCAATCAGTTCCAGGAGGCTGGACTGGCAGCAGAGAACATGTAGCTGGTTTAATGTTAATAAAGTGTGTCTGTTTCTGAGTTTTTACATGTGTTCTCACTGAGTGCTTCAGAGCTGTTTCCTGGAAGAGCATTCCTTTAAATATGTCTTCCTTCTTTTTAATGCTGCAGGGACCAATTTGTTGATGTTTGTTTAGAATTATAACTGATACGGCTTTGTTTTGACATAGTGGCACATTTTTGTCAAGATCAGGCTAAACTAATTGTGTCTGAAAGTCTTGCTAATGTTCTCATTTTAATAAGCTCATGTTTTAATTTTGGAAGAAATAATGAACTGACTTCATTCCTACAGGCATATGATCAGCACTTAAATATGATTTTGGGTGATGTGGAAGAAACTGTAACTACAATAGAGATTGATGAAGAAACCTATGAAGAGATTTATAAAGTAAGAACTTACTGTATTTATCCCCATAGAAAACTTTTTTAAAACTGAACTATATTATACTGTTGAAGTAGTTTATTGCCGACTACTTTTTGAATCAAGATGTAACAGAAGTTTCGGGCAAGTTAAAAAGTACGAAGGGTATCTGAAGACTGAGTGCTGGTTGTATTGATCTCTTCAGCATGCCAAAATGTTTTATGTTTAACCTTATATTTGTTGGAGTAGTTTCTGGTGTTTTTTTATGATTGAATTTTGTCATATGGTTAGCAGATATGTTTTGTAAACTATGCTTTTGTAAATGTAAACTTTCCTTTCCTTCTTCATAGTCTACCAAGAGGAATATTCCGATGCTCTTTGTCAGAGGTGACGGCGTTGTGCTTGTAGCTCCCCCATTGAGGGTTGGTTGAAGCAACAAAGGATTTAACCTTGTTGGAAAGTTTCAGGCTTTTGGACAATGGTTTGTGTTTCAATCATGTGTCTCAAAATTCCGTACGTGTTTTTTTATAGGATATTTTTCTCTATTCATTTGGGAATGGGAGGGACGGGGAATCAGTTCATTTTGCAGAAGGTACATGTAGTCAATTGGAGCAGTGTAAACCCAACTTGATTTTCTCAGAATTAATGTAACTGCTGTAAATTGGCAGTCATGTCACATCAGGAAAAGAATCCTTTGGGTTTTTTGATCTTCACAATAACACTGTCTTAATTTTTTGTTTAAAATAAATTTGGTTTATCTTTCAGTTTTGACTTGTCCTGTTTTTATGTTGAAGACATTCTTCATGTTCTATAGAGCTAGTGCTATATTAAGTTGTAATATGTAGCCTCACTTTCTGAGAAAAAAGTAACTTCTATGTTAATTTTTGTCCTTACTAATACCAGAGTCTTGCAGATTGATGTTGGGGAGCAATGATTCATGCTACACTAATCTACAGTGCTATAATTTATGGCTTTTTTGTGTTCAAATTCTTGTATATGCTTGTAGTAGGGAAATAGTGTATGTATATGCATTTTCCACTTAAGATACTTGAAGAAGATGGGTTTCTTTACAATGTCTTCAGATTGGGGTTTTTTTTGTGGCTTTGTTTACAGAGCTATGATTTGCAAGGCCGTAAGTAGAGACTGAGGATGTTGCCTCGCATGCTGTTGAGTTGCCTGCTGCATGTATTCGTTTCCCACTGCCTGTGGCCTGTTTCAGTTCTTGAATACATTAAATTCTTCTGAATGCTTAAGGTGCTCATTAGTATCTGCAGTGAAGTTGTGCTAGAACCCTGAACAAAGCTTTTTTTTTTTTAACAAACACTTTCTTGGGCCCACCCTGTTTCCAATTTATTCTTCTTGTATGGAAAAAAAGGCACTTAAGCTATGAAATGTTTTAATACATATGTTTGAAAGATATATGAGAGATGTTGGAAATGTCCCAGTGTGGACCTACAGAGCTTGGTATGTTGACTTAATAAACTCTGTTTGTCTAGGTTCTTAGGCATTCTCTGTAGGGTTAGCAAAAGTAGCTTGCTCTGGCACTTTCTCCTACAATTAAAATCTTCATAGGTTAGTCTGTGGCTTGTGACAGTGATGAGGAATGCAAGGTCTGCCTTGGTAAGCTCCAAGTCGGGTGGTTCTTCAAGGAATACTAATTTTTTTGGTAGTAAAAATATACACTCAGAAGATGAGTGTATACTTAATGGTTTTTGAAATAAGGAAAACGGGGACTGATACGAAAGCTGCTCTGGCTTCTAGGTGGCATCTATATTCTGTTGTTCTCACGCAATATCCTCTAGCGCTAGGACGACAGGAGTGATAGCTGAAGCTGAGATACTACTGAGAATTAGTGTATTAGTAGCAATTGTAGTCTTAAACTTTTTATCACGTGGAGACTTGCTACCGTATTCCTTGCACTTTGTTCTTAAAGGACAAATTGTTCCACTTGTACACACATGCAAGAATTTGTTATCTTAAACCTCTGCATGATGCTGTTTTCATGTATAGGTCCCTTGTATGCAAATGAAAGAAGAAAGCATCTGTACAACTTACTACTAAACATTATTTGAATGAAGACCAGGTATGCAGTGGCTTTGTAGCAGACTTCCCTCACTATACCGTCCTGGTGAGAAGTTGGTCTGGACCAGGATGAAAACAGTTTTCTGAGGTTCTTATCTCTTCCTAGCATGCTGTCTGCAAGAGTTAGCTCAGCAAGCATCAGCTCCTGTTCCATGTATACACAACCCCTCTTGCTGGAAGAAAGCTAGTGATGCTACAAATCTTCCCCTTCTGGAAGGGGTACAGGGATGACTGCAGTGAGATCCTTTTTAGTCTGTTATCTTCTACCACTCTAGAAGACCGAAGTAAATGCTCAGGGGGAGAGAGTAAGAATATATGAACACAGTGATAGTCCTCCAGTTCCTAAGTATCAGCATATCTGGGGAAGAAGAAAATGTGTTTTGCAGAACCTGAGGAATTTCTTTTCCATTAACTAGTCTACATCCTTTTTGAAGTCCGGTAAGCCCCTTGCTCTGTATTGTTAAGGTCTGACACCGGCTGAGCATGTGTTCTCTAAAGAAATACTTCTGGGTTTGGCTTTGGTTTCAGCTTGGTTTTGAACATGCTGCCTGTCACTTTCATGTGTGACAGTGTTGGCTTGGTGGTATTAAGAGATAGCAGACTATACATTTACCTTGCCATCTTGTCTACTCCTAATTGTCCTTCAGTTTTCCCTTTTCCAAGTTGCAAAGAGATTTTCTATTTAATCAATCTTTGATGAAAGCTGCTCCATTCCTTTTTGTACTATATGATTATTGTACTGGATGACTGCCATGATACTTGAAGTATTGGTACATCAGGAGCTTCTGCCTTGCTAAAATTTAGAATTATTACCTGTTAATAACACTTGCTAAGTTCTCTGAGAATGGTAATAGAGATGTGAGGTTTACATTTCCTTTACTTGAGCCAGGGCCATACTTGCCAGCATAACACATTTATCTGTATGTCCACTATTTCTATATTGCAGAGTATCAGCACAGTTTAAAGGAGTCTCCTCACCTACATGGCTTTCCTAAATCCCTGTAGAACTCTTGAATGGTCTCATTTGTCACCATCTTCTTCTTTTGAAGTTTTAAGTGAGATATTACGCGTGGTGATTACTAGCTCAATAAATGTCTAATTGATTTTTTGGGTATTTACTATCTGGTTATAAAGATGTTATGGTTTATGTTGCTGAAATGTCCAGTAGCATCTTTTACTCACCCTCCAGTTTGAAATGGACTCTGCAGAGTGGGAGCCAGTCTAAGTTCCTGTATGATGAGTGTTGATTAAAAAAAATAAATAAAAACCTCTTGTGCAGTTATGTCTTACTGTTCTTTTCTATTCTTTGATCATCTGTTTGCTGTGCTAACCCTGTGTCAAGATTCCTGCTCCTGATGTGTTTGAAGAAGTATTTATTGTTAATTTTCCTCAAATAATTTTTCAAGATTTCTCAAATGTCCTTTCATATTGTCGTATGTTTTTAGCCTGCCAGAATTAATACTCCTCAGCTTCTTGAAGCTTGCCTTTTTATTTCTAGTAGCTCTTTACAGACAGTAGTAGCCATCTGGTAGTTCTTAGCTTTTGGGCTGCATCTTTTTGATAGGTGGCAGAGTAATTTCTTGGTTTCTTGTCTTTAAGGAATTTCTGTCCTGCCTGCAAACATTTGATTCTTGGAAGCTCTTTTTAAACAAGATTTTTTTATTATGACATTTCCTTTTTCAGAAGTTCTGGTATAGTTGAACCTCCAATGTCTTACTGCTTTTGTGAGAATGTTAGCTTTGTGTGGAATTTCTGTGTGGACTTGTGAAATTGGTTTTTGATTCTCTACCTCGTAATAGGACACTAGATGGTGCTGCATTTCCTCGAATTCAAGCTTGGTTGGCTTTGCCTGACTGATGTATGTAGCCTGTGTCAACAGGCCCTGTAGTTGCACAATTAGTCATTTGTTTTTAATTAGGATGGCACTTGCTGACAGTTTTAAATTAACTCTGCTGCTCACCCATAAGTAAAGATCAAAATATGTTTTGATGTTTATGTAGGCACAGACCAAGCCCCCAGAAGAGTTAAAGTAAAACAGTACGTGTGCCTTGCATCGTCAGATCTCAAAATGCATGAACTCTGGACTAGCAGCTTTGCTAGTAGCGTTAGCCGAAGAATTAGGCTGTATAGAATAAACTGTGGTTAACCGCTTTGCTGCTAAGCACTGTTTGGAGAAGAACAGCACATTGCTGTGTGTGGTGTACAAGGCAGTTTCTGCATCCAGTGATTGTAGTGCTAGTTGTGTGGCTGTCCAATAACTTCACTGGAGAACTTCGTTGTCAGCAGGGGGAAGAGCCTGCACTTCTGAATGTATGTACATCAAACTCCCCAAGTGACAAATACTGCAGTTTATTTCAAATCACCAATGCTGCTGCCTTTTTTGAACACACAGGAATAGATTTTGATCTAGTCTGCGTATGCAAACAAGATAGAATTTTGTTCTAGGTCATGTAGGGTTTGGGGGATGTTTGTTTAAAGTCGAAATAAATTACATTCTGTGTTTAATTCCTATTTCCCAGCACAAGACAAGCTCAGGATTTGGATAACAGGTTATAGTAAGATTTGAGCAGTGTGAGCAATGGCAGACTCCTGCAGGGACTCTGGGCTGGAAAAGTAGAACAACATGGATCATGTTGGGAGTTCTGCAACAATACCATCTCCTCTTGCTGCTTCTGTTCTTATTCTGTAGGTATTGGAAATCTATAATTTGAAATATTTGAGAAGGAAGCTTGTTATCCCTCAAATTCTTATTAGAACCATAGTACTGGGAGAGGAGCTGGTTCAGTGCAAGATGACAAACGTTGTGCATTGTTTTTTGGGCTGATGATGACATATACAGAAAATCTCGTCAGGCTTATTAAGGTTTAAGGCATTCATGCCAAGATCATTGATGGGCTGAATACATCACTACTGAGGGTGTAGGACTCTCATGTTTCTAAACAGGAAACTTCTTTCATATACTAAACAAAAAGAATGGAAAAGAAAAATAGAAAGTTCTACAGAAAATTGAAGCACAGTGTCCAAGCCAGCCTTTTTTTTTTTTTTTTTTTGGGGTGGGGGAAGAATGGGTGGAAGGAAGAGAATAGATGATGTGGGTTGGAGCGGAAAACAAAAACCACTGACGGAAAAAGATGTAGTCAGAAACCCCATTTATGAGTTAATTTATTTCATTGTTACCCAAATTAGTTTGAATGGAAGAGAGGCCCACTCCCAAATTTTGGAAACTTAGGCCAAAAAAGCCTACTTAGTTTTACAATGGCATTTGATTGGTTTATGATGTGACTGCCTGCAACAGCAAGGGACTAAGCAGTCTGACTGCGTGGGCGGACAAACTATTGCAGAAAACACTGCATAAACCTTTGGAAAGGTTGAGTAATGACTGATCAAGAAGGGGGGTTTAGCAATGTTTTCCTCTGTATGGTACATGAGTAAGTACATCTCCATCTTTGCCAAGGTGCACGTGGAAGTCTTTGAAGAGATCGGAATATTCTGATGTAATCAATCATGTTTTGTGGATTAGAAGTATGTTATTTGATCCACAGTATGTACTGTGTTCCTTAGTCTGAAAGTAACAGATAGTATAGACCTTAAATGGAAAAGATAAATTTTCTTATTTGTGACAATAATGAAGTATTCATGTGGCAACATAAAACAGTTCTTGAAAACTGGTATAGTTCCAGAAATTTCAGTAAGCCTTATCTGTGTTAATATATTTAGATCATAAAACATCTTTAATAACCTCAGGTAATTGATGCATTTCCAGTTTCTCTTTGGTTTTAATGGAGAAAATAGCTCTAGGTTTTTAGAACCATTTTTTTTAAATTGTTTGATAAAGACCTATGATTTATGCAACTGTGCTGGCTGAACATGATGCTCTCTGATCACAGTCTGTTGGTTCATGTCACCCAAAGCCCATGTCAGTACACAGTTGCCCTCTGAAGTAGATGTAGTGTTCCAGCCTGTTTCCAGATGATGTGAGCAAGGAGCTTTCACAAGTGTCTTTTAAACTGTTGGACAAGTGGAAGCTCAATTCTATGAACTATTGCAGTGGATTGGGTTTAGCCTCTAAAGCAGATCTTAGTGTTGCAGGTGCATTAGTCCTGTTCCTTTCTCACAGCACTTGGCTGTTGCACAGAAGGGTTATAATCTTTGTTGGTAAGGAGGCTGCAAAAACCTGGGCTGGCAGTGGCAGAGTTCATTAAATGATTTATAGTCTTACCAGTACCTAACAGAACTCAGAGCTGTGGCACTTCTGCTACAGTAAACTTTCATTTGCTCTTCTCACATCTGCTAAACCATTGGGCAGTAAAACCTCTAGTACTATGTAAATCATCGCATCAAATATGTATGTCCCTGGAGTCTGTCAGTTAACGCTAATCAGGGTGAAATGCTGTGTAAAATTTTGATTGAGGAAGTCACATAATCCCTTCCCCAATCTATTCTATGGAAATCACAAAGAACTTTCATGAAAGCAAACTTTGTTCTTTTAAAAAGAAGAAAGTATGCTGCTCTAAATTTAAGTATGTAGAATATCAAGTATAAAGCCTGTGGCTGTCATAATTGAATGCATTGCTGAACTCTTCGAGAGCCTTTAAATTTCAGTGGCAGTGAAAAAATCTGAAACAAGTAGATGGTGCTCCAAATCTTGATTTCTTTAAATAAGAATCTCTGCAACAGATGACTAACTTTGTCACTCATCTTTAGGGTATAATTGCTCTGATTAAGTTGGCTTTGTACGCTGTAAAGGTGACACAGGCTAGGTAGACCTAATTACCTTCTTTGCAGTAGGTAGCTGTTACTGGTCCATAGTGTGCTGTAGGTGGTATGGTAAAGTAGTGTGTTGTAAATTGTTCTGTAGCACCTATATTTAGTACTTTTTAGTGAAACAGTTGCCTCCTCAAACTGTCCAGATGTTGAATTCCAGTGGTTAGCAGAAGTCTGAGGAAGAAATGAGATATCAACAGATAATATCTGAGAGCTAATTTGATTTGTTCTACATTTGTAATGCATTCCTCCAAGCCAAATTCTTGTTGATTGAGGTGCTGCTTATAAGAGGCAAGAGGTCCAAATCTCCGCTGCAACCCAGGAAAATACAGTATAGTAAAATTGAACACAACTTGACAATCTTTCATACCAAACCTTCTGATGATTATTGCTGCCTATGGTGTAAATCATATATTTGGAGTTGTTTGGTTTAATGTGGTCCTATCTATAAAGCACAGGGTCTAATCTCAGCATCAGCTAATGGAGACTTTCCTTGTGATTAAATCTTAAGCCTTTAGAACTTGTCCTGCATTCATTCCCTGAAAACCAGCCTAAAATTAGCAATGCTGTATGTGTGCAGCTTCCAGATTACAACATCCTGTGGGTAACGAGATCTATCTGTCTGCCATACTCAATCCTAAAACCAGCTGTCATAGCTATTTTTTTCTAGAGGCAGTGTGATGTCTATACAATGATTTCTTTTCTCCCTCTCTCATGCACAGTCACATGAGTTAAGGGGAAATATTTTACGTGCAGTGTTTCAGGTGTTGAATATGAAGTTTACTGTGTAATTTCCATTACTTCTGTTTTCCTCTAGATTTTCTTTTAGTTGTCCCACAGAAAGGTTACAAGATTTCATTCTTCTGAAAGGCTCTGGCACCTTTGGAATGAACTTCCTGGAAGAGGCATTTCTTAATCTTACTCTTACCCTTCTGGTACCAGTCTTTATACATACCTCTGAAAAGAGGGCAAGCGCTGTTCTTTCACTGGCACAGCTGGGCAGGGAAGACAGTCACACAGAGAATTAGTAGTATATCACACTTAGAAGAGAGACCTGTTGGTTCTTGATCCAGTGTCTCTTCTAATGTCTGGATTCTTTCAGTACAGTTCTGTATCTTATAATCTTGCTTCTTTTTTTTTTTTTTTTTTGCAAAGGATGCAAGCTATACATGTGATTCGATATAAGTGACTCATTTGATCACAAAAGAATAAATGTTAAGGATATAAAGAAAAACACTGACCAAATCTCCCTTGCATTTTCCTTCTTTTGCAACTGGTTGTCAGCTTCAAGAATTTACTCTGGTATGTTCTCTCTTGTGACTGGTAGTTTTCAATTTGTCTTCCGTTCTCCTCTAACTAGTATTTAGGTTTTTTAAAAGGAAAAAAGCAATCTTAAACATCAGTGAATGCTTAAACATCTACATGTTAATGGAGCTTCTGTAGACACTATGTTGATTTCATGGAAGACACGTCAGTAAAGTTGGCATTAGTGGACATCTGTCACATCAAGCAAATATATATATATATATTTATTTTTTTTTTTAAACTACGGTCACAAACTGCAGTTGCAGTTTTGAGATGATGATAGTCTCAACATACTAGTAGGAGGAATGTCAGGTACCTGACTAACTTTTCAAAAATACCTATTCTTGTTACTTATTTCATAAAGAAGGAAGGATTTAACTGGCCTGCTGAAAACATGCAGGTACATTTCTGAAGCATTTGTTTTCTGTTCAAGAGGACTAGGAAGTCCTCTTCTTGTGCTGAAGAGAAGCTGTTAGACTGAGTTGCAGAGCATCCTTTGATGTAATTCACTGTCCACTTGTTTTCTTGTTTAATGTACGCCTTGCCTGTAGTATTAGCAGTTGCATTGTGCTCATGTTAGTCATTAGTCTCTAAGACTTTTCATAGAATCATAGAGTGGTTTGTGTTAGAAGGGACCTTAAAGATGATCTAGTTCCAACCTCCCTGCCATGGGCAGGGACACCTTCCACTAGACCAGGTTGCTCAAAGCCCCATCCAGCCCGGCCTTGAACACTTCCAGGGATGGGGCATCCACAGCTTCTCTGGGCGACCTGTTCCAGT
>JAVJGJ010000047.1:12717439-12737618 GCA_035590215.1 Microhierax caerulescens
CTTCACAGTACAGAATTCCTTTCTAATATCTACTCTCAATCGACCCTCTTTTGGTTTAGCCATTAGCCCTTGTCCTATCACTACGTGCCCTTGTAAAATGTCCCTCTTCAGCTTTCTTATAGGTCCCCTTTAAGTACTGGAAGGCTGCTATAAAGTCTTCCTAGAGCCTCCTCTTCTCCAGGCTGAACAACCCCAACTCTCTCAGCCTGTCTTCATAGGAGAGGTGCTCCAGCCCTTTGATCATCTTTGTGGACCTCCTTTTATTTCTGATGAGAGTGAAATTATGGCTGAATAAAGCTATGGAGTTCTGCATACCAAAAGTATATCAAAATATTTGAAAATTTTTTGAGTCTGCCTCCAAAATTTTTAATTTCCAGAGACGTAACATATATGTGGTCTTTGTAGTATTTTCCTTTAGCTGGAGATGAGCCCCCTTCTTCCTGCATTTCTTGCTCAGGAATATTCTAGTCTTAGAGGAAATTTGATTTTGTGTTTCTACTCTTGAAACCTGATATTACAGCACTGCTTGAGTTCTCCTGCATGCCTAGCTAACAGGTGCAAGTCTGTGATGGATGAGAGAATTTCCAGGAATTTAAGTTTTTCAGTGCTTGCTGATAAAAGTGCTTGCAGGGCCTAAATAGGAATTGTTTGCAGTGTCTGAGCAGCCTGGGGAGCTGATGCAGGTGGTAGATGATGTGTAGCTTTAACCTGAATAAATTCTCTGGTCAGTTCAGGGAACAGGAGCTGCTTAAGCCAGCACGTTCGTGAAGCTATTGCTAACTAACATCATAGTCCCCTTGGTGAAGGGAGCTTTGAGACACCCTTCTTTAGCTTGTTAGTAGTGATATGAAGCAGGAATGTATGCAAGAGAGTTCAGAAGAACTGGACATGGTGGGAATTGTGGTTTCAAAAAAGAATTCTCAGGGGATATGTGGAAGGTATCCCCACTCATCATACTTAAACTGTTAAAGGTTTAGACATTTTAAAAAACAACCCCCTCAGCTAAACATGTGACATGTAAAAGACTATGTTCAATTGAAATTTGAGATGAACATTCAATAAACTATCTGGGTTTTTTCTTTCTTCATCAGAAGAGGTTCATTTATGTCTTACACAGCAAAATTGTGAGATTCCTATACAGAGAAGTTGTAAACAGAGCATGAAAATATGATGTAAGCAGCCAATTTGCCTTGAGCAGTTTTCTCTTCTACAGGGCCCTGTTGCATAACTGTTCCCTTCAGTCTGGCTCTGGCGTTTAAGGGCTGGATGGTTATGTGAGAAACTAATTGGAACATTTTCTACTTCTAAGGACTAGGAATTTCTGGAGAAATCTGGAAGTTCTGCGTGTAGTAATAGCATCAAGAGAAGCAAGGGTTAATTTCCATAGGATTCCTTCCCAGAGTTTTCTCCAAATAAATATTTTTTATAAGTTAGGAATGAACTTAGTATTTTGTGTCCTTTGAGCAGTATGCTTGGGACAAGAGGCTTTGTCTTATCTCTTTTTTTCTTGTCTTTGTTATTTGTTTTTTCTGTTCTAGGGTGTTGTGTAGGGTGGCTCCCTAATCCTTATTGTGTGTTTAAGAGCAGCAAAAGCAACTACTTCAGGTCATGCTGACCTCAGGCTGGGTTTCTATTGGTTTTAGGTTGCTTATTAGTTACCCTTCTAACTCAACATCCTTTGTTTCAGACAGAAAGCCATTGCAGGAATGCAATAGCAAGCGAAGGAGGAATGCTTCATTCATAAATCTGCGAGCATTTACAAAGGAGGCTATAAATTATCTAATTTCTTTCATCTGAAGAAAGCACAATATTGCAACTAAACATTCAAGATTGCATGATGAGACTGTGGCAGAACTGCATACAGGGTATGTTGCTGTACATTAGCACATGGAACGTTGTTTCCACTACTATACTGGTAACATGAAGGAAGCTGGTACCTCCAGTACTGAAGGTATTGCTGGAGGAGTTAAACTACAGTTATGGAGTGAAATGTAGTTTCTTTCAGTACATAATGCAAATAAGTGAGTAATGTTAGTAGAAAATAAGTTTCAGGTTTAAGATCTCTGTGTGGGTTTAATATTAAAAAGAAGAAAAAATATTTTTAAGTGTGAATCTTAAAAATATATCTATCCTGAATAACTCAGTCTCTCTCTCTACAGAGAGCTGATGATAGTGGTTGACCATACTGCTGTAAAGTTCAAGTCAACAAAAGGTAACTCAAAAGACAGAATAGAATGCTAGGCTAAGAAATAGCATCAATCCTCAGATTCGGTCAGAGATTTAGGAATGTGAAATTACAAATTCATTTTATTCCTTTCTTATTCTGTTGCCACAGCTAAATAACTTGGGTGTCACTAGCATAACTGATACTTGTATAAGGACTTTTGCACTGGTAGCTCTGGATCTACACTAGGCAGCAGACTGACTTGATTTAAACTTGGCATGCAAACTCTTTCTCTCTGCATTTCAGTCTGTTCTTAGCTATTTTCACAGTTGCATTGAGAACTTGTAACAGTTTTTTTTAATAGTAAGATACTCTATCTGTATTAAACATAATAATAATTTTCCACTGGCAATCTGGGAAGGTAGATTATGCTACCAGATCTCTTCATTAGGGTTATAATGTGAAGTCCTGTAAAGGTATTGCAGATATACAGCTCCAACTGCATTTATTCAAGCTTTCTTTTTCTAACACTCCTTGTTATTTAACACTGGGTCATAGGATATAGACTATCTACTGTGAAGATTCCCTTGTTTATGGGAAACTTTGCGCTACATTATTCCTTGCTGTCTTTTCAGATGTCTTTATAACCAAGCATACACTCATTTTCTGTATGACTTTGGTTGTGTATCACTGCATTTTGGTGAGGTAGGAGGGAAACACGTTTGGCTTCTGTTTTTTACTTACTTGTAAATATTAGCATAGGATGTACGTTACATGAGAATGCAGTCAGCAAACTGATGGGTGAGTATGTATACTATCAGTTACTAACTTCTGAACAAGAAGCAGCCCTGTGGGAACCATGCTGTTTACGTAAGTTGCTACCTAGGTCTCATCCTCTTGAAATCCAAACCAAGCCCCTGACCTCCTGAGTACTTAAAGAATCAGCAAGCTGGAAGCCTCCTTGATTGTGTTGTGATGGTATAGCTTCTGGAAGGTACAGGCCCTGGCTTGTGGTGTGTGTTAGGTTGGAGCAAGATGGAGCACTGCATGTTGAGATCCTATAGCCTCTGTGGGCTGTACCTCAGGGTGCTCAAGATGAAAAAAGCTTCAACAGTGTGAAGCTCTGCGTGGGCTGTTTGGCCCACAGGCTATGTTCACCATCCCTCATGTTCACTGGAATGTAGAACTTTCCAGCCTAATACAGATTGATTTTTTTTTTTGATTGTTTAACAAAATAGAACTTGTAATTATCTGACCCTGAGTGGGAGTCACTTAAAATGTATTAGTTGAGGCCAAAGGAATTTCCATTTCATCCATGGCTCACACTAACCCTCATTCTAAGCTCTTCTACGTTGAGAAACTGCCAACCCAACTGTGGATGAACCATCTTTACTGCCATGATGTTGCTCAGATTGATGCCAGGCATTATCACTTTCGTCTCAGGCTTTTACACAGTAACCCTGCATATCCCTTGGGTACACTTTTACCCATGTGTGAACTCCCTGCTTTGCTCTGTGCTGTCTTTGAATCTTGAGGCTGAACTGATAAACCACAGCACCCCAGCTTATCCTCTGTGGTTTCACTGAGGAGACTTAAATAAATTCTGGATGAGTTTTACTTTTTAGAGAAATGAGGCAAGCAGTTGAGAAGAGCCTTGCAGCTAGACAAGATAACCCCTCTAAAACAAACCAGAATTCACTGGTTATCTGGGTTACAGAGTGCAGTGTGAAATAGTTTTCAGCAAGGGTTCAGACCGTGAAGTTTGTCTCTGGTAGACTCTAACTTCTTCAGCATACTAACAGTGGCTTCCTCCTCCTCCTCTCCTCTCTGTAAAGAGTGTCTCTGTATTTGTTAGGAAGTCCCTTTGAAGGTGTATGGGAATTAATATAAAATCACTGATGCTCAGAATTTCACTGGTTTTAGTAAAAGATCTTGTTTTGGAAGTAATGTTCCATTCAAATCGGTAGGGGACAACATACAGCTTGGATTTAGCTAGATGTAAGCATCTGCCCATCTCCTTATCTTCCAGACCAAGGAGATACAAGGAGGCTTTGTCTTTTCCTTGTTCTTACAGAAACCATCTACAAAGGTGGTGAGCAATTGTAATGCAAGATATTCTTATTATGGGATTATATGAATGACCAGATGAAATGGAGAAAGGAAAACTATGTATGTGTAGCAGTTCTGCCTTGGTTGGTCTTGTGGCCTTAATGACTTGATGATCGGGGGCAGGGGGAGTATTATTCCTGGTTTTCTCCTGGAACTTCTCTGATCAATAGACTTTACAATAGTTACACAATGGAATGACAAAAATGGTCCTGTTTACTAAGGAATGTCTCTGGTGGCAAAGTTTTTAAAGGTCTGGGAGTTTCCCTATTGTATTTAACAGGGCCCTTGGCTCATAAACACATTAAACAAAGAAACAATAGATCCCTAGGGGAATTTTAAAAGCTGAAGTGTAGGAACTTTAATAATATTATGAGGAGCTAATATGTCTGATGTGGGAACTTAAATCTGAGGCAAGAATTATGAAAAGAATGTTGGAAGTGAAGATTTAATTACGTGATTTATTGTTAATTGTTTATTATTATATATACAGTGCCAGGGGTGCTCCTGGTGCTTTACAGATGATTACAGAATAGCAATTCCCAGATCAAAGATCTTGATCCTGCAATCTTTATTTGTGTAAATATTCCCCATGGTGCCTGATCTTGTTCCATGTTAAAACTCAATAATCCCTCCCCCCAATCATAGACAATTAAAAGAAATTCAGCAAGAGAACACTGATTAATTGTCCTCTCCAGAACACTGAATATTTTGGTGCCATACATTGTATGGATAAAATATATCTATTGTGTTTTAGTAAACCTCACATTTTTCTGCAGCTTTAATTCTTAATTACAGTGTCAGCAATCATTAAGATTATTTCCATGATAGAAGCGGCTTATTTCTGGAAAAAAAAAGTCCACTGGCTTGTCCCCATATGTTTCAGATGCTGTTGATCCAATGGAGCCAATTTACTTCCGTGTAACTGTTCCCTCAGTGACCAGTATAGAAAGCTTCACCTTCAAAGACAGATGCTGAATGTGAAATACTCCTGTGAGCTATACAGATGCTGAAATGTCTATTTACAGAAGGTTCTGCTTTTCTTTGAGTCCTGTGACGCTTTGCACGCCGCTGGAAATGCCACCAATGAGCAGTGTACTTAGATGGTTTTCTTACTCTTCAGCTGAAATGCCTGTTGTTTACCCACTGGGTTGCTGTAGGCAGCTACAGAAGTGAACACAGCTTGTGTAGCCATCTTTTGGCTTCTGTCTTTGAGACATAACAGCTCTGGTGGGGAGAAATTGAGGTGATTGTGCGCAGAAGGCAGAGGAGGCTTTTTTTTTGCTCCATCTGTTACAGGATTTTAATACAGCTTTTTGCAGCATGCTGTACTATTGCTCTAAAAGCAGCGGCATGTAGCACAGAGAAAGGTATTCTGGCTAGCGATGTGTGAGCATCTACATGCCTGAGATTCCACTGTAGTGATCAGGATTCAGATTCCTATCTGAATATTGTTGGTCTAGACAGTGGGTAGGGAGTATTGCTAGAGGAGGCAGTTTGGATGATACCCAACATTGCCTGCTCCTGAAAACTTTTTTTTTTCAAGGTTGTTTTTAATCCTTAGGTTAACAGTCTAAGGTGTCATACATTACCCAGGATGTTAATGAAGTCTAGTACTTTGTGCAGGAATGAGCATTGCTCTCTAGCCAGAAGCTGGATGGCACTGACCAATTTTGTGTTTACAGGTAATAATAGGGAAGCACTTTTTCATGCAACCCCTAATTACATTTAGAAACTGCCGTGAGATGGTGTGGAGGTCAGAAGTCTATGTAGGTTAAAAATGGGACTAGGGTTATTTATGGAGGGTAGGTCCATTTGTGATTGTTCAATACAATGTAGTTTGGTGTGATCTCTGTCCTAAACTGTTGATTGCTGGAGAGTAGGAGGATGTCCCTGGGGAAGAATTGCTCTATGTACACGCCCTATTTCTTATACTCTTTACCTTACTGTTAAAAACAATGCACTAGGCGAAAGGGAGATGTCAGCTGGCTCAGTGTGATTTGTTCTTACATTCTCACATGTTCCCGATTCTTGGAAACTTCTTATTTCAGACTCTGATTGTGTGGTTCATAGCCTTATTAATAATCCTTGTATTCATAGCCATACAACCAACCCTTCCTAAACTGTTTCAGCATGCCCAGGACTGAATTCTCAAGAAGGGCTGGTCTGTAGTTGCTATCAATTCTGTACTTTGTGTTCTGACTCTCCTGAATCAATGACAAACCTTCAGAGGGACTGGAGACACTGCAGTTATGGGTCCCTTGGAAGTTGCTCAGGTTCAGCAACAAATGAATGCTAAAAAACCTTCACAGATACTTTTTAGCACTGTCCTAAATGCTTTGGCAATAAGCAGTTTTGACTTGCAAAATTCAAGTATGGCTTTGAAGTGATGTATTTAAGGTAAAAATGAAGAAATTGTGAATGTGAATTAGTATTATCTAGGCACAGAATGTCAAGTTCCTGGCTAAATAATCTAATAGCACTTTTGGAGGGCTTCTGAATTGTGTAATATTATATTAAGGATCAGCTTTACAGTCACAGGTGGGTTTGGCTATCTTCATCAGAAGATAAATTCTTGCCTTCACCTCTATCTTCCCTTCTCTTTTCTTGAGCTATCACAGTTCCCAGCCTAACATACTAGTAACGGCTGCAGCTAATCTTAGTTTATGTGACTAAAACAAGCTATAATGTATGCTAACTGAATAGGACTACATGTACCATTCAGTACTCCTCAATGTAAGACCAGTGAACTCTGGCATAAAAATGGTGTAAACAGGTTGGGAACAATAACTGCTTCAGCTCCTACAGCTACCTCTGATGGTAGTCCAGAGACTTTATGGTGCAAAATTATTTAGGAGTGGGACAGACTCATCCTATAGGTCAGGTACAGTTAGTAGGCTGTTATTTTCTCTGATCTAGACAGCCATGGTATTTAGGTCTAGTCAGAAGGCCCCTAAACATGCTAATTTGTGAATTATTCTTGTGCATATTCTGGCAGTGCTTGAAAACCCGAATTGAGATTGGGATTCCATTGTGTTAGGTGCTGTGCTAACACACACACTGCGTTTCCATTTTCAGTCTGTCTTGAGTTCAGCAAGGAGCATCAAAATAAAAATGGCAATTAAAGGTGAGGGACTACTGATATGAATTGTCATAACTCCAGTGAAAACAGTGAACGTTCTCAGGTTCAACTTTTCCCAAAGGTGTGTTTTCCTGGAGACTAAAAACATACTTTTCACTTTTTGAAACAACTTCAGACATGTTTTTTTGATCTGTAATGCCTTAGGGCAGTATAAAACCTCACAATAGAGCCTGAAACTAGACAAGGGATCCTGACATGATTACAACAAATTTTCAACAGTGAGTAGGAGAATTGAGAATAGATTTGTCCAGAGCTGTATGTTTTCTAAGTTTACTGTAAATGGATGCTTAAGAAACAAGTGACCTCTTGAAGACCTCAGGATTCAAATAACTCAAAGTGTCCATACAGGTTAGTGTGACCCACAAAATACCCATTAGTCATTCCTCTTTAACTTTGAAACAACAATGCCTTTGTTTCTTTCTCTTTTTCTCTAACTTGAAGGGAATAACAGGATCTGTAGCTTTGCTCTGTACATGTCGCTGCCTGCCAAGAACAGCAGGCAAATGAGTAATACTATTCCTCCCATGAAATTCTTTCCTTGAAGTGAAACTAATGAAAATCTTTACCATGAAAGAGAAGAATCCAGTTTTGTGGAAAGGCAAAGGAAGGATTTAGACTTAAATTGGTTGACCCTATTTTCAATTGTTTTTTACAACAGTGATGGTGGAAATAGCTAGAAAAACAATGACAAAAGTAAAAGAATGGTTTAAGCATCCAAAAAAATCCTTATCTTCTGGCAACTGGCTGATTAGTAGCTGGTAGAGCGAACTTAGGACAGCATTGTGATTGAAGTGGGAAATCCAGTCATCATAAAAACGCCTCTCCAGTCTTGGATGCTGAAATAGTCATTGTTAACCTGTTTTTGTACCAAGAACCAGGACTTTAGGACAGGACTTTGTAAGGCTGTCAGTTGAAAGAACAAAAATCTGTTTATCACCAAGCAAGCTGCTATGCTGATTCTTCAAGGCTAGGAGGTAAACATGAACAGTCTCTAGAGTAGCAGAGGAGATGAGTGGTAAAACCCCTTGCCTTTTCTTTCTTGTGTTTAAACAGAACGTTCACCACATTTTGGTGGTGTTATCATCAGACAAGTATTCTCTTGTAAAATTGATACCTCCCAGTCTACTTATTAGTAATGTAATAGCTGTGTTGAAGTCATGGTGGTCTAAGGATAGAATGGAAGCTAGGCATTCAGAGAGAGATGATACCTTTTATTAGATATTTTGTATGTACATTCTGCCTTCCCTGAGAGACCTTTAAAGAATCTAATAGGCAGATTTATTACATAAACTGATGAATAAGAGGAATGCTTTCTTATCCTTAAACTTGTTCTCTCTGGGCATGGTGCAAGAACTACAGCAGGGTAATGTAAAGAACAAGGTTTCACTATTGTTGTCTGCACTGTTTGCTGTGTGAATAAACAAAGGACTAAATCTCCAGCACTGTTTTTGCTATGATGAATGCTTTATAAATGCTGATGGATGGATCAAGGGGGGATAGAAAGACAAGTCTGACACATCTTGCCAGTACTGAATTCATATATGGGTTGAAAGTGGAGTGTAATTACCACCCGGAAAAAAATCTTTCAAGAGCCGGAACTGTCTAGACCAACAGCAGATACTTATTTTTAGGGTTGATCTTTGTGGGTTTTATTAGCAATGCTGCCTTCCCTGGGGTAAAAGCAGGGGAGGGAAGAACACAAAATCCTCTTTCGGCTTCCATTGTTAAGACAAGCTCTGTGAAGCTTACAGGAGAGAAACCTAAATTCTGAGAGCAAGCTGTATTTTTGTGATGTTCCTTCCGAGATACTCTCTGCTTTAAACTGGCTTGAAGAATCAGTGTAATAAAACTGGCATTTGAAAACTAAACTACGTATTTAGAGAAAATAACTTTAACTCAGATAAAGTATGATAATGATTTTTCTCTTCAATTGAGACAATCCTATGCAGTTAATTTTACCAGTAGTCATGCTGTGTAGATAATGAGGTTTGCAGGTTAGCACAAACCTAGATAAGGTTCACTATAGCTACACAGAGGAAGGACTTGGACTCATTCTGCTAATTGTAACTCTTTTAGTAAATTGGTTAGCCGTTGTTAGGCTCTGGTGTGCATTGTTTCTGTCCCACAAAACACGTGTACACAAATCTTTCAAACGTAGCAAGCACCAACTTCTTCGTTATGTTCAAGTGGATTGTGGGGAAATACATCTGAAGGTGTATTATGAAATATTTCAAGCGGGCTACTCAAAGTGGGAAGCTGAAGAGACGAACTTGGATATGTTGTTTAACAACAAATCTTTTGAAGAACCTGGAGTGGGATCCTAGCAACATGATTTTGCCACCTGTATGTGGGTGCTAATATATCTCTTTGCCATCTGGGGAGAAGACAGACCTGCCTAAGACTTTCAAAATGTTCTAAGGGTCTCGCATTGAACTTCTCTGTACAAAATCAGGTTATATTTCTGCAGCATTTTGTCTGAACAGGGCTGTTCTGCCCAGTAAAGCTTGGTAACTGCCTATTCATAATGTACTAACATCGCAGCACTGCAAAGTATTTATGCTTAAACATGTTGAATCACAGACCTCTAGCAGCTGCTCTGAAGAACCTTCCAGTTCAGGTAGAAGTAAACACGTTTCTCTCTAGTACCCTTTTCAAAACTGGTTTATGGGGCGGATGAGAATGAAAGGAGACTGAACAGCATGGAGTTCCTGTTTAATCTTCCCAACAGTTTCAAAGTGAGAAGCAGCAAATTGATACTTAAAGGTGGGTGGCTACTTTTCTCGCTCACGCCGGGTACGCAGTAGCTCTGTGGCACTGGAAGAGCACAGGCGGTTCCCTGCTCTCCAGGCTGCCTCCACTAGATGGCGGTGTTGTACCAAGGTAGCTACAGAAGGTGCGTGCCCGATCCCCCTGCAGCCCCGGGTGCTGTGCTTGTGGCGTTGGGAGCAAAAGCAGGACTTCTGTATTAAATAGGTGCTTTGTTTGATGGATTTGCTGTATAGCTGCGTAGGGAGATGCCGCGAATTAAAAGACACTCTTAGAAGTGCTGCAAATGTGTCAACTGGTTGATCTGGGATTGCAGGCAGGATTCAAGATTCCCATGTCAATGGAAATGTCCATGTGAAGAGGTCAGTTTCAACTTTGCTGTGATACCTGCAGCAGCAGTTCAGGGAGCATGGCTGTGTAACAGTTGAGTTCTTTACATTCCTGTGCACATACATAATGCAGTTATTGTTTACAGGTGGTTCAAAGACTAGTATGGATTGCCTGTAGTTTTAAAAATATAGAAATTCTCCTCGTGGAAGCTGGAGTTAGGTCTTAAGCAGATGTTATGTTTCAGGTATTAGAAAGCAGTATTGCCCATGTTCTCATATGAGAATAGTATTGAGAGGCCAGGATTACAATACTGAAGTTTCTGGCTGCCAGTCTAGGGGGGAGAATAATAGAATTGATTTTGCTTTTTTTCCCGTTATGTCAATACTCTTTTCCTCTGACATGCTGTTTCTATCATTTCTGGACAGATAGTGAAGTTTTTATTTAATAGTGAATAAAACAAGACAAGTTGATCAGGAGCTTCTAACCTCTGCCTCAGGACTTAAGAACAAACATCCGTATAATTTCCTGACAATTGACAAGTTAATACTGGATAAAAAGAAATGCTTTCAGCTCTCTTAAAGTTTCTTACTATACAGTGTGGGAGATGTTGCAGTTGATTTTTCTTATTGCCAGACTCTTTTTCAAAACATTTGGGATAAAATACTGTATAAAAGAAAATTTTACAGTTGCTTTACATTTTCTTTAAAATTTTAAGAGTAAAGACTTTATAAAAGCAGTCCTTTAGGAGCATGCATGTGTGCAACAGTGTGGTTCTGTGTCTGAACTGAGTACTTTCTTACCGCTGTGATAACTCACAGTGCAGAGTGACATGTGTGCATGGTCTGTTGTTTGTCTACCTGGAAGGTTCAAAGCATACAGCCTGGTGGACAACACAAATATAAATGCTTTGCTATGTGAAATGACACATGGTCTTTTAATTTCTGTGGCTTCACATGGTACAGCTGAAGCAAACGTCAAGGTGATGCTGCAGGCTGCAATAGCAGGTGCAGCTGTATGATTTGCCTGCCTTGGAAGTGAGACCTTCTACCTACATGCTCCAATTTCCCACCTCTTTGAGTCTCTGCTGTTCCTGTATTCCCTGTGGGGAAATGGATGGCAGTTTATGCCACCTGGCTTCTTGATGTGTTGGTCAAGGCAAGGCTCAGAATGCACTCTTATACTCCTAAATGTTCTCTGTGGCACAGCCATTCCCATTGCTTTTGTTGGGTTTCCTCATGTTCACTGTTTTGGTGTGGCTGGAGAGCTCTAAGTGGTGTGAAATGATAATGCCTGCAAGGCTGCAGAGATTTCCTGTTCTAACAGAGCTGCATCCATTCCTGCTCAGTCCTGACCCTGTTAGGATGTAGTATCTCCTCTGTCCCATCCTTTGACTATAGTCTTATAATGAAAAGTAGGTATTCTGTACTGTTATACCAGAGTTGCTTAGGGAGACCTATACCTACTTCACACTTATTAAATAATGTTGCTAAACAACAGCCTCTATATTTACCAAGAATAAGTAGAATTTAATGGCAGGATTTGCATTGCAACATTTATGAAGGTCAAGATCAGGGGTCCTCACACTTTTTAAACAGTGGGCCAGCATGCGGATTAAGTGGCAGGCAGTCATCTGCGGCTGCTTGGTTTCCCCCCTCCAACCCCCGGCAGGGGGGAGGGGGTTTCTGTAAATACCGGGGGGCAGGATTGAGGACCCTGGGGGGCCGTATCCAGCCCGTGGGATGTAGTTTGAGGACCCTGGTCAAGATAATGAAGAGGTCCATAGAAACACTCTCCCAACTTGGGGATAACAAATCACAGTAGAGAGGGTGCCAAAGCAGAGCAAGTCTTGATTAGCCTTGAAATGTGAGGACATCTGGATCCAGATAAAAAGTTGTGGTCAGCTTTCTTCTTTTATAGGAAATGAATCTAGACACCCTTGGACTTTGTGTTGAGCCAGTTCTGGAACCTATCCCCCCTCTCTAATTTTTATTGATCTGTGTCCCTTTTTGTGTGGAGCTAAATTAAGAGAATTTGGCATTCTCACAAAGTGGCAAGCCAAACACTCAAAACTTGGGAAATGCAAGAATTTAAGTTGTTGCTACAAATTCATTATAGCCTTTGTGCCACATGCGTTATGGTATTGTCTTCAATTGCCGGCTCATGTAATGTTAAATCTCTGCTCCCTTTAAAGTGCAGGATGGATATTGCTCGCTTAATGAGTAGCTATTTAATATTTTCTTTTATCTTCATTGTTTAGTGTATACCCCATGGCTTATTTACTGCACACTATTCAAAGCATGTTCTGAATACAGAATTATTAATTTCCTTGGGAGCTTTCCTTCAGCAGTCATCCTTACTGTATCTGAGTGCTTCACAGACATGAAATAATCTATTTTCACACCACTTCGATGTAGTGAGGGGGATACTGTACCCCTACCTGGACAGATGGCTAACAGATATGAAGGTAAAACACTGCCAAAGGTTTTTGATTGTCTGGGACTTGATTTTTTTTTTTTTTTTTTCTGAGTTCATATCACTACAAAATAGTTCATATATTCAAAGCATGGTTCCTACTAATTTCAGTTCTTGCTGTAAATGCTCAACAGTTTTGCAGATCAGGTTGTAGGGTCTCCTGCTGGATCTTTAAGAGGATGATTGACAAGCTTTATAAAGATGTGGATTAACCGATATGTTTAGCAACACATACAAACACTGTGGTGGAACATGGGGTGGAGTCTAGTTCTGCAGGAATAGTATTTGTACATCTTCAGGAAAGACCTGGACTGATAAGCATAGGGAGAAGAGACTTGGTTCCCCTACTTCCAGACGAATTTCCAAACCCCTTTGTCCAGCTGAACCCTAGTGATGAATCATCTCTTGCCTTTGTCACAACTTCTCTTTTGCAGAGTCTAACTTTACCCCCGGGAGGTTCATTTCCCTGGTGAGAAAGGTTTCTCCAGAAGGCAATTCAAATTAGGAGCTTAGTTTAGTCACTGTTACCAGCAATCCAGTGGGGCAAGTGCTTTCCTCATTGACCATGGAGGGACGGGAAGGACACCATCCTCATTAGGTTGAAGTTGCCTATTATTATGATCCACATTTCCACCTCTCTAGCTGCTCTTTAGCACCACTTAGTGCATTTCTAAGCTTATAGTACCAATAGCTGTTTCATCTTTCTCCCCCCTCCCTCCATCCTCTGTTCTTTCTTCAATAACAACCCTACAGTCAGTTTTTGCCTGTCCTGTAGTATTGCCTCACTAAAGTGTTTCGGCCAGTTTCTTTCCCTTCCTACTAGTCTTGTACTTTTTACTTTCTATATATAGACAGTTTCACCGTCAGTACTACTGGCTTGGCAGCAAGGTGGTCATTGAAAGCACAAGGGAGTTGTGGACCTTCACCTGCCTTTTAATGCTGGGATGTATCTCAAACAGGTGGGAATAAGAGTATGCAAGAAGAAAAACCCCAGCTCCAACAGCATACTCCTGAATGCTGCATACTTAATTTACAGGTGTAAGTGGGCTATCACATATGTGCACACCTTTCCCACATAGGTGCTGCTGGGAAAGATCTATAGTGAAAATGTTTGTTTTGGGGTTTTTTTTACAAACTTTTACCTAAAATTGCAGATATTTTTTTCCTTCAAGAAATATTGAAGTGTTTGAAACACTGTTTCTGAGTTTCACAGGAACAGCACAAGACACTTGAATGATAAAAACACTCTTGTCTTCAGGATCTTTTCTGAAGGATAGAGACTTCCAAAAATATTAAAAAAAATTATTGAAGTGGCAGTTTTGGCTAAAATTTCCCCTTAAATAAATCAGCCTAAGAGAGACACTCAGCATGGAAAATTTCAGATTGGATAGCTAAAGGTTGGCAAAGTTTTCAGCATTTGAAAATAAGATTTTAAAATGAATGGGTAGTGTTAAGCAACATTTGTAATAATTGATGCTACCAGCTCATGCTTATAATAAGTAATTATCAAATGTTTCAGTAAAATCATCTCTGCCCCAGAAAGACATTCCATTTTCATGCCAAATCCTTCAAGCTTAATACCTTTGTTACTAAATGAAGTCCCGATTTCCAACCTCTAAGTACTTAGAAAGGAATGTTCTACTTAATTCCCATTCATAGTTGTGATTTGCAACTAGTCTGAACTTTGAGTGCACCTGTAAAGGCTCTGTTTGTGTGTATTGTATTGCTGGCCACAGTGATTGTAGTAAAATGCATCGAATAGATGCCACAGTTAAAGCATTTTTCTAAAATAATAGGAATATTAGTTAATTAGAGCAATCCATTTGAGATCAAAATCAGTAGAGATGATAGGAAGATGAGGTAACTGGCACCGCTGTTACCTGTGCAGGCAGTATTTTCTAGAGAAACAGAAAATGTTACTCTCCAGTCGTAAGTAACACTGATCTGGTGATGAGAACGTTAGCACTGAAAATTTACCCACAGTTTATCTGTGGGTAAAGGCTGTTGAAAGCTGAGCCTATCTTAATTTTGAGGGTGTGTGTGTATATGTGTAGGCGATGATGAGTTTTGAGACTGGTTTTCAGGTATAATTCAGAGACCAACTGCAAGGAAACCAAAATTAGTCAGGAGCTGTATTCAGTTAAAATGCAGATATGTCGTGTAAAGGGTGTATGCCAGAATGGGATCTTCCCACTCAACTAATTTCTGAGCATAGTCAGGGTTATAGGCTCGGTAAAAGCAAACATATTTTTCTGCCTTTTGCTTTGTTCTTTCTTTAAAAGCTGAAGCAGCTTAGAGGGAATTGGACAGAATTTCTCCTTTAGGATGCTGCTTATTAAGTTATGATTGGTTCCACTGTGGTGTCAATGGGGTTTGTTTTCAAGGCACTGGAATTGAATGACTGTCTTTGAAAACCTTGTTTGGCCTGCACAGAATCCTTACAGACACTAAGAACAAAAGGATCTAGTCAAAGTCCAGAAGCTGCACTGTTGGTTTGCAGAGTAAATTAAAAGGTTGTTTGTCCAACATTTGATTTTTAGTTTTCTTTTTAAGAAAAAATAAATGAAAACTGGTAAGGAACAACTTACAAGAGAAACTCTGCCTGCAGTATTTTATTCTTAGGTGTGATGCAGACCACATATCTTGACGCTTATCAGATATTTTACTTAATTTCCTTTCTCCATCTTGTAGTAACATGCTGGAGTGCTTATTATATCCCGTCACCTTCCAGCACTGAATATAGCAAATATGTAGGAAAAGTCAGTTGATGAGGCTAAAGAAAGACAAAGCAGAGACACAATGCAGTAGAATGAAGTGGTAAATCAGGAAAAAAGGGTGGTAACAATCTAAGACTTAGAAATCTTTTTTTCTACCCAGTTTATTATTTTGATGGACTGGTGTCCCCTTCAGTCAATCTGATTAATTGGTACCCAGGAACTGTAGTTCTCAACAGCTTCTCTCTGGTCTGGATTTGCCTAAGAAAACAGAGTTCTGAGGAAGGGATGGAAGTCTGCATTTTCTTAGAAGACACTTTTCTCAAAACAGAACCAAAAAATTACTAATAACAACCTGAACAAATGTCCAAACCACTTTCTAATGATTCCCAATTACATCTCTGTTTCAGTGAGTTTTCATCTGTCACTTTAAAATTTCATAACCCTGTGACGGTCCCTGTAGGCATGGAACTTTTAGTCTATATAAGGCTGATCGTGATCAGCTTAGTTTATATGCCTTCATGTAATACTTTCTTCTATCAATAGTTTAAAAAAACATACTTATTGTTTTAAGTTACTGAGACACTTTTTCTTTTCCTGAAAACAGATACTGTTGATTTTTACTTCAAGGTAGTTATAAGTAATTGTAGATTCAAGTAAGCCTTTTCCTTAAGGAAAATTTGTGCTTTTTTTTCAAACTCAGATTGGAAATTTAGGACTACCTTCAGGACATATTTGAGATAAAATTTCATCTGACCATCTCAAAATTTGTGGAAATTTTAGGTATGGAAATGAATCTGGGAATTAATTTTGTGACTCAGATTAATCTTCAGAGGGAAAAAAATCCTTCTTTCCAGCTCAATTTGATTGACGTAAGATTTCAATAGTAATGACTAACCAAAGAATAGAGTAGAATGCCTCCTGGTTTTCCCTGTGAATAGTTGCTTTTCTGGTTTGGTTTGGGGCTTTTTTGGATAGTAGCGGTGGACAGCAGAGGCCTTGGGCCAGAGAATGATTTCAGGCACTAAGTGGAGTATTCTCCTAAATCACTGTCTGTTTTCAACACTGTTTGCCAGCAGTTGGCAGAAATATTTCAGGTAAATATTGCTTCAATTTGCTTTAAACTCTAGGAATGGTGGCTTTGTTGACTCTACCTACCAATTTCATCTGATCTTAAGGAAATATTGACTTAAAACACAATCTTTGTCCCTGAGTTGTACTCCCCTGACATTTTGTCCATGACTTCTGCATTTTAAGCATACTGTCTCAAAGCATTGGATCTAATGCTTTCTTTTCATCATGCGATAACAATTTAATTATAGGGAAATACTAGTTAAGAACAAAGTCAGTGTAATTTTCAGTACTTCATAGGTTAAATAAAAGTCAAGAATGTCTCTTTGTAAAAGTGTTTAAAACAGACTACATGTCTGAAGTCATGTTCCTGTTCAAAAGAAGATTTCTCTTATCCCACAGAGATCATACCTGGAATGACCGCTGTTCACTCATGGATCTTCAACCACTTCAGAAATGAGGGTCAGATGGAAGGGTTCCTGACCCTTTGTTTAAAGCTTTTTCCATTTGACTGTGCTGGCTGATACTTAGTCTGTCAATAAAAATGCTCCATTTTCTGCTAGAGGAGATTACATCTCTTTTTCATTGGTACAAAGCATTCAGGGCCAATTCTGTTCTCACAGAGTACAATGGTAGGGCTCCAGATGAGGGGCAATCAGTCCTGGGAATCATTTGCTTCACCAAGTATCTGTGCAAATTGCTCTCTGATGTCTCCAGATATATCCCTCATTTTCATCACACTGTTTCTTCTATTGCCTCAGTACACAGGCTCCTGCAGGGACAGTACCAGCTCCCTAAACGTACTTGTAATCCTATTGCAGCACAGTGTAAACTGAGCTAACTCTTTTTCCTCTTCAGGTAGGGGGGATAATACATGCTTTTACTGTATTTATTCTGTAGCCATATTCATCTGCTTGTAAGATACCTCTGCCCTCTGATGTTATCTTCTTCACTTGACTCTGTTCTGAAGCATCCAAATGTTCTTAAATATATATTACATCTCCTACATTGCTCTGTTTTATTGGCAAAGGTACAACATTGCAGCTGTCAGTGATCTGCTGGTGGGTAGGACCCCATTTGTGATTCATTTTTTATGTGTTTGATATCAGAAAAAAATTGCTAGCATTTAAACCTTTCATCCACAAGCAGGGGAAGGACTTGGGCAATTAATAAATCTCTTTGCTCATTCATGTCTATGTTTTCCAAAAAGTAATATTCTTGTTGTTAAAGAAGATCAGATAATTGTTTATAAACTCTTAATGAGGAAGAAGAGAAAGCACCCAAGAGGGGTAGGTGTTATAGATGGCTACAGTGAAGTACATGTAGGGGCGATCCAAGGTGTACATACTCTCATTTTATGGACAGATGAACATCTTTTCTTCTAAGCTGATTCTTGGGTGCAATGCGTGTGACACTTCTCTCCATGGCCATAAACAACATGGAAATTGTGATTAATTCCCCACACATTGCTTGTCACTGATGATTTCTAACAACCTCCCATAGCCATCAACTGCAGAATTTGGAGTTGTATACTGACACTGTGCATTATTGTGTTGCATTCTGTCCCTGCCTGCTTTTATTCTACACTGTATCCACAATGTAATGTCACGGGGAAACGTGCTGCTGGAAGAGTTTGAGTGTGGTATTTATCTTGTGTAACTACAATTTTGTTGTTGTTGTTTTAAATCTACCCTGGGTGGCTTTTGGGGCTGTGTGTGTCTTAATTCAAGAATAAACCAAAAAAAAAAGTACACATCATTTTAGGGGAAAAGTGAAGATAGCGATATGGCCAATCTATAATTCATTTTAATAAGTGAGGAACAAGGTCTAAAACTGAAGACGTTTCCAGGAAGTACAAGTGTGAGAACTGAATCCTGTAGCTACTAAGGGATATATGTGCATTATTTGCAGCTTACAGTTGTATATCAGCCTATCCACATCTGAGCTGCGCGTCCACAGAAATAATAATTCTGATGACTTTCAGAGACTTATGGCTTTGAGATGCTTTCTGTAAACAAAAGAAAAACATAGCCAGTCTAGAATGGTCTAAGGCAGATGAAATAAAACAAAGACATCATCAACAGAATAGTACTCTAAAAAATCATTTTGGATAGACTAGAGTGTTATCCCAGATTTATGGTGGTTGTGCCCCTTGAAGCACTTACCAAGTTTATATGCAGTTTGTGTGTGGTTTTTGAATGCTTAGCACAAAGTGACATTGAGACTTTTTTTTTTTCACATGCTTTGCTTCTCCCATTAATTCAAACTCCCTAGGGCTTCATATAGAGTAATTTCAGATACTGTTAGCTAATGTGTTCATCTGCATAATATATTTAAGATTTTCTCCCTATTAAGTGTGTGATTGGTATGAGTGTTTGGGGAGGTCATTATCTGAGTTGTGATCTTAACGAAGGGGGCTAGGTATTCACATGTACATTTTGAAAAGCTCTGCTGCCATGCAGTGGTATTTAAGAGCTTCCTAAAGTGCACTTTGTGCCAAGAGACAAACTGAATGACTGAAGGAAGAGAGGGAAAATCAAAAGGTCCAACTGCTGCATATGATACATAGGTTAGGATGAAACAAAAGGTTACCTAAAGCACATCTGTTGAATCTGGAAAACTCTGGCTTATATTTTTGAATGACTGCAAGAGTGTTTCCCCTACCAGAGGTATTATGCTAATTACCTTGCTTTTAAAAATAAGACTTGGCTTAATTTCTCAAAATCTAAGCCTAAACTGTGCTCTTGCTATGATGCCTGAGAGAAATCAACTGATGAATTGTGCTAAGTTGCTCAGCTTTTGAAGATGAGATGACATTACTTGGAGCCATTAAGCTCGACAGTAGCCAACCTGTCCAGCTATTCAGGCTTATTATTAAGAAACTTGTCAGGAGCTTTCTAATGAGACTCTCTTCTTCCAGAAATGCTGATTTGTCAAGAATCAGCTGAAGCAGATGTGGAAGTTAGCCCTACCCCAACTTAACTTGTAGCAAAAGTGCTGCAGAACTCATCCTAACAGGTCTGAGCTAGGATTCAAATCCAGCTCTAATTAGCATGGGGAACTTCAGCTTGGCTTTTTGCTGCCAGCCTGTATACCAGTGGTCTCACAAGTACAGACATGCTCTCACTAGTTTGGGCCCAATTTGTGTTAAATTACTTACACAAAATAGAAATTCCCAAATAGAAAGGCTGGGTCAGAAACCGATGAAAAAGTATTATTTGGGATATTTAACTTGGAGGACCCAGGAACAAGTCCTAGACTTGACTGAGGTGGAGCAAGGGTTTGAATTTTTTTCCCTGTTCTTCATGAGCACACAGAGCACTGAGCAGGTGGAACTCTCTAGGAGTTGGTGTTTTCCTTCTCCTCTTAGCCCCTTGCATTGGCTTTTGCAGCTTGTTTTTGAACTCTTACAAA
>JAVJGJ010000047.1:12737644-12856739 GCA_035590215.1 Microhierax caerulescens
TGCTTTTTACTCCCTCTTTGTAGAGTGCCAGGTATGGCAAGACCTGGACTGATCAGGACCTCTGGCTGAAAATGAAAGTACACTGGCAAAGTGTGTCACTGCCTTCTTTTTCACTTGCCAGTGAAAGCAGCAGGCTGTCAGCTGAGGGACTTGCACCTATACTTTCAGTGCCCTAGGTCTGATGGCATCTCTTTCAGATCCAGAAGGGTTTGAGTATGAACCCAAACACCACCTTTAGAAATTTACACAAGTACAGGCTGACTGAAACCCTGTGTGAAATAGCTGTGCAGTTTCAGTGCTCACAGGACGTATGCTTGATACAGTACAACCCATAGTAGTAGCTGTACAGCTGTGTCAACAGGAAATTTTTCTGTCCAAATGTACTCTTAGGGACATCAGCCCTAAGGGCATGGTGGCATACTGCAATACATGTCAGATGATGCAGCCGTGGTGTTCTGTTCACCTAGACAGAAATCTGTTGATTCTAGGGAAAAAGAACAGGTTTTATAGACTTTTCACTCCTCTGACATATATTTCTGATTTCAAGCCTTAAAACAAGCCCATTCTACTGTTTCTTGATCTCCAGGAATCTGAAGCTTTTTTACTAGGACAGGGTTATTAACTCTAGGACTTTATGTATGAAACAGGTAGAAACTATGGCAGTTACGGTTCCTGTATAGTCACTTCTCATGATGTCCTCAGGCTGTACTTTTCAAGATATTTAATGTTGTTCTTAAAGCTGCAGCCCCTTAAATCATGTGATTTTTTTTTACTTCCGTATGACTTTCACAAAAATAGAAGTTTCTAGGCCCTAGTTTGTGGAGAAAAATCTAGGAATTAAATCTCCTCAATGGTTCAGGTACCAGCAGATTGAAGGGAGGGAATAAACAATCACAAAGCATATAAGCAAATCTGAGGGTTCTTGATTTTTAACCCATGTCATTGGTTTTGGCAAGCAGGAATTAATTGTACTGTAGGATAGACTGTTAATTTGAGCTTTCCTTTTGAAAGGCAAGAAGCCAAAGAGGCAAAGAGCCAAAGGTCACCAGCAAGTGTCTTTAAAATTACATTCCAGTAGCGAAATGAAAAACAGTAGTGGGATAAGGGGAGAAAGTGACAGTTGCATGTAGCAGGGGAGAGGAAAGAATAAGGGATAAAAGGGTTCATAGAGAGGGAAAGGACTTCAGTAAGCTGAAATAATAGAAACATAACAAAGAGGGTAAATTCTAGCACGGTAAAAAAGATCATTTGGAGTTAACAGCCTGACATTACTATGCTATCAGTGAAGTTCTTGCAGCTCTATTGTGTAAGTTACCATAAGTCCCATATCGTTGTGAATGTTGTTTTGTAAGGGTCAGTATTTTGTCCATTTGGACTGGCACTCATAAATGACACAAGCTTCTAAATGGCCTTTTCTAGTCATAGAAGTGTAAATTGCGTGTAACACCAATAACTAAACCATCTCCTTTTCAATGACATTAGAATGGGAAATGGATTGTAACTCAGGTCTGGAGGGAACTGAAGTGATGCAGTTTGAAATTTTAGGGGGGGAAACTTTGTGCTTATCTAAGGTTATTGATTATAGCATTTAAAATGTGAAATTCTGTGGAAAGCTGTTCCAAGGCGAGTTGGTCTGTGGAGACCAGCAGCACTCTAATATGTGAGATATAACAGGAAAATGGTTTCAATGCGAGTCTGCAGGGAGAAACAACAATGTCACTTTACACAGAAAAATCATTTCAGTGTAAGTCCACAGAGACCTGTAACAATACTTTTTGGGTGTGAGATTCTATGGGAAATGAATTTCAGTACCACTTTGTTAGGCTGAATAAGGTCATTAGATTATGATGAGAAAATTATTTGATGGAAATAAGGCCTAAACAATAGCCACAGAACAGATCGTCAACATCAGTGAGCTGTCATTTGGGGCAGTAACATACCCAACCTTTCCTGTTTCTTAGGCAGTGAAAGCTCAGCTTGGGCTCCTGAAGGAAAGGAGCCAATTTTTAGCGCTTGGTGATCTCGCTGGGCCTCTGGGGTGCCTGAGGAGCAGGTAGACTACTGGACATTGCCTAGTCCTTTTCCACCCCTGGCCAGCCAGCTCCCCAGTCTCTGCCTCTGTGATAGGGAGTGCATGGATCAGTTCAGAGAATTCACACCTACTGCTCTGAGGCAGCTACCAGTCTGTTTTGCTCTGCAAAGCTCAGCACAAAATGGTCCAAACTGGAGGCATGGGAACAAGCATCATGTCAGGGAAATTGTTTTCTCTTACTCACTTCCTCTAGGTATAGTTGTAGCAGGCCCAGTGGGGCATGCTTGATCCAGATTTGTTTCAGCAGCTCATGCTGTATTACACAAGTCTGTTACTCTCCCTGTGTCCAGACATAGTCATAGTTTAGGGAAATTTGAGCTCAAGTCATCCTGGCTGTCTAAACCCCTTGGGATTTCAACAGCTTATAATGTAATTGAAGTTTGCATTCAAATCTAAATTTCATAGGACCAGCCAAACTATCTCAGCATAAGGGTGCGCAAAAACAAAATTCCCATTTTAAGAAGAGAAGGACAATTTCCAGGCAAATGATTCACCTTGAGTCCTGTAAGCACAAATTCTTGGAAGGTAGCATGAAGTAACACCTTTAGCAGATGAGGTTATGGTGAGACAACATGAACATTGTTATGCGTTTCCTGTGTACCATGTACATAGAAATAGCTTTTAACTGCCAAGGTCATCAGCACCCACTAAATACCATAGATAGGTGGGAACAGAAGCTGTGAATGAGTGGACTGAATGCAGTTACTTGTTTTGAGAATATGCTCTTAAAGCCACATTTTATATAATTCATAAGCAATACTTTTCATCGTATGACAAGAAGCTGTTTGAAAATTTAATGGTGCTTGTTTTATTAACATGAAGACAATAGCTACCAATAGGACTACATAACCTAAAGTGTTACTGACTTGCTAGTCAAAGTACAACCTTTTCTGAAAAGCTCTGTGTGGTCCTGTTGTATTCACCAAATCATGGTTGGTCTCTCTGACTGAAGCAATCTTCTTCATGGCAATCCATTTGCTCACCAGTTCTTTCCCTGTCATCTCAGAGAGAGACCTAAACTACTTCTCATTTGTCATTAATTTCTGTGTAAAATCAGCCATATTCTGTGTAAATGTAAGGTTCCTCTTCTAAGTGTTCACAGCAAAAATAAAAGAATCATTGTGCAGAGACTCCAGAAAGCTACTTGTCTGAAAGGAGGGAATTAACATCTCTTGAGACAAGTTGTCCCTTGCTTTGGCTCTGTGTCACAACCTGTCTCTTGCATTTCTCTTGTGGCTTGGGGAGATGTGCGCTGCAGAGTAGAAAGGCCAACTTTCAAAGGATGTTCAGATGCAAAAATCAATTTATGCCCATCTCTAGTTCTCAGTATATGTTGATGTGAAATTTAAGGAAGGCACTGTGCACTGGATTGTGTTTTCTTCTGTAACGAACTGCAGAAGCAGTAAATCACATCAAGAAGCATGTAGTCATGGCAAATGACTCAGTTCTTTCTACTAATAAAAGCAGAGGCTTCAGTTCCTGTCTTACAGGATAGCTGATTGATTTACAATGTAACAGCTTCTCTTTCTGGCTTCTAGTATTTGTGTGCAAATAGATTTGGAATGGGAACTGATGAAACCTGAAGATAGAGACCAGATTGTGATCTTAATTGCTTCTGAGAATAGTTCTTTTCAGATTTTCTAGATTGTAAAGGCGGAAAAGCCAATTTATAAAATCTTGTAACAATTCAGTGGAATTTTTTATCGTTTTTTGAATTAATGATCTGCCTATCGTTAATCTTGATCCTTTGGAGAAAATGGACAGCCTGTGTCCCATTATCTTCCAGCAGAGCTCCCTGGGCTTTCAGACTTTCTCTTAAAAGGGCAAAGGAAACCTTATCTCATGCATTTCATTACAGCCACATTGGCAAAGGATCTTGGGGATGTTCACAGCATGGTTGGAAGAAACATAAAAGCAGAACCCCTTACTATTACAGATGCCTTGGTTTTAGATGTATCCTCCCAAGATCATGGAGCAGCAGCAGCTTATTCTTGCTTTGATGCAGCCGCAAATCTGCTTTCTCTGGGGATGTATTTGGTGGATATTGCATGTGAGAACCCTGGGAGATTTTCCTCCCATGTACTGTGTACTCTGAGCCACCGGGCCACAATTGCACAAAGGGTCATTCTATGCAGAGAAACAAAATTATTTCCCCAATCTTTTACTGTAGATTGGTACATCTCTGTTACATGGGTGTACTTACACTCATTTAACTTAACTAGTAACAAACCAACTACAGTCAGTAGAAGCTCACTGAAGGAACAAAGTTTCATAAAAAAAATAATCTCTGTTTTTGTACAACAGTTGGGACTGTAGTTCATATTCTCAGCCTGGCACATCTTCATCCCAAATCTCTTTGTAATTAATGGAGTCACTCTGAATTTGTATTCAAAGAATGTAGATATTGAACTTAGTTCCTTCAGAATTCCTGATTCTCTGTTGCTTGATCTTTGCAGTGCATTTATATTAGTTTCTTATCTTAAATTGTTTATTGCTCTTTAATACCCAGTTAGCCCATCATGTTACAGTATATTGGGAAACAGTTTATGTACCTTTCTGTTACCACAGAGGGAAGGAAATGAAGCATCAATTATATTTGTTAGTCAAAGAAGAGGGAACCGAAGTACATCAACTTAGGCTGTAGCAAGGTAATTTAAACATAAGGTAAATCTTTTTGTAGAGTAGCTGTGTATCAAGGTGCCTGGGGAGTTATGGAATCAGCATAACAGGAGATCAGAGATTGAGTAGACACCTGCATCTCAGGGAATACTGGGAGATGTGTCATTTGTGCTGTGCATGATGAACTGCTGTAGACTAGGTGACAAGCTAATATTTCATTTCATCTTAAATGACCTTATGTCCATTCCTCTGTAAAATATAATATCCTTGGGTACAAAAGAGGGAGTGAATGTACACAAGGGAAATCAGGTGAACAGCAGAAATTACCAGATCCTCTCAGTGCTGGAAATGTCCCATTTCTCTTTCCCCCAAAACACACACACCAGAGCAGTGAGATCTATACTTTGATGCTAATTCACATCTATACAGGCTAGAGCACACACACAAATCCAGTAATCCTTTGTGCTTCTGAAGCACAGATTCCTCCTCATTTCCCAGCGGTAGAACAAAGAATCTTGATGGATGTCAGAGACCCATCAGAATGGACCCTACAGATCAGACTTCTGCTGTTTACTGAATACCACACGCAGGCCATCACACTGAGAGCACATGCAACCATTTTTTTCCTTTAAAAAGCCAGCATTATTTTATTATTTCAGAGTGTTACATAACTGCGTGGTGAAAATGAGAACACAGATCTGGGCCACAAAACATTCCAGCAATTCTTATTGCAAAAGAAACAAACTTCAGCATCCATCAAACAATTCTCTCTCCAAATGAATAGTGAACATACAAACCCACCATCTCAGCTTGAGTTCCTTTGCAAAAGAAAGCCCTCTGGAGTTATTAAAAATAATAATAAAGTAATCCAGGCTCCCAACAGACAGCATTTGAACATCATGTCAAGTTCCTATAAAGTAGTGCAGCAACACCTCCTTTTACTAATTTCCCTAAATCCCTGGTGGCTTCCCACTGCCACAAATTAAGCTTACATTCCTTTCTGTAAACCTAGCAAGGCTTGCAGGCCCAGTGTCCCCTGTGCACAGCTCTTTGAGGTCGGATGCTTTGGGTTGTCTGGTTGTTACTCGTGCCTCCCACTGTGAGGCCCAATATTTTCCCTGCCCCATCGTTTTCCTTCTACCCCCCCAGCCTGTTACAAATGACTATTCCTCTGCAGGGTGTCACGGAGAATGACTTTGTCGGGACAATGCAGGGTCAGTGACAGCATCAGGCGCGTGTTGAGTGATCTCATAGGGAGGGAGCAGTGTTCCGCTGAAGGCAGCAGTCTTCTGCCTTTCATTTTAATTGGATCTTCATTCTGATGGCTTGGCAAAGCCCAGCCTGAGATCTGTGATCTGCCTAGTGCAGATGTGGCCATCTGTGTTCAGTTTCTCTTTGTGTCTATAAAATTCTCCCTCCTTTTAATCCCAGTTTTATCTTCCCTCTGTGTTTAGAACTCCCTCCGTATTTTGTTGTCGCCCTCTTCTCTGCATATTCCTGACAACTTCCCATTCCTTCCTTCATTGAAAAGCACTGTGTTGCTTGGCTTGGCTTAGCTCACAGAAACCCACCACGTGGCTGCTCAATGTGTCGAAGGTGAATCGCCATGTGCTGCTGAAACCAAATCCAGAGAAGGCGAGGGGAAGCTGATCTGCACATTGTGCAGTGCCATTGTAGAACAGAAGGCAGAGAAGCATGGTTAAAATGTGGGGAAACCTATCATTCCTCACCTCCAAGAGCCACCAACTGCCAGATGGAACAGAAGCTTAGTCCTGGGAGCCGGTGGGTTCTTAGGTGGCTTTTGGGGAGCACAAAGCATCTTCTTAGTGGGAAGGCCTTTCCTGTGGATTCTAGGGAGGACTAAAGGTCAATCAGCCTTTCATTTGTCCTGATTAAGGGCCTCATGGTCTTTGATTAGACCAACATCCGAAGCCACAGTACTGTTTGTACTCTTTTTTTTTTTTTTTTTTTAATGACAGTAAGAGAACAGTAGCAGCATTGAGAATCTCTAAGAGAGTAGCACACTTTGAGGTTAGGTTTGGGAGGAACATCCATTTCTTTGTCAGCTTGGGGAGTAACATGTTGTGGTTAAAGTCAGAGTTTTCCATTGGGTTCTGCTCCATTGTCTCCACCGATGTCTTCTGCAGAAGCGTTTCACCTTATTATACTTCACTTTTTCCACACTTGTCTTCATAAAAATAAAGATAAATAAATTTGTCCCCCCTTGTGAAGCATCGTCATGGCATTGGGTGAAAGACACAATATTAGCATAAAGTGTTATGGTCATTATTCTTCATTCAGTGAGCACATTCAAGGGAAGTTTGTTTAAACTGTGCAGCTTTGCCTGATTAAACAGTCAGCCATGAATGAAGCCACTCAGAGATGGATCTTTGGCCTGGTGCCACAGTCACCAAAGGTCAAAGCAAGGGCAAGGGGGGCTCCTCTTTCCCCATGCTAAGGTATGGCACAGCAGTAAATACTCATCAAAAATTAGCATTCCACTCACAGCCAGGTGGCAATTGTATGTAAAAAACCCAGCTTCCAGAACAGTGTGGTTTTCAAAAACCCGTGGTGACAGAAAAAATATTTAAATCAGGAAGAAGAGACATCTACAGAAAATGTTATAAACATTAGCACACTTGGAATTGGGGGTGACATAGTTGTAGCTGAAACTGAAGGCACAGAGTAAGTTTGCTCGTGTTTTCACATGAAGGCAATCTGCAAGTGAGAGTGTCCAGATGTGATTTCCCTTATCTTCTCAACAGGTGTGTTTGCTTACCACTCTGTGGGTTTCCTCTCCCCCCTGAGATCTTCTGAAATGTCTGGAAGAGCAATGGGGGTACAGTTCTGGTGAACCATTGGTGAAACGAAGTCATGGCAGAGACAGAGCTGTGCAGACAAGTAGGGCCAAACCTTTCAGAGAAGATGTTAGGAAAGCATATTGACACCTTTACTTGCCTGAGGGGATGGGCCCAATGAACACTTTCTGTGCTGTGTGCCCACCAGTAATCCACGGAAGTACAATTTTGGAGAATATGCCCTGAGTGCAGGCTAGGTTAGAGAATGCATGGAACCATCACAGTGCCAGCAGCTGTGAGTGCTTTGGTGGGGTGAAGTAATTAATGCCTTTCTCCCCAGTAGCTAGAATTCGGAGAATCTTACCAGGAGAGTCTTCTAGATAAAGTCTGGCCCTTTCTGGGTGCTGGGTGGCAGCAATAAACCTTTGTCATCCCTCTGACCATCAATGCTTAGAGCCCACAGACTCACTGTGCTCCCACCACACAAAGCTGTGCTTTGTCAGCAATAGCTGCCACTTCATCCTCTTGCTCCGACCCTCTGGCGACTTAAATACACTTATTCTACCAGTGCATTAGCAGCAAAGGGACTCTATATGTCTCCTCCCACCCCCTCTAGTCCTCTTGACACAGGGCAGAACATACTTTCATCCTATAGCCCCAAAGCTGATTTGCCACATGAAGCAGCTCCAGTTAGATTTCTTTCTTGGACAGATTCCCTGGCCTGAGTTAGGTGCCCAGAATGTGTGTCGTAGGCTCAGCAGATCCCACCCAGGCAGTGATTTAATCTGACAGTTATACTTATTCATGGTGACATCCCGGGCAGCCAGCAGCAGCACAGAATGTTCAAGCAGTGCAGGGAGGAGGAGGTGGGACGGACGGGTGCCACCACCACACGCCAGAGCCCGGCTGAACTTGCTGTCCTCAGCAAGCACTGTTCGTTTGCCTGTTCTTCTTAGAAAAGAGGTGGGCTGCCTTTCCATTCAGCATGTACCAGTCCAGCTGCTCCCAGAAGGAGCTTGTTACAGACACATATACATACTCAATAGGCTCCTTCAAGCAGAGTAAATTATGTGTTTGGAGAAAAAGGGGAGGAAAAGAAAGAAGTGCAAAGCAGTCAGCATGATGGAACTGTCGCCTGGCTGCTCTTTTGGGGGGTCACAAGTGTGCAATTAGCATGGAGAATGAGGACATTTTTTGTTGCCTTAAGACACCCACTGTAAGTTCCTGGTGGGGACTTGGGCTTTTACCTTTTTTTTTTTTTTTTTCACACAAAAGTGGCTCCAGGACAAAGTGAACAGCTGCAGGATCAGATAACCAAGTTGTGGTAGGGCTGCACTGACTGAGCTGGGAGACCTGTGAATCCTGTGAATCCTGCACTTTTGAAAGGAGCAAATGTGCACACATGCCTGAAAGTGTGGCTTTTGGTGTAGATGTGCCGCATCAACATGCCTGTCTTTCTTCAGGTGCATGGTGCAGGCCCTTGGCATTAACAGGAGTTTTGTGGTACTTAAAGGATATAGAAGATGATCTTTATGATCCCTCGTGGCGTTCTCTGAGCTATGTGTTCATTTATGGAAATACCATAACCTGGAAAATGGTGCTTTGGAAATGCTGTGGCTCAGAAATAGGAATACTGAGCTGAAACAAAATGTCCAGTTTTGTCCTCAGGCGCGCAGCTGCAGCTTCTGTTGGGGTCAGTAGTTACTCACAAATGTCTCAGGACAAAAGCAGAAGTGTTAGCATTTGCTACCACTAATGCTAAGGTCACTACACGAGGATTCCTCTCAGTCTTAGCTGTGTATTTTCAGCCTGTTTAACAGCATTCCCAGGAGCTCTGTGTTTCTCCAGGATCCCAGATCACTGGGTTGCACAAGTGCCCAAGATGTGATGTGCAAGTTCGCTTTTGTCTATCCAAGCCAATCTGGAGAGATTTCTGTATTCCATCTGTAGATTAAATTGTGAGAGGACGGGAGTGTTTTCTGCTTGGTGCTAAACCACTTCTGGTCTAGCCATCAGAGACTTATTTTATGCTGAACACTTGGTCTGAATAGGTGATATTAAAGTTGGCAGGCATCCCAATGAATTTCTGCTGATTTGTCCCATGTTCCTGGTAAATCCTAAACTTCTGAATTTGTCATATACTACATCAGACAGCCTACACAGAGCACAGTTTCACTTCAGGAGTCTATGAAGTTGAGACCTGGTCTCAAAAAGTCCAGTCTTGGATTTTTTTTTTAAGTTCCTGCTGGGATTTTAAAAAAGGCTGTGCTCTGTGTAGGCTGGTTTAAAAGCCAAAAAGAAAAAAAAAAAAGGAAAAAATATTAGTTCTTGTAAAAACAGCGTACTGAAGCTGCAACCTATTTTTTCACATGTCCTTTGACAACTCTCTGCTCCCCCTCTACTTCTCTTGCAGCAAAATCCATCCTCATTTAGGGCTTTTCTGTGTTTTCTGTGCATAATTGTGAGGAGATTGGATGCAAAACAAACTTCTGAAGTCAAAGGCTAAGGGTGCTAGAAGCATTTTTTTGTTCCAGCAAAGCATCTGTGGGTTAATCAAGACTGGAACAGGATCCTGAAGGGGGACCTATGCAGTGGAACAGTCAGATGTTTACTGACTTAGACATGGGAAGGGGGAGTGAAAAGTTTTCCCCTTGTATATCACCCTATGTGAGTGATATACAAGACAGCCAAGAAATGCTTGAGGTTGGAAAGGTTTTGAAAACATTATTGTGTATGCTTTTTTAAAAAAATTACTAATTTTTAGAGCTGGTGAACTTTGTGAGACATCTGACTAAGTGCAGCTTGTTGTGTATGTGCCTGTCTGGGGTCAGAGTCAAGGCCAACTTCTTCTGAGGTTCTTTTTTCCAGGGAAATGGATACCTTCCCTAGTGATCCTACCTCCAGTCTCATTCCCTCCCCCCATCTTTATCTGAGTGTCATGATGTTTTGATGGTAACCTCCTTCTCCCAGCTGTAAGGGGGGTTGTCCTGAGTCCTCCCTCACTGTCAAGAAAATCATGTGGTTGCTCTTCAGATCTTCCACTGACCCACTAAGCAGCTGGCATCAGTAGGTGGAAAGATAGAATCACAGGCTGTGGATCAGACTTGGTATGAAAGGCAAGGGGTAGCTGCAGTGGTGATAGGGAGGGCTTTTGGCACAGCTATGGAGAGTGTGCACTCTCAGACAGCAGTAAGGAGGACAGTAAGGAGACCCCATCATCTCACCAGAAAAGCAGTTCTTGCCTGTGAACAGTTACTCTTGAATTGAGAAATAAGAAATAAGATAACTCAAGATAAGTAAAACCAACTTGTTTCTCAATAAATTGTTTGGGAATGAGCTTATTCCATTAAGCCCAATTCCTAGCACTCACAGCATCATGCACAAGCCTCCAGAAGATCATGAGATTTGCATTTACATTTAAAAAATGATAGTTTATACTTGTTTTTATTCATTGTCTGTTATTCTAGCCGCTAGGGTTCATAACTTGAAGCTGCACTTTGTAATCAAGAGAGCTAAAATACTTTCTTCCTTTTTTACCAAATCAGAAAATCTCAGTTTGTCACATCACATCAATTTAAAAGCTGGGGATTAGAAAAACCTATCAAATACTAAGGGGGCCATAGATAAAAGCCTGATATTTGGCAAGCTTGTATTCTGCAGCTGTAACCACCATCACTTTTAGAAGTGGGAAAGATCAAGGAGATTGTAGAAATTATCTCACAGGGGCAATTTCCTAAGTTTGAGTGCTCTGGAACTGTTTGAAAGACTTGTGTAGAAATTTGCAGGTCACAAAATGAGAGGTTACTTTTCCCAAATAATTCTGAATTCATAGGAATGGCATTGCTTTGTTAAGAACAATAAGAAGTTTGATAGAATACTTTTGGCTCAATAATTGATCTGGCAATGAAAGTAGGTCAGTTCTAGGCTTCTTTTTCTATCCTTTCTTTTCTGGGAGTTGGAAAGAAAATGTATTTTTTATATTAAAAATACAAAATTGTGAACTCTTCTCTGACATAGATCAGTTGCTTTTGATATTTATTGAAGAAGCAGTCTAATTTCAGCTTCCAGAGTTCACTATAAAATTGCCGGTTTAAACTTTGCTGTAAAGTGAGCAGTTAAAACCTATTTTATACTGGTGAAAATTACTCTTACTGGTCTTTAGGAAAGACGCCATCTTCATTATTAAGGTGGTGAGGCCTTATAAGGACTGGTTAGGCAGATACCCTTGGAACTTTCCAAAAGGGACTTGACATTACGAGCAAAAAAATGCCAAGCAGATGGTTAAGATGAGCTCAAATCCTATTGAAGAAGACAGAAAGATTTTTCCTATTTGTGTGTTGGCAAGCCAAGTACAGGAGGTTGGTGACTGGGCTAAGTCATAAATTGTTGATAAGTGAGAATTTCAAACTGCTTTCTCCTCAGTGATAGTTTTCCATGTGAGAGGGCAACATACGTCTTTATAGACGAGAGGAAATGCACAATAGACAGTATGCAGAGTATTTATTTTAGACTGCTGTAGACATACAATTTAGATATTCAGAACAAAGGCTGGCCCTTCAGCAATCATTGGGGAAGGAGTGGTTAAGTGATCCTGAGGTAACGTGTTTGTAGTGGACTGATGTGGTTATCTAAACGTCACTGAATATGACCATCATGTTTCTTCAGGCACAGTCCAGTTGAAACCTGTGTCCCGATTTGTGAAGGCAAAAGGTGCTTTCCTATCTCCTGCTCAGGTACCTGATATCAGGACCCATGTGTTGAATATCTGGTGCTAGTCTTCAAAGTAAGCTTGGCACCATGAGATCACTGCTCTCTCCCAGTGTCCAGCCTGGCCTGTAGCAGCTTTTTGTGGCTCTGTTTCAGCAGTGCAGTCCATGCTACCATTCTGGTTGTTCAGGAACCTGAGCTGTGTGTCCTTTAGAGCCAGACTCACTCTTTGTTCCAGGATAAATGTGTCTGAGATGGGAGACACACAGGCTCTTGGTCCTCCTGCTCCCATTTGGCCACTTAGTTTGGGTCGTGCTGGCGCCCTTCTCCTGGATTTGGCCGTACGGGCCTGTACACACTACACAGAGACAGCCAGGGCACAACTCCTGAGTTGGCAGGCTGTCCTACAACTACTCATCACTCACCAGATGAGGGCTGGAAACAGGGTTTACTAGGGCAAGTGCGACACCATGGGGATGAGACTGGGCTGCTACCAACCCTGAACTGAGGCAGTTCAGTCATGGTGTTCCTTCATCATCCTGTTTTCCAGGCTACAGGCAGCAGTGTGCCCTGTTGAGTAAAATGTGTTTGTGGTGAAGACATGCTGCAGCACCCCATGAAGAGCTGTACACAAAAGTATTGTTCTGAATGATCTGATCCAAGTGTTTTCCAGGTGGTACTTGGTTTCTCCTAGTGCATTTTGGAGGTGTCAGTCTACACGTGCTCCAAATTGCATCTTATGCTACAGGTTTGTCATGTGTTGCTACAAGTGTTGCTGCCCAAATGCTTTGATATCCTGAGTGTCCACGTGAGCATTCCTGCTTGTCTGTGAGTGGAACCTGTGCCTGTGAACTTGGCTACAGATCTAGAGTAAAGGACGTGTTGCCCTTTCAGCTCTGCTCCTAATTGCCACTTTGAAATAGGGATGCATGTGTGGAGCCAACAGCTGTCCAGGCAGTAAAATATATCCCTTTATTTGTTATAAGAACAGACCTTCTGGGCCAGGCTAAAAATCTGTGGTGCTCTGTATCCTGTCTTTAGCCCTAGCCAGTAGTGGAGATGGAAGATCAGGAGAGATGTAGAGTGATCCTTTGCTCAGTATGTCCTCTAGACTTCCAGCAGTCTGAGATTAGAGATTTCCTGGGCATGCCCAGAGTCAGAAGTGGGATTCCACCAGTAACTGGATGTTGGCCCTTCTTAGTTTAGGGGTTCCAGGAAGGCTCCCTTCTTGTGGGAATCCTCTTATTGTGGTGGATATTTTCTTCTAGATACGTTGCAAAAGCTTCTGAATATGACAATGTGTAGGTAGGGAGGAAACATATGCCAGAGTGATGAAAATACCAAACTGCAGCCTTGGTGTAGTACTGCAGGTAAATTGCAGAGTGGATTTGCTTTGTCCCAGACAGAAAGTCCTGGCTGACATCTCCAACTACATGGCTGCAGACTGCATCCAAAGGAGGACTTTGAGGGATAGCACACTTGGGCAACATGTGGTTTGCTTGCATCTGGTGGCAGTGATGACACATATCCCTGTTTGCCGGTCAGTAATGTCTCAAGCCTGCTCCTGATGAGAACCAACATCAGTAGCTGTACCAGTGTCTGTAGGGCTGTGAAGGGAGGGCATGCCCAGAGCTTAGGATATGGCACTCAGAACCAAAAGTTCAGAGGTTAAACCAGAAAATGATAAAGCAGATCTCCAGATATAGTGCTGTGCGTCACCATCCCTTCTGCCCCAGCTGCTGAACTCACAGCTGCCCTCATGCCAGCTGGTCCAGAGGAGCTAAAGCAGAGCTGCTGCCGGCAGCACACACATTTTGTGCCTTTAAGAGGTTTGGCTTATCCAGGCTGGGACGCAGTGTAACTGTGTGGGCTGACAAAGAGTGCTTGTCCCTTCCCCCTTCCATGCTCTGCCAGAAAATGAATTTGTGAGACACTAGCTTCTGCCTCCAATCTGCTGCCGTGTGGGAGCCTGGTGCTCACAGGCACCAGCACACATGCACGTGTGCATGCACACACCAACAGGCATGCATGCAGAAATACTCAGAGGCACAGTTACTCTGGCAACACGTGATCTCACATGGACTGAGGCAAGCAGACTGGGGCTCCAGGCACTGCTGCCACAATGGTCATGGAGCGTCCTGGCTGTGCTGAGCATGAGATGGGGAGCTCTGGTCAGCAAGATGCTGTTTGTGTTAATAGGTTTGGGTCTCTCATGGGTAGGTTCCAGCCTGCAGAAACTCCACAGGAAGATCAGCTGGGAACATTTTGCTTGCCCTGAGAGCAACTGGGCATCTTAGGTCACCTGGAGGCATAAGCAGCAAGGTTAAAGGAGGAAAGCCCAGCTGGGAAGGCAGGGTAGGGGAAGTGACCTTAGTAGCCCTGAGCATGAATGTCTGTCAGCACAAGGACCACCGGTGCTCAGCACAGAGCTGCTTGCACCATTACTCAGTGTGGGTGGTACTGGAAGGGCAACAGCATGTGGCAATGGCATCTTGCTTTGTTCCCCCCAACTTCTTAGCACCTGCTGACTGCTTGCAGTGGCTTGGGGCTTGGGGTTAGGGAGGATCTAAAAGTCCTGGGAGTCAGGAGATGTGCGTTGTATACACTGCTTGTTCATGGTCTAAGTTGGCAAGATAACAAGTCAAAGCATTTCCTGCTCCCAGACATAATATGCTGTGTTCCCCTGAAACTGAGTTAGTGCAAATCAGCTGGACCCAAATCTTGAAGTACTTCCTCTACATATCCATAGTTGTTACTGAAGGTGAGAAGTGATCAGCTTTCATCTGGAGCTTTGCTGATATTTTTGGTAAAAACTATAGGACAGGGCCTACTATTTAGTTTGACTCTGATAGCACGCAAATTCAGGAAGGGCTTTTGCTCAAGGTATACATTTCAGATCAGATGCTGTAAGACTATGTAAAACCAACTGCTACAGAAAGAGTTAACAGCAAGAGATGTGCAGAGGAGGGCTTGGGGAAAGTCACAGTATCAGGTTTTCCTCTAAGGAGCTCTCAAATGATTCTCAGCCCTGCCAGAAGTCAAACATCTCCTCCCAGTGAAGCTAAGGATGTCTGTCTTTTGACTCAGCTGCCAGAGTCACATTGCAGAATTTGATCCTTCTGCCTGTGTCCCTTCTCCCCTGTTCTGATCAGCCTCTGCCCACTGCTCTTCTGAAGCCTGAAAGATTTCAAGACCATGAAAGTGCAAGTGATCTCATCTGGCCTTGTGGGCAGTGCAGCAGGTTCTGTCTTCACGTATGATACAGTTTCAGTGATTCATGCTGTCCTCTGTGGTAATGCTAGATGGGCTGAACAGATGGGGAGGTTCGATGGCAGGGCTCAGGCTGACAGCTGCTTTGCAATTATAAGTCTGGAATGCGATTTAAGGGGTCTAAGATACTTAGTGTTGGGGCCTTAGTGCAGGAACATGCATCAAGTAGGTCAGGCTCTGCACCAGCGGAGGAGTGCAGGGAGTAGTTGTGTGACAGGCAGCACTGGTCCTTCCTTAGTAGGTTTATATTTTGACATCGTTTTGATCACTGAGATTTTAACTCCCCATTTTTCGACTTTATTTCCATGTTTAGTTTAGCATAAAGACCAAACGCTTGTGGAATGGGACTGTGAATTTCTTACTAATATTACAGCTTTTGGCAATTGGTCTCTATTGGGAGTGTAAGAAGGTTTACCCACATGGCCTCTCTCTGAGGAAAGGGAGCATTTATACTCTGGTTTCTTATGTGGGAAAACAGAGGTTTGTGGAAATGAACACGTTTCTCTGATCTTTGGCTTCACAGGAAATTCATGTAGAATTTAGCAAAGCATCCTTGTTCCACAGCATCCTCCTCCTCCCTGTAAGCACCCAGGTTAGACTGTCTTTAATTTAATGTCTGAAACTTGTTTTTCGCTATGAGGGACTCTCTTCTAAGGAGACTAATGGCATATCTGGATAGCATCTGACTTAGCTCTACCCATACTAAACCATAATCTGGACTTAGCCTGTCAGGTCTCAGCTAGCTGAGGGATCTCTGCATGGTTCCCCATTGCGTAGCGTAGATGCAGGGCATGGCCATGTTGGGACCATGGGAACAGGACAAGATGGTTTTTGACTGTAGAAAAAAAAAAGAACTTTGAGTTCTCAAAGCCTAGAAGCTATGCAAAACAGGCAAATTACCAACTCTAATGGTGAAAGCCATGCTAGAGAACAGTATAGTCAAACACTTTTTTTTTTTCCCCCTATTTTCATGCAGCAGGTGAGATAATTTACTGCTGCTCCTTTTTTATGGCTCTTCAGTTTTGGCACAATCATGTAATTAGGACCTGGTTTATCTGTGGATGTTTTTGCTTTGTTGATCTGTCTTGTTACTGAGGAGAGGTAATCAGGGACTTACATAGCACAATGTGGTATGCGCTTGTGACTTTTACAGGTAAATTTCATTTACGCATACTCAACTGTATTTGTATTGTTTGGCATAGAGTTTTCAGCTTCCATCCCTTTGCATTCAGAGTGTTACTGTAATTGATCTCTGCCTGTGGGAACTGAGTTACATAATCTGAAAAATGGCAGTGAACAGTAACTGAAAAAAAAGACAAAGTCAGCAAAAGCAAGCCGTGTTGGTAAAGTCACTAGTATAAGGCCTTTTCATGTAGGGATCATAGCTCTGTCTTCTGATATTTTCTGACTTTGCAAAGCTCCTTTTATAACTTCAGTCCAATGAATTGCTATGACTGCATTGGTTTCCAGCTTCCACAGGCAGCCATGAGGGATGGGGGTGATGCTCAGTAAGGTATGCTGGTGTAGGTTCCTGGTCAGAGATGTCTGGAAGGATGAAATTAGAAAACTCTGTAGTCTGGATGTTACCTGTTCACTCTCTGCCTTGTGCTATAATGTACTTTTGTTTCAAAAAACCTCTGATAAAACAGAGATCCCAAGGATTTTCATTCTCATTCATAGACACAGAAGACTTGCAGTATCTAGAGCTTCTGCCTATAGCATTCAACAGAATTACATCTGTAGGAAACAATTTGGAGCAGAAGCTTAATTAGAAACTTTTGTGACTGTTCTCTTCAAATATTCCTTTTCCAGGATCTCTGAGAAAATGAGCATTTGGATCACCTGGAAGTGGAAATACTCATTCTTGATGTTTCCATCAGACCCAGGAATGATCCCACTTTTACTGGGCCAGTGTCCTTTTTCAAGCAGGTATTTACAATGTCAAATATTAATATGATTGGCTAATTACTGAACTTTTAAGAAAGAGCAGCAAACTCAAATCTTGAGAATTTTTGCCTTTCCTTGTAAACATTTTACCCCTTCAAATTATGGCAATCAACAGAGAGATTTCCTGAGTCAGTGGAGAGTCTCCATTCTCTGAGTTTAAATCTTAAAGGGGATTGTGTGGGAGACTAATGTGGTTTAACTTAAGGGGAGAAATTGGCTTGTTGCCCTTATCCTACATGAGTAGATATTGCTGTCTCATAGTAATGGCATCCGTAGTATTGCTAACCTCAAGTATTTAAATCTTGTATGTTGGGCCTTCATAAATGTAATGAAGTGGACACAAAAATCACTAATTTGTTTTTAAGACCACAAGTTATTATTATATATTATTATGATAGTTCAATTTTAAATTGCTTTTCCAAGCTTTTTTCCCTATCTTTTGAACTGGAAATTTGCTTTTTTTTTAAAAAAAAATAAAGAAAAAAAAAGAAAAAGAAAATTTGGATTCATCTCTTCCTAAGAACTGGAACTAAGAAACTGAAAATGCTGGCAATGCAGAAACTTATTTTTTGTATTATCTCTGGTCATGTTTTGCTTGGTAGCAGTTCCAGCAGCAGGTGTGCAAAGTGCTCACCTTGGACCCTCAGCCTGAACCTCGTGCTCATGTGTAGAGGGCTTTTCTTTAAAAGCTTGAACCTTGGGTCAGGCTTATGATAAAATGATGGGACAAATCCAAATTTTAGCATGTGATGAGATAATGAATCAGAGCACTGACCTTTTATTTTGAGGTGGGCAAGAGAATAATGTTTTGCAAGAAATACTGAGGCTTTTGAAACATGTATCCAAAACTTGGCCTGGCTGACCATGCATGACCCAGATCCAGCTTTGGGATGTTTAGCAGGGTCTCCATGCTATTAGGCCGTAATGTTTAGTCTGATCAGCTCTGCTTTTCAGTCAGTCTTTGCTGCATCTTTGACACACACAAGGGTCAGCCTTGCAATATCCCCCTGGAACAGTGGCTGCAGTCCTCCAAGCTGGGTGCTGTGTCCTACCACTGTCCAGTGTCACTGCCAGGTGCCCCTTGCCCCCAGATCAGGACAGCAGCTTTTGCAGTGTAAACATCCAAAAGTATCTGAAATCTCTGCATGATTTTTTGCCATAAGGAACAGCAGATGGTGCCAAACCTTGCTGCTCATAGGCTTCCTGTCTCTTGCTTGGGTGTTCAGTAGTCTCCCCTCAGAAAATGTGCATCAGTTTTGCCAGGGTGATCACACCTTCCCTGAGTACTAAATCTACCTGATCCAAATGGTTTCCCTTGGGTGGTTAGCAACAATGTAATCTGCACCGCTGGCAGTTTGGGAAGGTTGAATATTAATACACGAAGTTAAATAATTGTAGATCAAAGTGTTTGAGGTCCAGCAAGATTAACAACATATTCCCTGCCAGTGAGAAAGACTGAGTTTAGAGGAGGATATTTCCAGTATCTTTATGAACTGTATGAAACAGTAGCTGCTTACTCGGCTTTGGACACAGGATGGTTTGCTTTCCAGTATCATTGGAGAAGCTCAACTCAAATTAAGACTTCATGCATTGGCACAAGTGCAGGGTGACCAACCTCCAAGCATTTGCGTTGCCCCTTCCCTGTAGTATACCATACTCATCCTCCCCCAGTGCCAGCCTCCATCTCAGTGCACACAAAGCAGTGTATGGCTATACCAGCCTGATTTTTATTGTCTGGCCTAGAGACGTGATCCACTGCAAGGTAACGAGGAAACTACAGGGCAATAGTTACTATTGCTAGAAGTTTCACATCTTGCCTCCCACATTTCTTCCATATCCCTGGTCAGCAGCAGTCCAGGTCCTCGTGGTGTTGTGGCAGGCACTGCAGAAATGTCTGTTCAAGGTCCTGTTCCATCAGGCGTTCCCTTTCCCTCCGGGAAGAGGCCACAGGGAGGCAGCCTGGGGACTCGATACAAGCTCCCTCATCCCTGCGAGAAATGTCCTGTAAACAGCAGCACAGACTGCTCCTTTCCACTTTCTGTCTTTTGACTGCATTCTTCACCGTCCCTTATTCTCACAGTAAAAACATGAATCTGGTCTTTGCTCGGTGCAAGGAGGAGACAGTACACTTATTTAGGAACCCTAAAAGATTCTACTGGTAATGGTCAGAAGTAGGTCTGAGAATGTTGGGTCACCCTAGGTAAAGTCAAGTTCCCAGATTTACTTTTTGTGCCTTTGTTGTAAGGTATCCTTCATCCTTTTCCCCCCTCTAATGATCAAAGATTTTTTTTTTTCCCACTCTCAAGAGATCACCACCTTCTTATATCAAATCCAGAGGGACTGATTCTGCTCCGTGTCCTCCCTCCCCCATGGAAATCTGGAGTAGCTCCATTAATTTCAGTGAATTTGCTTATGATTTGCATTGATGTAACTGAAGCAAATCTGGTCCAGCGATGGGAACTGCAGTTCCCATGGCAACAGGCAGCCGTTTCGGAAGCATAAACCACCAGGCAGAAGGTATGTTTAGTGTTGAAAGGGGGGACTCCTGCCTTCAGTTCTCAGCCATGGGATGAGAATGTAGGCTATATTTGGAGCGCAAGTCCAGGGCTCTATTTCTGACTCTACCAATGAACCCTTGGGAAAATTGCCTCCCACTGCCTTAGTTTTCCTTCCAGTAAAATGGGGATAGTATTACACAGGAGTGTTTTGAAAATTGATTCACCCTCCTAAAATGCTTTGAGAGAGATCCTCAAATGAAAGGCGCTGTAGATCATGAACTATTAATAATATCACTGTATGGCAGCATCAACAAAAAGGTGCTGCATTGTCAGTAAGTTCTTACACAAATGCAAACATTTCCAGAGGACCACCAGGAATGTAGAATATTAAATGGGAAGCAGAGCTGGGCTTTTGTTCAGGTGTGCCAATGTATCTTGGGTTATTTTGGTCTGACCCAATGGAAGGTTCTAACACAGTTTAGTCCCAGCTCAGGTTCAGAAGCAGCCAATAAGTGATTTAATTGAGCTCCAAATCCTCTTCTTAAATTGGATAGAGCTGTGAGTATTAACTGGGTCCTCTGTATCCTTGTCTAACACCAGGAAGGAAGCAGTAGGTTTGCAGAAGTATTAACAGCTGATGACTTAAATTCATTATGAGAACAGTATAAAAACCAGTTCACTGAGGGAGGCTGGTCCAGTTCAGGTCATGCCCAGGTGTGACCTTTGGTCTGAGTTGAAATAAAAAATGCCTTAGTCCAGAATCTTGATTTGTATATTCATGAGAGCAAATAGACTTTGTGACAGATTGCAAGGAAAAAAAAACCAACAAATCCACCTTGCCTTGCCCTGGGTGTGCAGAACCGTTTCCATGGCTATAGGAAGGCACAACTGAAGGATTTCAGAGCATGTGCTTTTGCGTGTTTTAGTTACAGCAAAGTTTTGTGGTAACAGAGGAGATCTAAGTAACTGTGAAAGGGAAAAAAGTAGCGCTAGTTTCCAATGAGTGGAAGCAGCTTTTGTAGATAACTAAGTTTTAATATCGGAAGGGACCATTCTGACTTCCCGCAGAGCTTTCACCAGAGAGCTTTGCCACTGCAGTTCTTCTGCCAGTGCTAGGAACACTATTTAAACGTTTCCTACCATTGCTGAATCTAGCTGAGGTCTTTTGACCTGTAGTGTTCAAAGCTTTGTGGAAATTTGCAAACTTGCTTGCACATGGTTGTCACAATGGGTTATATTATACCTGCATTACAAAGAGAAGGGATATACAGTAGAATAACATCTTTAAAGACATCAGAAGGTTGGTGATTTTTTTTCTGTTTTGTTAGAAATTTTGAATTAAAGAAGAACTGCCTAATTTCATTCCAATGAAGAAAATCATATATTCCTAGTCTTTTTTTATTAACTGCCCCCTCCCCCCCCCGAAAGGTAGGTAATGGGATACCTATTTTATTTTACTCACCACCATAGGTTTTCCCAAAGGAAAGCACAAAACCTCCACTATCTTCCTGATTTAAATATAACTAAAATTTGTATTTTTTTTATTTTAAAAACTCATTTGGAAATGCTTACTCAAAACAGGCACATTTAAAAAACACAAAACCACTTTTCAAACACATTTTTGACCAGCCATAGTTAGATGACAAGTGCTGGTGCCAGACCATTTGCTCAAGGGTTCCCATTGTTAACACTGCTGGAACTGTACTGGTAACAATGGAGGAAAATATGTAGTAAATTTTGCTAATGAGAAAGCGACATTCTCACACAGTCATTTTTTAGCATTTAAAAGAACATTCAAAAGCACAATATATAAAGCAAATTCCAAAAAGATTTATCCTGGGAGAGAAGGCTGAAGCAGAGAAGAAAGCCTTTTCATTCCACCAATATTAATTCAGAGAAATGCATTTGGCACCAGGATTAAAAAGTTCTGAATGTTGAAGGAGTGCAACTTTTTTTCCCAAGAGAAAAAACTGTCAGAGCAGCCAGGCTAATTAGCTTTCCTGTTTTAGAGGATGAATATAGTGTTCTTAAAAGCAAAAAGGATTCTTTTGAATTGTCTCCCTGTATTTCCAAGCTGTAAAGTGGAGTAAAATGCTCTTCTCCACCACCCTGGCCTGCCTGTGCCTGTGGAGCACCCCGGGCTGCAGAGGTCCCTTGGACTGAGGGTAATTGATGTTCAGACAGATTGGGGGAAGTAAAGGGTTATTTGATGGAAGCATCCTGCCTTGCAGTATAGCAGCTAAATAAAGTAAGGTTAATAGAGCTACATGATGATTAAAAGGTGACTTTAAAACAATCTGCAAATATTTCAAAGGAATCATCATCAGGAAGGGAAAAAACTATTGATAAAAAGGAAAATAGAACTCAGGGCTTGATGCTGGGCAAAGGAAGACATACACTGGTAATACCATGTTTTCTGGACATAAAGCTAGGGAAAACCATAAATACTTATGGAAGTTTGAATGCAAGTGTCAGGTCAGTCAGTTCTTCCTCCGACACACAGAGAGACCATGGAAAGAAGAGCCTGCAGCTGATAAAAGCAATACCATGGATGATCTTAAAAGCTTTTTCTTTCTGAAATTCCAACAATTCATTCAGACACAAAGGAATGTTTCAGCCCTAAAGATACATCTCTGTGAATGAAGTGAAGTTTGCAGGGTCTGATGGACCACAAGTCTTTACGTTTCCGTTGCAGGGGCCATTCCAGAGCATGGGAGGCATCCTGGGAATGGCTCACACGCAGCACCTGGAATCTCTTGGCTTGGTATCGTGGAGATAAAGTGCACTCTGAGGTACCTGAGCATTGATCAAACCCGATCAGGCAGAACAGTGCCCAGGGCTGTATGACCAAGACTTCTGGCACTGTTGGTACATTTGTACAGAACCATCTCCATTTTCTTCTTACTATTTGCTTAATGTCAGGAATGCCCTTGCTAGCATACACTTAAAAAAAAAACAAACCCAAAAGTCCTGAAGTGTTGTAGTAGTGTGATAGGCTGTTTCCTTGCCCTTGCCTTGGTTGTGTTATCCTACAGGAAGGATTAAACAGAGACAGCGTAGTTCTCCCTAGCTGTCAAGTTTAATCATTTAATTCCACTTTCCTGTGGATTTGTAAGTGAGGAAATGCTCCAGTAAGTCCTGTAGTGCTTTCAACTGGAATCTTCCTGTACCTCAGCTTCACCCACAAAGCTCAGGGTCCTGTTTTCCTGGGCACAGCTCCTTGCAGTTTGTTCCCACAGTGGCTCTTGTGGAATTCAGAGTAAGGGTACCACAAGCAACAGCAATGAAAAGCCCTTTCAGCATCAGGCACTCTGATGAGGCACAGACGTTCAAGCATGGCTGCTTCAGCAAGTCATTTTATAATGACAGGTGTCGTTTATTTTTGGATTCTGAACATGTTCCAGTACATTTGCTTTCAAATCCTGCCTCTGAATCCACAGGTGCAAAATAGCCAACAGACGTGAGGGCACCAGCATGTAAGGGCAAGCAGCAAGGGCAAGGCAAGAGCATCTGCAGAGAGACCACCAGCACCCCCTGAGGTGTGCTGCTGGAGGGGTGCTCACTGCGATTGGCATCAGAAAATCAGTCACAGCATCTTCCAGCATGTCCGTGCTGTGGACCGTGGTGGTATCAGACAGACAGCGGTACCCACCATCTGACAGCAGAAGGAGGCGCTCCTGGGACTGGAGTTATTTCCCATCTGCCTGTGGAGTTCCCTTGTGCCCAGAATAATTAGTATGACCAGTAGCATTTAAAAGCAAGCACACATGACTTTGATAATGACACTGGAAAAGTAACAGAATCTAATTATAATTAGAAAACAGCCCCAGCAATGTCCCAGCATCACAACGACCATCCTGACTTTGCCACAACAAATGTAAAAATATATCAGCATATTTATAGCTTGGCATCTCTGTCTGTTTGCAGCCCGGTGATGGGCCCCCTCTTGCCCTATGCTGTGCTTCACAGGCAGTAAATAACAGTGACTGATGTTTATATCATGTCTACTGCCCCAAACCCCTGATTTTATTTTTCAAATTACTCAATCTACCTATTAGTCTAATCTGCCAGATCTATAAATTGATATATATTATTAACAATCCCAGAGTCTTGTAGGACACAGCAGCAAGCCAATCTGAGAGGGACAGCAGGAACTTGGAAGGTGCTTTGGGCTAAAAATTCCAGCTTTTTAAGATTCCCTTATTACTGCTCACTCTTTTTGGTCAGGTAATTAATTCCTCCTTTCTTAATTCACCACACAGAGATTTATAAAGGTAGTTTTTAGGATTAGCCTCTCTGAGCTCAGTTTGTGCAAGGCATGGTTTTGGCCTGGTGATGGAAAGAGTCTGTGGTGAGAGGGGGATGTGAATTTGGTAGGCAAAAGTTCTGCCTGCAGGGCAGGAGGAGGGAGATAGTTTGCTGGAGTTCGTCTGCATGAGTTGCTACAGGACCAGATATTCCATCCTAGATAATTTTCCTTTACTTTCTGTCTTAGCCTGCCCTGGCGTGTTGCCATAAGCATTCAAAGTTGCTGTGCTCCCTTTCGGAGGTGGCTGTATTCTTCAGGGGGAAATTGATGATTTGTAGAAACACAAATTTGCACGTAGCTTGTGCAGGCATTACCCCTGAGCTGAAGGCAGGTACAGAGGCAATGCTTTCTCTGGGAGCTCTGCAGCCAGGTGGCCAGTTTCTAGATGTTTCCATACATAGGCCCCAGAGCATCCTCTGGTACCCCACAGGTAGTTTTTTGGTATCTTACCTCCAGCTCTAGATGTCCTTGGCTATGCTTTGATGCCCCTTCAGCTGGCTCTTCAGTGTTCAAAGTATCTCTGCACATTTAGTCTCCTGACTGGTGAAGTGTTTGGACTTCTCACTGTTTGCATCAACATCTGAAAGAGTTCATAAAACATTTCATTGCTTGTTGTAAGAGATTAAACACAAATTCTAGCTAAAAAAAATATATCTCATTACAAGCAACTCAAGACCTTCAATGCTTTCCCTCCTCTGAAATTTTCTTTCCAAATCACAAATTATTAAACTAATAAAATAAAGGATCAGTCCTGACACCCTTTCCTGTGCAAATGACTCCCCTTGAGTCATTGCTGAAGGTCTGATAATACTTTTTTACTCCAGTTCTTGGATAAACTTCCTCTAAAGGCCAGGTTGGATGGGGCTTTGAGCAGCCTGGTCTAGTGGAAGGTGTCCCTGCCCATGGCAGGGGGTTTGGAACTAGGTGATCTTTAAGGTACCTTCCAACCCAAGCCATTCTATGATTCTATGATTAAAGTCAGTGGTCAGATTCTTATTGTGGTTACAGTGGGTTAGATCACTAGTTGGCTCGTGGAATAAAACAGAATTGTCTTGGACCTGTTAATGATATAACTAATATCTGAGTCTGATTTAGAAAATATGTCACATTTCAGGTGTGTTCTTTGACCTAGTAACGGTTTGACTGCCTATGAAGCAATTCCTGACTATCCCAAATCAGTTATCTCTATGAACACTGTTAGTTGGAAAAGACTAACTGACTCTTAATGAACTTAGACCAGGTTGGGGATGAGTTGCATTGGTTCAAGGTTAGGCATTTTTATTCTGAAATAGGAGTGACCACAGAGAGAATTAATCAGGCATAGCTGTTCTGCTTTTAATCCATACTGCTTGAAACCAAATTAACCTCTCTGTGTGCACAGGACTGAAGGATTTAGCTGAAATTGCTGAGAAGCCTCCAGATTTGCCTGATAATTTCCAAGGGACTATTCTGAGTGAATGCCCTGTAGAACTGAGCCACAATTCTTCCTCCATCCCTAAATACCAGTTTCCTCTCTGACACTTAATAGCTTTATGTTTGTTTTTGATGTTAAAGGCCATTACAGATCAAGTGTGTCCCTAAAATTTATTATCTGCCTGTATAGCCTAGGGCACAAGCTAGCAGTTAGAATCAGTGTTTGTACATGATGAAATAATACTAATGCAATTACAACATGGGACTGGACACAGCTCTGGCAGATGGGGATGGAGGCAGCTTCCCCTGACCCTCTTGCCTCAGGACCAGCTGCTGTGATGTGTGCTGCAGTGTCATCTGATGATATCCCAGCTGATCTGATGATGTCCCAGCTGTGCTGCCCATCGCCTGCCCCCACACCCCAGCCTGAACAGGATAGGACTTGCTGCCGCCAGATTCTCAGCTTAGTTTCCTTTTCCTGTTGCTTGAAGATTCAGGGTGAAAAAAAAGGTATAAATTGACTGCAATGTTTGTGTTCATACTGTAGGCAGCAGGAGGACATTCCTCTTCTGCCTCCTCCTACCTCCTGTACGCCAGCTTCAGCTGGAGCCTGGTTTGTGAGTGGACACTAGTCGAGTCAGGTTTTGGCTGTTGTTCCCAAGGCACTTTGTGGAGCGGTCTCCAGACAACAAGCACCAAGCTCATGTTTCCTATCTGTTCCTGCAGCAGAATGGAGCTATGGTTTTGTGTTGTAGAACCATCTAGAGAGCAACATATAACCAATACTGGCAGCAAACAGCTTTCAAGCACTGTAAGCAGGAATATCTGAAACATCAATCAATATGGGAAGAGCCTGAAATCCTTAAGCACACAATTTATCATCTTAAACAAGTAGAGGCAGATATGGGGAGGCTTATATAGTGATTTACTTTGCTCGGTTCAGTCTCATCCAACTTTCAGAATCAGTCCTACTAGCCAAAAGGCATCTTGGAAGCAGCCTTCAGACACTGCTGCCTGCATAGCCCTGGGGTGAGTTGCTGAAGAGGAGGAAGGAATATTGGTGTGAGGGAATGCAAAAGCCAGGAATGCTTGCAATTTGAGTGTGCTCTGTATTTTCCATGTAAGATGTTCCCCAGCTTTTGAGGGTAGAGGTTATGAAAAGCTCAATAATAAAAGTTCTTCATCTAAGCAGTCAGGAGCCATGCCAAACAGGAATGGTTCTCGGAAATAACCATTTTATCTTTGGTACCTAACTATATTAAAAAAATTAAAAGCCTTTTATTATAATTAATTTCTTGTGCTCAGGAAGTTTATGCAGCTGTCCTTGATGTGGGGTGCTTGTCCCTTGGTTTTTCAGGTCCTGTGAAGTCCAGCAATCAAAGAAAAATGTTTTTCAAGCATAGCTTTTTTATTTCTCCTCTGGGTACCGTAACTCAGTGGCAGAACTAACCGAAGGAACTTAACTGTGAGAAATACAGAATCCTGTAAAAGGATTTAGATGGATTTGGGAGATTTAAAGATTTTTCATCATCATGATTTGGAATGATCGATTTATTTTTTGTACATATTTTCCCATGTTAAGCTCATGATGAATATGAAAATCCTGTTAGGAGGGTGAAGCAGATATTTCTGTTCTTAGAGGATGTAACAATCCACCTCCTGTAAGGGATGGGCTGTGAAGGCCATCTCATTTCTCTTGCTTCACCCCTTCTACTGGAGTCACTAGGCTCCAATTACATCATCCATCACATTTGTACCTGCGTCCCAGTAAGTGAACAGCACCCTGCCTAGTCCAGCTTTGAAATTTGTGATGAAGCTGAGGTGGAGGAAGTGGTATGGATTGAAAGTGTTTACCTGTGGACTGACCTCCTGTTTGTCCTCAAGCCATTCCTCTGTGCCCACATTGCAGAAGGCATTCCTTCATTGTTTTAATCCTTTTTTATTTATTTTGTGCGAAACAATCCATTTTATTATCTACTATCTATTATTTACTATCTCCTGTTCTCTTTAGTGCATCTACTATTTATTATTTACAATCTGTTTTATTAATCTAAGTGCCATTCAACTGGAAGGCATAAGAAATCCTCCAGGTTGCCCACACAAGGCAGCTCGGTGTATCTCCAAGCAATCTTGATTTGAGATGGAAATTGTCAGTACTGTCTGCTTTCCCTGAGTAGAAGGTGAGAGGTATAAGCTGAGTCTGTCTCAGTCTTGTTTGCTTATGTGTGGAAAGTCCAGGAGAAATAGTCTTAAATCCCAAGTGTAAATTTTGGAATTGTCTCCACCCATCTCCTGATGTTCTGCAGAGACAGCCTTTGTTCTTTCTCATGGAGTAGAATATAAAACATAAAATGAACCAAAACTTTGAAATAATAAAAATCCTCCCAGACTTGGCATTGTTTTTTCCCATCAAGAGGCAGGTGGAGCGATGTGGAGCTACAGAGCACTCATGAGTAGGGCTGGAGCTGAGTCCAGGAATTAGTCAGAGAAGTCAAAGCCAAAGTCAAAAATAGCTGGCAAAGTAAGCATGAAACGTAGAAGCTAGAAGGAATGAATTAATTACTTTGGCCAAGGCAGCTGCTGGTCTGAGGGACACAGGGAGAAATGACAGAGATGTAATTAAGGTAACAAGTGAATCAGGTAATGCGTTATAGACTGTACTTCTGTCCAAAAAGGTCCCTGTTTGAGCCATTGAAAGACCTGAATGGGCAAATAAGGTTTATCTGTTCTTAAAAACTGCAGACCTGATGGTGACAAGCAGAAACAACCAAGGAACCTGCTTTTCAGAGGATCAGTCCCCAGTCACCAGCAAGTAGTCCCTTTCACATTCCAGCCATGTTCCTCTTCCAGCAGTGAAAGGCTCCACAGGATTTCTGGTTTTAGCATCCACAAATGACATAGATTCTTTCTGTAACTTCAAGTCATGAAGATACTGTGTCAGGATATGGAGGTGAAAACACTTCCACGTGAGAGGCTCACATATGCTGAGTGCAGTGCTTTAAACTCCTTAAATGAAAGGCGTGACATAAATTGTCATTTAGATTATGCCAGAAGATCCTTTAAGAGAGGAATGTGTGTATTGGGGTGACAGAAAGGCAAAAATTGTTTGAGGGAACCTGTTTATTTGAAAAACGTGCCTTGCTGCTCCAGTCTGAATTGTTTGTCTTCCTTGGAATGAAAGAATGTAGGACATTGAGGAGAGGCTTGCCAGAAAAGCCTTTTGGAATTGCAATGAAATGGCCGTGTTTGTGCTCAGAAGGGTCTCAGGCTTGTTGTGTTCACATCTGCTTTAAGTTATCCTGATGTTGGGTTTTTTTATTTTTTTTTAATTGAGTTTAACATACTGAGAAATGCACAAAGCTCACTGGCCCCCAGGCACAAGAGGAAAAACCTCAGCAACAACACTGCCCCTGCCACCATGTGCTTCCCAACAAACATTCCCAAACAAATGCTGGCGATGACAAATCGGCCTAGAAGCAACTTGATGGCGGGTGCTTAATTGCACACTACAGTGCTCGGCGCCTTGGAGAGACAAGGGTGGAGAGCAGATAATGAGGGTCAGATTTGCTAACAGTGGGCATCGGCCACAGCTGGCAGGTTTGGGGAGCACAGATCAAGACAATTAACGCGTTTCACTGTGTGATGGATGTTCAGCTGAGTCAGCCAGCTGCTAACCAGGACCAGAGGGAGGTTCTCAGGTCTTTGGTCCCACTTCTTAGCAAAGGTGGTTCAGAGCAACCTTTGAACTCCTCTTATAAGTAGAGTTTCTTCAGGCTTGTATTATTTCTGGAATAAACTGCCCGCAGGCTCTCTGTGGTATCCAGACAGCCGAGGACGGCTGCAAAACAGCATGGTGTGACTGTGCCTTTTCCTCCTTGCCTTCTGCATGCCCCATTCCCAAGGGGCAAGCAGGGAAACAGCCATGAGCCATTCAGGCAGCTCTGCTCTGGCCTAAAAATACCAGAGGTTTTCACTGAGATGATTTCTACTCGGTTCAAAGAGGGAGAGCACAAAAGGGATTGGGCGCTGTGGGTGTTGGTTGGCCTAGACAACAATTCAGTTGGCATGGGCTTGGGCTGCAGACAGCAACTTTATCATGTGAACCTAAAAGATGACAAGGGCAGTCATAGTGCCTGGCTGTCCTGGGGGAATCTCAAGCTCTCCACCCTTTCCTTTTGTACATGAATGTCAGTGAATGGAGACTGAAGAGAGACCTGTGTGCTGTCTGATGGACCAGGCACCGGTGCCTGTGGGTGCGCTTACCCCGGAAGAGGGCAGGGCAAGGGTTGTAGGTCTGTTCTCATGTGCAGATATGTGGTTGGTTGCAGGCAGGCGTGTACAGTAAGAGGACACCTACACGTGTATCATGGACACCAGGGATGTGCTATAAAAGGGGCTGTAGTCTTCACTGGAAGGCAGATATGGTGCTTACCCCTTCCAGCTTTGAAAAGCTAGTCCAAAGCATCTGTGTTTTAAGTAAAACTGGTTCTGAGTTTGTTTGCCTTAAAGCAGGGGTCCTCCAACGGCCCCCCAGGGTCCTCAATCCGGCCCCCTGGTATTTACAGGCCACCCCGCGGGGGCTGGGGGGGGGGAACCAAGCAGCCACAGATGTCTGCCTGCCACTTCATCCGCACGCCAGCCCCCTGTTTGAAAAGTCTGAGGACCCCTGGCTTAAAGCATCAGGTTGTAAACTGCAAAAAGATTTCCCTAGCAGTTCAGCTGCCGATGCAACAGGCACAGGGCAGAGAGCAGTCACCACATGGCACGCACTAGCACAGAGTAAGTCACCCCTGCCAAGTCACCGCTGCGGGGGTATGGGGAGATGTGGGTGGTAGCTGCCCCGCTGGCACTACAGGGGTGTGCATGCATCATGGACGGCTTTGTTGCTGCATGTGTGGCTGGGCTTGCCTGTCTGCTTGCAGAAAACATGGATAGTGCTTTAATTATGTCAGACTGTGCAAAGCTGGGTACCTGAATGGGAGTGGGCAGAGCTGTGCATGCACCCATGTAAGAGGACTTCTTGCGGTATGCACGTATGTAAGCATCTCTGTGCAGTCTCCTCACTGTGTCCAACATGCCCTTAGAGGTTCCTCCTGTCCCATTTTGCACATTATTGGACTCACTGGTCTGTTCTCAGGTGCGCTGAGTGTTTGCCAAAGAAAGACTGTCTAGACATGATGTCAAGCTGACCAGCTTCAAATCTCACTCAGCCCTGCGGGGGTAATCACAAGCCTAGGAGAGGCCTTATCAATAAAACATTTTCCCTGCAGGAGGGTAAAGAAAATATGTAGTGGGTGATTCAGGTTTGTGAGAGAGAGGGGGAGCTCCCTCTTTCTGTCCTGCCAGGCTAGCCCTAATTTTCTGTGTCAGCAAGGTACCCATTGCTTGTTGTGCCTTCTCTGCTGGATTATTTGTCATTAAAGGTTGTCTGGTTTTAGATAGAAAATCTCGATCTATGATGGTGTTTTGGTTTTGCTTGTGGGTGAGGTTTGATTTTCTACTAGGGAGGGTTGCAATTTACCACTAAGCTCTTTTGGCATCTGAGGGACAAGTTCAGTTAAAAAAAAAACACCATTCAATCAGCAAATAAACCAGGATGTTATGTAAGCGGAATAATATTGACACGGGGCTCCCTGGCCTCGGTGCATCTCCCCCTCCGTAGGTGATTAAAGGTTTCAGCACTCCCAAGGGAAGGGGCTGGCATTGCATAAGAGCCTTTTTGCTTCGAAGCATTTTCCCCCTCTTTTAAATCTAAGGGACCCAGTGGATTTATGACCAGCCTGGGCTTTTTAAGCAGATGGCTGGGTTTGTTATCATTTTATTTGAATGATAATGATAACTCTGCAGGCTGAGAGGATTAATGCAAGAAATGGAAAGCACTAGCACTTTTTTTCCGCTGTGGTGTTTTCCCACACTGGGAGGGCAAAACACACAGCACCAAATCTTTGCCCAGTATGAAGCAAAGGGTCTGCAGTGACAAATGCCACAGGACTGGTGCGTAGTTCCATAGGATGGTGTTAAAGAAAAAAAACAACCAGGTTCCAGACTCTATCCTTTTATCCAGTGTATTTTTGGGGTTTTTAATTTTTTTAAAGTATATACTAGCAGCTCATGCCCTGCCTACCTTATACTTCATGAAAGACTAAGGATAGCTAAAAAGCCTGTAGGTAGAGAACAGCACAAGCCCCAAGAGAGCAAGTGAGTTATATTCAGTTTATGCTTTCTATTTGTATTAACACAGCCCTTTGTTAAGTATCTTATAAACAGCTGAACAAAAATCGTTGCTTATTAAAGAATTAAGCAATCTGCCATTGTAAGAACAAAGTGAGCTCTCACGGTCTTTGCTGCTGACTGTTTAAAACATTGGGAATTTGCCTTCCTTAACATGAGAAGACTCAGTTCAAAATAATGTAATGGAAAAGAAGCATTTTCGTAAGCACAAAACCTAACAGCCTGGCAGATTTGCACCTGTGGTCAGTGTGGATTCTTTCACGTCTAATATGCTTTGAATCCTGCCATGGCTTCCCATCAGAGAGAGCTAACAGTGTCTGTGTCCCTTACCACCTGCTTGTTTGCACAAGATGGGTAATAAGTTCTTGACTTTGAGACCTTTGCAAGCCCTGCTTCCTTGGACTAGCAGGCTCCATACCTGGAGTTCTTTCTTTTTCCTTTCTCTCATTTTTGCCATTCAATTATTGCATCTTTTTTCTCCTACCATGTGGGAATAAAAGTAAAAGAAAGTGAAAGTTTGTATTTATCACATCAGTCTGGTTGCTGGAGCTGTATGAAAACCAGTAGGTTTTAGAATCTTGTGACAAAAGTGTGGCAGCTGCCAACACTTTTCAATTTTTGAGGTTTCCAGCCAATTTGCTATCTCAGAAAAGAGTAGACCAGCCATGCCAGTGTTCTTCTGGAGGGAGATAGAAGAGAACACGATGTCTTGGGGTTTTGTAATAAATGCTGAAGAAGAAAAAGTGAGGGAATGAGCTATAGAAGCTAAACCACAACCAAATTTCAAAGCGTGCCCTGTCTCCATGGGTGCTGTGCTCTCCGATGCTACTGAGCTGCAACAAGGTCAGCCTGCCCTGAGGAGACCTTCGCAGAGGCAAAGGCTGTTAAAGAACTTTGTGTGCAGAGGTGGGAGAGGGCACCAGAGCTGATTTTGAGTTTCACTGCTGAGATCTAGAAAGTGAATCATGGGTAAAATTTCCTGGGAATTCTCTGACAAAATGTTTTCTTCATCAGAAAGCAATGATTAACTGAAAACAAACAACCTCTGTTTCATCTAAATGAATAAATTCCCACTGAAATACAGGCTAAATTCCCCTGGATTTGTGCCTGGTTGCTAGTTTGACTGGCAGGAAGCCGGACAGGCACTGAGGGTCTGCAGCTCCCAAGTAGCTCTGCCACGCTGAACCGTGGCTCCCAGAGCTTCCATGCTCCCAGCTGCACATCCAGGAGGCCAAGCAGATTTGGGAGTCCTGCAGCTCACAGCATGGGTTAGGGCTCCAGCCTTCTTCCCTTCTGCAGTAAAGGCAGTTCACTGATACCAAATCCTGTGGCTCCCAAAAAATAACTCGCAGTGTTTCCAAAGTGTTGGATCAGTGTGAAAAGCTTCTAGTATCATCAGTGTTGGATTACTCCTTGCTCAGACATTGTCCTCCAGCAGAAAGAAGTTGTCTGGTCGATTTGAACCATCATGCCTTGCTGGGAAAAACATCTTTCCTTCACCAGGATGTACTAGGCACAGACGCTTTGCAAAGATGGATTTAATCCCATGGATAGCTCAGCTCCAGATTCAGAACACCTCCTTTGGAGAAGTGGTACTGCTGTTAGCAGCACCTAGATAACCTGTCGTCACAGGCAGCACAAGTTCTTAGGAGGGCCATGAAGGTCCCAAGGCACTCCCATCACATTTTCTTTAAGTTAAGGAAAATCTGAAGAAGCCAAGCCTTCACTACTTAAGGATGTTGGGGGCAGCTGAACTCAGAGCCAGATCACTACAGGAGTAGGGCAGCACTGCTGATAGGATGGTTACCTGGGGAAAAGCCTGGCAGTGAGCCAGATGACTTACATGGGATGAATTCCTATTCTTGATCTTCCCTGAAACTCTTGGACATACCTGAGGAGCAAACACCAATTTAATGGATTCACTGTATATTAAGTAAAACCTATCAGGAAAGCAATGAAACTACTGTAATGTAGTCCAAGGGGATGCTTTCCCTTGTTCTGGTGGAGATTTGCTATTTAGTGGTTGCATGGAGCACGTTTATACAAACTCCTTTCGGGGAGCCATCTTTGTTTGCTGAAGGGGATCTCAGTAGCATCACCACGAGCTTGAAAAAGGCTGTTAAAGATGAGGTTTATCCTAAGATCTTCTGTAGGTTGTCATCCATTGGAAAGGCAAAGCTATCCCATTATATTTATAATCTTCCCAGCATTAATTTTCATCTGCTGTTACAAGGTTAAATCAAAATTTACAAAATTTGTTCTTCATTGCTGTTAAAATGCTCAACATATTTTAAACACTTTGAATTCCCATGCTGAAAGGTATTGTGAAAGCAGTGCTCATATTTATTATTAGTATGAGGTTAACAAGCAATCTTGTCTGTAGAGACATCTGGCAACAAACCCATCTGAACTGAGCGGAGGCCACTTACTAATAAGGTTTCTAAGTAGGGAAAGGGACAGGGTGTTCTCAAAGATCCTGTAGCTGGAATTAAAACAGGGAGCTTGAGCTTATCTGTATGATTTGCATGTCTCACTTTAGGACCCTTTCTGGTTGTTACTACACATATAGCTGAAATCAAATAGTCATCTAATATAACACTGGTTTCAACTTATAGAGCTAAAAATGAACTGCCTATAGACAGCCTAGAAGCGTTCTGGGAACGCATTGCCAGCAGCCAGAATATTTCTTTCCTTTCAGAGTGGATAATCAGAATCAGTTTTTCCTGCTTGCTCTAGGAGTTACTCTATATTCTCTTGATAAAAGCTGTTTTGGGTGAGCTAAGCACGTATGAGCTAACAGACAGCAAAGGAAGTTTGTTGGAGATACAAAGAGTTTTTTTCTCCCTTTTTATTTTAAATGCAGAGAGGAGGAGGAATATGCAAGGGTGGCAGCTCAGGATGGGAGGTGAGTCAAAGATCTGCAGACACAGTAACAATGATTTGATGCAGAAAATGGTGGGTGTACCCACCTTTTTGGTTTTTTTTAAGTGGATGCCTGATACAGTCTATATGTACATAAGGTTTGATTGGAGTCACTAGAATTTAAAGAGTCCAGGGATGACCCAAACGTGTAATAGGTACCTTTTAAAGATACTAAATGTGGAAAACATGCAGGGTGGCCAGTGGAAAGGAAAACACAGGGTGCTTAACTGACCTGTGCTGGGGAACCAAATAATCTTCACTCCCAAATTTTGAGAGACCTGGTACATGAAATTTCAAGTTTGTTAGAAAGTGTTTTAATTAATCCATCAAGTTAAAAAGTAGTACTATATGATTAGAAATAAATTTAGAAATTAGAACTATATGAATAGAAAATGTAGTACCTATGCTTAAGATGGATGGAGTAAGCAGTCTGGAATTTTTTAAACCTATCAGTTTATATCAGTCAGACCACAGTAGCATATAGGGCTATCAGAACAATTTTTGAAGGAAACAATAATTAAAGACAAGGAAGTAATGGGAAAATGGGATAGAATACAAGTGTTTACCAAGGATAAATCATGTCTGGCTAACCTCATGGTTTTCTTTGATAACTGATCTAGATAAAGATGTGATAGATCACTTCTGTCTAGACTGCAGTGAAACAATAAAGGTATAAAGTCATGATGGGGAGTTTTTAGCAGAGCTGGAGAAGTTGGAGATTACCACAAGAGAGGAAAAATGGAAAAGGAGCAGGCTGGAGGGGAGGTGACAGAGGGTAATGTTAAAAAAGGAGGGAAGGAAGTTACTAGTGCAATTCTTCAAAGAAAAGCTTGATGCTTATCTTAGTAGCTTTATGAATTTAAAATGTTTAAAAGTATCCTAGTGAAATGTTGTGATAACACAAAACTGGGTAAAATTGTCAATGCAGAGGAGAAACAGGAAATCAAATGGGAATGAAGTGGTCTATTAGGCTGGTCCTTGTAGAGAAGATATCATTTAAAATTTTAAAATAACCATTTCTTATTATGCCTAAGAAGATGAGGCCAGGAGGGGATACAGAACAGAGCCTGCAGAACCTGGGTGTTAAAACTTGTTTGAGTTGATCTTCAGAAACAGAAGGACATGGACTGGCCAAGAAAATATTCTTATTTTCTTATATATATTATAGACTGATTCTATAGTCTACTGAAAAAAATATGTTTAGCCTGGGAATTTGAGAAGTTTTCAAGCTTTCAGAAGAGTGCAGTTCTGGAGTGACTACTCAATAGGAGTAAATAATCTATTTCTGAGACAAAATTTGATTATTTTATGAGAGGATTTTCTCTGATGCATGAGGATGGTTCCTGTCCAGTTGTCTGTATTGTCTGTTGTTGCCTCCTCTCCTAGGGAGGGTGAAATTCTGAGGAACTTTAGGTCATAGTGGGTCTGGAAACATTCCTTCATTTAGTGGGGTGCGTTGGTTCACTTCTGACATTGTAGATGAGTCACATGCAATGTGTCTGCAAGGAATGACAATCTGGTAAATAGAGCCCTGGGACACAGGGAATCTGGTTTTCATTCCAGCTTGTTTGCATGCTCTCAGATAAGACACTAAGAATCTAAGCAGCTGAGTAAGACTTTTAGTGATCTGAAGGTTCACTTCTGGGCCTGCTGCCTTCAGTGAGTGGTCACCTAACGTAAGGAAGCAGGTAAACCTTGCCATCTCATTTGATCTGAAAGTACCTGAGATACCCAATGCTCTTTCTAAATACACTCCCACCACAACATTTCAGTGCTTATTTTCCATCTCTGCCCAGTCACACTTTAAGTATTTGTCAACGTGCTTTCACCAACTTTCCCAGGGGAGTTCCAGCTGACATGCTGTTTCTCATTTGCAAGCTGGAGGGGAGGAAAGAAGAGAAGAGACCTCAGCACTGGACACCACAGTGGGGTGGGCACTCCCTGCTTTGAACCATTGGGATGTCTTCCTCACGAGAAACTGAAAGGATAATGCTACAGCCTGATTTGGAAAAGCTCCAGCATCTTGTGTCTCCTGGGATTGGGTCTCTTCTCGGCAAAGGATAAACTTATTTTCCAGGGAAGATTTAATTAGGTTTCATTTCATTCTTGTGCAGAATGAAAACAGTTGTTGAAACCTACTTTTTTGATTTTTAGTATTTCTACCAACTTTACCTGAGAACCCCCAGGAGGTCCTCCTCCCTACAAAGAATTAATAACATGTGTGAGGGCTGCCCTCCGAGCCAGTGAGTATAACAGGGAAGCAACTTGCTTTGGTCTGCACCCGAGGGGTCAGGGAGGTTGAAGGAAGCAGCTGTTCAGCTTTGGCTTTTCATTTTGCTCCCCATGCTGGAAACAGAGAGTCTGTGATTTCCTCTGAGTCCAGCCAGAATCTGGCTTTGAGTGACAAACCCTGCAAAGAACAGCAAGTTCATGGAATGTTTTTGCAGCTGTCAGCTTTAACCCAGAGCAAATGACAGTGAGGCAGCTGCAACCTCTTGGTCGTGGGGCTGCCCAAACCCCAGCATCCTTTCCTCTTCCAAAGTGGAAGGCTTGCATTGATGCCACCAGTTGTGCTGACTGCACAACCTGTCTGATATGCCTTGGTGTTTAGAGAGTCCTGCCAGTTGCAGCACATACGGTCCCTGCAAGACTTCATGGGCAGTGCAGCTCCTTATCTCCCTGCCCTCAGACTGGATATTCAGTGAGTGCCCATGGCTGCCACTTCCATTTGTCCTTTGTTCAGTGTCATCGTGATGCTCATGGATATAATTGTGGCTGGTCACAAAGTAGCTTGCTGCCCTCCTTTAAAGGCTTCCAGTCTCTTTCAGGTCAGCCCAGGTATTTGGGATTATGTGCTGAGGTCTGGTTTCCTATATGAAATGCTGCACAGTATAAACACTTAGATTTGCAAGTGGTGGTGTGCCCCGTGGCTGGCAAAGGTACGTTAACCCACTTCTGTAACTGGAGAACAGCAGGACCAGAATAGGATTCATCTTGGGTGCTCAGCCAAGTCCAATATAAAATGTTTACTTGGACATGTTGGTATTAAACTGAGAAGAATTATCAGACTTTATGGTATTGGTTATGCTTCTCTAAACGCTAGGCTACTCTGCAAGCCCTAGATACATGAGGAATTTCAAGGTGGGCCCTGGAAATAAATCAAGGGAATATCCTCTAGATCTTGATTATTAATTGACTGTTCTTCCTAAATACTTAAGTGTAATGACCATTTAAAGTCACTGATTATTCCTGCTTGAGTGCCTGTTAGCTTGCCTAAGATGTGATTCAGAACCACAACAGAAGATAGGTAAAATTATCAAAAGCAAATACTTTTTTGTATGAGTACTAAACACACTGTAGCAAGGGTAGAACGTCAATGAAGCTTATGCATGCATTTCAGAGAGCAAATTCAAATTATGCAATATAATTCTCTCTTCTTAAGAGTCAGGAATATTCATGCATTCAGTCGGGATTAAGGAAGGCCACCTGAAATGTCGTAGGAAACTCTGCAAAACATCCTTCTTTATAGGTTTTGTGTCCTGGATTTTCTTTTCTTTTTCTTTTTCATTTCTTTCTTCTCTCCTTTCCTTTTTTTTTTTCTTTCCTCATAGATTTATGCCTATCAAGATAAATCACCCTCAAGTGTAGTCTTGGTTTCATCCATCTAGTCTTTGCTGTTCATGACTTCTAGTAAAATCACAATTATGTAGCTGTGTCCAGAGCAGAGGACTCAGGCCACTGCTGCACACTTTAACCGCTTGTTTCTAATGATGACCAGCATTTTCTGAGGGGATTAGGATTCTGGGTGCTCAATAAATAAAAGGTGCTCAATAACGAATAAAAGGCCCACACAGCTACACAATGCTCCCAGAAAGTGAGTTCCTTTGCTAGGGGCTTCAGCTGGGGCACCAGAGATTAGAAAATGGTTCTGAGATGCTTTGTCCAGGAAGACTTGCAAAAAATAATTAACCTGCTTCTTACAGCTGTGGCCACAATATATATGCTTTTACCAGTTATCTACAAGAGAAAAGGAGAAACTGAAAGAAGGTATCTTTCCCCAAGTTCATGAATAGCCAGCCACATTAATCTGCTTCAGAAATTATTTGTCTTTGTCTAAGACAGGGGTCCTCAAACTACGGCCTGCAGGCCGGATACAGCCCCCCAGGGTCCTCAATCCGGCCCCCTGGTATTTACAGTACCGCCGGGGGTTGGGGGGAGAAACTAAGCAGCCGCAGATGACTGCCTGCCACTTAATCCGCGCGCCGGCCCCCCGTGTAAAAAGTCTGAGGACCCCTGGTCTAAGTTTGATTTTCCAGGACTATGTGAGCAGGACATCACATCAGTGTGCTTCTTCAGCTGTACATATAGAAAAGCGTGCAGCAGGATGGAGGGAGTGTTGCCTAAAGATCCACCCACAGCACTTCTGGATTGCAGTCTTAGTTCCACCACTGTTTTGCTGAAACACCTTATGAAACCCCACTTAATCTCTGCTTCTGTAACAAAAAAGTTCAATTACAACTAGCAAGTCCTACATTGTGTCAATGGTTGTGAAGCTTCCTAAATGATGGTTTGCAAAGAGCTCAGAGGGCCTGAATGCTGGAGGCGTTGAGAGCATTGGCCATGTGGTGTGTATTAAGAAAAGCAGAGAAAGAGATTCCTGTGTTTAATATTCATTTGTACAAGCTGAGATGAAGACAGGCACTGACCCACGAAAGTGCTGTGGCCTGTGAGGAGATGCTGGGAGCCCTGGGCTAGTTTGTACCACAGAGGAGACAGGCTGGCTGTGTTCAGATACATTAAGGGATGTTCTGAGGGAGAGCACACGTCAGATACTCTCATTAGTAAAATGACAGAAAATGCTGTTATGGCTTGAGGCTGCAGCAGGGAACACTTAGTATAAATAGTACGAAAAAAAATTCGTAATTCCAAGAAGAGTTACAGCAATGGGAACAAACTATCAGGGGACACTGCGGAATCTCTTCTAAGCTTCCAGCCATCACTCTGGGAAGATTAAATAAATCCCAGTCCATGGCAGTAGTTGGGGTGGTCTGCATGATCCCCAGCACTCCCTTCAGCCTCAAACAATTCTCTGAATGGGAGGGATGGATTGTTCATAGAGCCCTCAGCTTGGATAATGCACTGACTGCTCTTTCAATTATCCACGGCTCTCCAGGGCAAGGCCCGTGTTTCTCTCTGCCTTTGGAAAGCACCCAGAACATATTAGGCAGCACCACAATATAAATAATAACCCACTGTCCCCATCTCAGCAGTGGAACAGCCGCTTTCTTCAGCTTTCCTCCTGCACTGTGAGCTGCAAGGCCAGACAGTAGCCCACTCCAGCTGAGCAGTCATTCAGGAGCCAGCCGAAGGGCAAAATCCCACAGCGACAGCACATGACGTGAAGTGTTGGTGTCAGTACAGCTCTGGCAACTCTCCATCCTCTTCCCTTTCCATCTTCTCAAGCAGGTAGCAGCTCCAGGGACAGGACTGCTGCTATGCAGTGGACAATTAATACCTGGCCTGGGGGAGGAATGCTGTGCTGCCCAGCACGTGGTGTGCTGGAGAAGACAGGAGGGTCGTGGGATATGGCAGGCACAAACTTGCTCACGTGGTAGCAATACTGGAGCTGGACCATAGTGAGTGGCAGAATGGGTGCAGTGGCTGCTGTGGGTGGCAGCGCTGGTTAGTGGAGCAGGCAGGCCTAGGAGCTGCCAGTTGTGGGATTTGGCATAATTATTGCTGCAGAGCTATTATAGGTATACCTATCGCTGTAATGCTGCCACCTGCTCTACAAGAGCTGTCCTCAGCAGGCTGAACTGCGCTGAATAAATTTGAGTTCCCTTGCTAAAGCACCTCTCTTCCTGCCAGACTGTGGGGTTTTGGAAAGAGGCAGGATAACATCTGAAGCCAGAGTTTCTCTCATTCACACCAAGTGGGAGCAGAGCAGCCAGCTGAGAACCTGGGAGGGTGCCAAGAAAGAGCATCCCCAGGGTTTCCAGCTCTCTGCTGCAGTTGTTGCACACATGCAAAGGTGGCTTTTGCAGCACTGTGAAATCCCCTTTGGCCCCATCAGCTTAGATTGACATTCCTTGTTCTCTCATTCTTCTCTGTAAAAGAGCTGCTTTTCCTGCAGTATGCAGTCTTCCAGCATGCTCCTACCCTCTTCATACTACAAAGGAAAGTAAGACTGGTAGCTGCCTTGGCAGGGGAGGAAAGAAATACTGAGAACACACAGACACCCCCAGTGACTGCCAGCTACACCTCTTCTGAGTATAGGTCCTAGGAATACTAATATGCAATGTCTCCTGTTTATTTTTCACTCATTTGCTGTAACATTTGAGCAGGAAAAATCATTTCAGTTGAGAGACATGCAGAAGTCCCTCTCCAGTTACGAGTGGCTTTATCAGGTATTCAGTATGCCACATCTGTCTAGCTGGATAGGTCTAACATGTATTCCCATACTGGCAACAGAGCAGAGAGTTCTGCATTTTTTTGGCACTTCACTCCTACTGCAGAGTGTCTGCAGATTTATAGAGCTATAGCAATAGTATTGGCCACAAAACAATACTGGCTACACGACACACTTGCAATGATACCTAAATAAGAACAGCTTCAAGCCAGAGAGAACGTTCCCAGAGATGTCAGTAGAATCTAATTTGCTAGTTGGAGGGTGTTGAATGACTTATGGCTTCTGAGTTTGGTGCCAGCAGATAATTCTTAAAAGCTTAAGTTTACAAAGCAGTGTGCAAACATGGTTCCTCCTCCACCCACTGCAGTGATGGATAACTGAAAGTAATGCCTTTATTTTCAACATAGAGACAATCTTCAAGAGGAGAAGGTGCAGATATATTTACTGATTTTCTTAGTGACACCAAAATGATGCCTTAACAGAACATAATGAAGAGCAAAGCGGTGCTTCATCCCCAGCACCATGCTTAGACAATGAAGGCTGAGTTTCTTCCTGATTTTTCTCTGACTAATACAGGGCACACTCTCCTGACCACTTTGATGAAACTACAAAGCAGGAGCCACTTTTAATGGCAGATGGCATCTGTTTGACAGACCAATAACAGACAGGTGATACTAGTTAGAAAAAGACAAAGAGCCACCATTCAGATCTGATTTAGGGTTCACAGCTGATTCAGAGTTAGAGCCAGGGTTTCAAAGACGAGAAATACACAGCACTTTTCTACTGTAAGATCCACAATCAAACTGGAAATAACATACAGGCTTCTTCTGCTTTCAACTGTAATTGTAAATCACAAAGCCCCACAGAACCGTTAGCTGGGGATGAAGAGGTATGCAGAAATTCCATCTCTGCAGTCCACACAATGCTTCGGGGGAAGGGTCAGAGCACACCTAATCAGCCCAGGAAGCAGAGACCTTGGCAGCCTCATTAACCTGATGAGGTGCAGCTCTAAAAGGCCCTGCCCAGGGAAGCTTCAGTTTCTCCTATCAAGGCTGTGAATTTTTCACTTGTGGACTTGGCTTGAAAGCAGGTGCACTGCTAAGCAGCGAGAGGTGGCTGTGTTGCAAAGGGTGAGCAATACTGAGAATTTGCAATGTTTTTTTTTAATCATTAATTTCTTTTATTAGGAAAGAGGTAGCTACAAGGTATTTCTTGTAAGGGAAAGGTATCTCAGAGTCTGAGCAGAAGTTGGTAGCTGCTTATATGTCACTAGTAAGTAAAACAGACTAATTGCCTAGAAACTGCAGTATTGTTGATGGTCATGGTGAGTCCTCTGAAAGTTGTTTCTTATTACAACCCATAGCAGCTTTCTTATCCATGAGCATCAAAATTGTTGCCTGATGTTCAGGTTTGAATTCATTCCTGTTTGTGTCTTGTTGCTTTCTAGGGGATATTAGTGTGAGACCATAGTATTGCTGCACATAATTGTTTAACTGGTTAGAGCCTTCAGATACTAAAAAGAACTTCCTACTGAAATCCCCTCAAAAAGAGAGGGAACAAACTGTGTTTTGTGGAAAACTGGACAAGAAGGAGTGAGTTTGCATTGCTGGAGGAGAGGTTTTGATGGGATTTCAAGGCACCAAAGTTCTGGGACAGACCACTTGGGAGCGTGCAGAGCCTCCGGCATTGCAAAGCTCTAAGGGCAAGCAGAGAAGTGCTGATAAGGTGTGACAGAGGTAGAGCTAATCCTGTGGCGTGGAAATGAGATGAGCTGGGTTTTGGGGTTGGTTGTTTCTTGATTGCTTTTGGGCTTGGAATATAAAACTGAGCATTTCAAAAGTGCTTCTTGTTGATTTATATCCACTCCCACTGAAATCTATCTACATCTCACTCTTGATATCCATGGGAACAGAGCTAAACTAGTTCTGCAAGTCTCAGCCTTACTAGTCACTTCAAATGACCACTGTGATGCTGAAGCTTTTCGCCTGAGGTAACCTTGTTCCTTCTGGACCAAGGAACTACTGCCCTGAACAGCAGATTACTTTTTCTTTTTCCCTTCTTATTCTTTTTGTGGTTCTGAAGGATTCTTTGTGACAGATGTTAGTGTTAGTCTCTTGCTTATTAATATTCCCATACTATTCAGTAACACGTTTCTGCTGCTACAGTGCTGCTTGACAGCTTACACTTGCAGTATGTCAAGCCGAGATGTGTAGAAGTCCTGTCTGGCTCCAGTCCTTCCTTATGGCCTGATTCAGAGGGAGGTTAGCTTGGCAGGGGGAGGAGGAGAGAGGAATAATTATGCCAAGACAATGTGTTTGGCAAGAGACTTCTGTCTTCCACCCGCAACAACTACAGAAAACGTTTGTAAGTGAGCAAGAGCTAGTATTTTTTTTTCCTATTCCGGCATCTTCCATTCTCTGGATCCTTTTATGCAGCTGGGATTAAGCTGAGTGTGTTTTTCTGCTTCTCACAAGGAGCACTGAAGTTAAGACTGGTGTCTCCAGAATTAGGTGGGTGTTTTTGAGGGGCAGGATGCTGGCTGTGGAAGACCTGACAAAGCACAGCCAGCTGACTCAGATATTCACCTTATGCCAGGCAGAATAGAAATAGCTGAAGTATCTGGGCATTTTTCAGAAGTGTCATCCTTTTAAGTGATAGTTTAGAGCTGAACTGGGCATGGGGAGCTAGTGGGGAGGAAAGTCACGACACTTCTAGGTGTAGGAGGGGAAACAAATCAGAAAGAGTAGGCTCAGCTGGTGCAAGAGGTGAGCTGGAAAGGAGAGCAGAAGTGCAAATGAACTTCCCTTTTCTCCCTCACTGGTGCTGGACCTGCCATCAGTGCGAAACTCTTACCTCAGCCTCTCCCCCATCCTCTGGGCACCTAATGCTGGGAAGCTGGCTTGGGGTCATCTGATCTAATTCTGGAACAGTTCTCAGATTTTCTCTCCTTGGTTTCCCAAGTCTGTCGGGAGAGGCATGCAGGGCATATATTAACCCTGGGACAACTGCTGCTTGCCAGTCCCAGCTGTGCATCTTGTTAGCAGAAATCTCCAGACTGCTGACCCTCTCAGTTGAGGAAATACTAGTGGTCTGACAACATGACCCCACCTCCGAGTGCCTGGCCAGTCAAGAAACAGAGATGTTGCCGCAGCTGAAGCTGTGCCTGGCACTGATCTGTTTGTTTGGCTTTCCTAACTCCTGGGCAGCACTCTCTGGATTAGCTGATCTGGTGTTTCAGATGAGCCCCAAAGAGGGAAAAAGACCTTGAGGGTTGACTTCTTGCCAAGCTGACAAGTCTGTTTCAAGAAACAGAAACTTTCCATGCTGTATAAAGCAACTGGCCCTCACCTTGTTTACAGGGTGTCTCATATGTAACTCCGCATGTTGCGTTTTACAGGACATAAATAAAAAAAACCCCAAACATAACATGCTTTCATCTCCAAGCTCAGTGAGGAGCTTTGTCCCAGCCACTGCTGTATACACCCACATGAGTAACACCTATTACATGTAGCAGGGATGGGGAGATGAGAAGTCAAGGGAATAGGGCAGAATTAGTAGTGGCTTAAAGGGAGAAGTTATGAGGTGACGGTTTTGTGCAAATTTCGGTCTGAATGTGTGCTCTGAGAGCAGGTCTTACTTTATCTGCAATGTTAGATGGTATCATAATCCTCCTTGGTACATACATACCATATGTATATAATGGATGGGAATGGAAGGAAAAGGAGGAAGAAAAGATGTGGAAATGTGAAGAGGGAAGAGGACTGGATGAAGCCAAATGAAAAAAAATCTGTGGGACCTGAAAGGAGCTTGTTACTTTGAAGGCAGAGCATCTTATCTTACAGTGTCTACTTGAATTTTGCTGGGCAAAAAAATTGCTGCTGAAACCTTGACCTAAAAGGCATTTTATCACTGCTGAATGGCTGCGGATTTTTTTCTTTTTATTTATAATATCAACATTTAAATGGTAGTACCACACAGCCTGAAAGAATTTACCAAGGCAGGCTGATTTTCAAGGGATAGAAAGCCATTTAAACATGCTGTTGGTAGGGAAGGTTTCTGCCAGAATCAAAGGTGACCCATCTTTTTTGGTAGGTGGTGGCAGCTGGATCCCTGGCATCTTTCCTGAAGAACAACCAGTTCCTCCCTCATAGTATACAGCAGGAAACAAGACTGCCTGCCCTTGAGACTGTAGCTGTCTGGAAACGGGAGAGGTGTGTTTATCTTTGGCTGTAAAATTCTTTTGGCCATTGAACAGGCAGCACTGTGGATTAGACAGGTCCTTGTTCTAGATGCCTGGGTGACTGCAGGTACCTAGAGCCTTTCCTATTTTGTCACCAACTTGGAATTTGCATGGGATGGGATGGGAGGAATTATAAGTCAACACTCTTTGACAGCTGTTTAATGGCCTGTGGAAATAGCAATGTTGGGCACAGTCCAGTTTCTGTGGGGTCATGTGTCAGCACCGCAGGTCCTCCCATCATAATTGACACCAGTTGGCATCCTTATTGGCAGCCTCAGCAGAATGGCAAGGGATGAGGGAAACCTTGAAGGCTAAAGTTCAGGTGTGCTGGCAGGATAGTGTGGCAGAAGGTTAGGATCGCTTCCTTTGCTGTAGTTGTCCCCATGGAAAGAAGTGGTCGGGCTCCTGTGTTGCTACTGTTGTGCCTGTGGGGGGTGTCCTGTTTGCTGGACTATGAGATGTAGGTGTGTGGCTTGGTTGATTGATGTCTTGTGATTCTGCTTCCTGGGGAGTGAAAGAAGTAAAACAGCTGGAGCAAAGTAAATGTGATGCTTAGGTCCCTGACACAGGTGGGGCCCCTTTCTCTTATTTTGGGGAGCAAGGGAGTGGTGAGCTTTGGTCATAGATGTAAAACAGCTCAAGTCAGTTTGTTAGAGATGGATGGTGGTAAAGGTGGGAGAAGGATTCCCAGTAGGCTCCACAACTCATCCATTTCCACCATGTCCTTAGCTTTGTGAAACACTCCTTTCTCTGCAGAAAGCAGTGCAATGCGGGTTTAGTGCAGTTATATGCTTAATTTGCACGTGGACTTACTGGGACTTTTGAGCATGTGGGATAATGCAGTATGCACCACTAATTAAATTTAAAATGTTCTGAAACTGGATGTAGCAGATGGTGTGTATTGTCTGTTTAGACCTTTGATCCAGGGGTTTCTGTTATGGAGAATTACAGAGTTGTGAGGATATAAAGTTGCTGATTTGGTGATTAACTGCAATATTACAAGAGAAAAGATGATGGATGGCAAAAACCTGGGGGTGTTTGTTGCCTACAGAATGCCACCAGTTTCACAGTGTGAATAGACGCTTTCGAATTGTTGGTGTGTGAAAAATTTTGTTTTCTGGTTTTATTTGCATGAAACTCATGAGGAAAAGCCATACTGCTTTGTCTTTCATCAGAATGGGATTTATTTTTGCAGATATCTCAAATGACACCATGGATGCAATAATTATCTAGGAATGGTACTGTCAGATGTTAGAATGTCAACAATAATAATAAATCTACAGACTGGATTCACATATAGCTTGATTCTACAAGTCCTTAGGCTTCAGATTTGTAAAGGTGTAACATGCATATTTATGCTTAAATGCTGCGTTTTGGCTTGTTTGGGTTTTGGTATTTTTTTTTTCTGGGGGGGTGACAGTCTTCCAGGGAACAGGAAAAATCTCTGTTCAACTCCTTGGCTCCTTGTGTCTGAAGTTTTCAGGTTGTTGTTTACAAATAGTTTCTGCTGAAAAGAGCCATTACTTTAAGAAGTCTAAATGTTCCACTTCAGTATTTTCAGAACATAAGTATTACAGAAATGGTGAAACATCTTGATATTTATGAAATTTGGTGTTGAGTTGGTGTATGTTTAGAACAAAGAACAAACAGCCCCTTCTTCCTGCTACCTATTTCTGCCCCTGTGTCGTCCCCCCTCCCCCTGCAAAAAAAATCAAAAAATCAAAAAATCAAGCTTTCAACATGGTTAAGTAACCTGAAGAAAGCACTATTTCTGGAGGAGTCAGAGATATTTCTAGCTTTTAGAAGTCATCAAACAATTTCTAATTTTTTTTAAATAATCTTTTAAGTCAAGGCAAACACTTTCTTGGATTTTTCAGCTTTGCATTGAACTGAAAACTTGGCTGTTTGCCCAGCTGTGGTCATTTTCAGGTGAAAGTGAAACAGATCAGTAAAAGTCTTTCCAAGATCTGAAACTTGAACACCGTGTAACTCTACTGCTGTGAGTGGCACCATTAAACCTGAGTAAATTATGTACTTTTAGGCATACAGGGGGTAAGAGCTTGTAGACTAGGGAGTGGCACTTCAATGGGTCTGTTTGCAAAAGACCTCAAATCTGGCATTTCATGTCAGTGTATTTCTTATGTTTAGAGACATGTAAGGTTAGTTAGGTTCCAAATACCTTGTTTTCCTATCTGTTGGCTGAAATAAAAGTGCTACACTGAAATTACTGGACCCTAAAAGTAAATATCTGGTACCCATATTCAAACCACTCCTAATGTGGCTCCTTTTGAACTTCCAAGCTTTAATAATATTTTTACCTCTCTTCAAAAATACAACCCACCTGCTTTTTTTTTTAAAAAAAAAACATGTACTTATGCATAACCCTACAGTAATAAACCTGTGTGCAGCAATTGTTGGTCAACAAAGTACTGTGTGCCCTAGAATAGCTCCACAATAAAAAGCCAGTTCATCTGAAAAGTGTCAATGCAGTGATGAAATGCAAACATGTTAGGAAGGAGGCAAATATGTTGTTGGTTTTGGTCATAAAGAAACTATTAAAGTAGTAATACCTTTAAAAATAATTTTAATGTTTTGGTGCCGCTTGGCAAATGCCAAAAAAGCTTGAGGGGGTGCAGGGAAAGCCCACTGAAATGCTGCCTTTCAGTGACTGCTTATTTTCCAGGCATCTCTGTCCTGCTTTAATGATTGCCTGGCTCCACAAATGCTCTGTTACAGTGCTGTATCACCTTTTCCTCTTATTGTGTTAGCTCCAGTGGTAGCCATGAGGTTGCCATAGGACTCTAAATCCAGTTCACTTAATGTGAGTCCTCTCAATATCACTGCTGCAGGGGGTTTTGATGGACATGTTGCCATGTAACAAAGTCTACCCAAGCCCAAACTGCAAATATGGAAGGCAGCGTGGCCATGGCTCAAAATGATGGTCATGATTATTTGTATTGGAAACTGTCCACACCATGCAATTCTCTTCCTCAGCATAATAAACTTCTTGAATCGCAGCTCTAGGTTTTATTTCATGATGTCAACAGTTCTTAACCATAAAAGTGAGGAGATGCCAAAACCTTACACAGCAGAAGATCCTAATGTTCCCATCTAATGTGGTGCATAGGCTCTAAATGCTGAACTTGTGGTGGTCTGCTTCGAGAGTTGTGTTTCATAAAATAGGGACCAGATGAGAAGGATGTGCTGTCTGTCACTGACAACATGCTGTCAGATGCCTCCTGGCTCTTGATGCATGTGGATATCGAAACAGTAAATGTTGCAGCAGGAGGGAGATGTGAGCAGAGAGGAAAGATTGAGATGGGTGGAAGGGAAAGGTCCTCATGCTTGGAGCGGGCTTGTTTTCTTCAACATGAAATACAGGCACTGCCTGCTAGCAAAAATTTTGACAGAATCAGTAGGGAGGTGTCCACAACAGCCCGTCATGTTGACAGTAGTGTTGTGCTGGAGAACTAGATACAGGTCGTCATAGTTTCACCTCCTTCCTTGCCAGTATGTTCCACCGTGGAGCTAAGACTGCAGTTACTGCTCTAGAGTGGATTCAGCAGCAGCCGAGACCTTCAGCCTTGGAGAACCCAGAATCGGTTGTGGTAGGGTGGAGCTAGTTCATCGGCTGGGCTGGTGCGTAGTGAAATGAAGTCTCCTGTCAGCTCTTGTGTTGAGTTATTAGAACTGAACGGTGGGAGGAAGCCTGCAGGCTACTGCTGAGAAAGCTACAGTCGTGTTCTTTGCTGGTAACATAGTATGGCCAGTGTGTACGTCATGCTCTCTGGCATGCTGGTGAGGCAGAAGGCTGGACTCAGGGCCATTTCACAACTCTGAATCCGTTTTTAAGAAAAGAAATTTTGAAAGGATCATTCTAACATCAACAAAAGGCAAGAAGTGCCAGTGACGGGAGAAGTAGCTGATCCCAGGTCAAGATGTGCCAGTCTTCCAGGAAGAGTTTGTAGATCGATATGGTGGAGCCCCTTGTGCTAATACGTGACTCGGGAAAGGTGCATGTGGGGGAGGCGGCAGCGAAGCGGGGAGGCTGTACCTCTACAGCAGTGCCAGCTAGCTGGTATTTTCAGCTCTTGCTGACAAAGCTGTGATCTTTGCTAGAGCCACATGTGGGTCACTCTCCTCCCTCCTGCCTGTGCTGTGGCACAACAGGAAATTTACTGCTGGAGTGTCCCAGGGATGGATAAACATGGCAGCGGGAGCCAGTGCTTCCTGCGGGCTTGCCCTGGCTCCACACGGGAGGAGGAGGTGGCGTGTCACTGTGCCACTGCCAACAGATAGATGGCAAAGACTAACCTTGGCGCTCGGGGAAAGCTGCTGTTTTTCTTTCAGAGTTTTCTGGTTTAGCCTGACTAACAGTGTGACTGGACCGATGGCCATCCCTTCGTCTGCTGCGACACAGCGTTGTGGTTAATTAATGCCTATCAAACCCAGTCTGTTTAGGCTGGCTGTTCGGGTGGCTGCCTGGGCTGGCCTGCAGTCACAGTCACCAAGCCATGCATGGTAGAGACGACTCCCTGTGTTTCCAGGCTGAATTATAACCATGTTACATACCACACAGCTCTTGCTGAAATCAACTCCAGTTTGAGTCTTTAAGCTGGAACAGAATGAATAGGCCACATCTTTGGGGATGTGTGGGCCAGCCAATGGCTTAAAAAACAAAACAATAAAAAAAAACAAACCCACAACCCGAAACACAGCTGAAGAACTCCAAACCATCTCTGCTTTGTGTCCAGAGACTGAAACATAATTTGAACTGACTTGCTCAAAATCCCTTCATGGTGTGGGTAGTTAAAGCTATTGGGTATTTTGTTTACTTGTCTATAGAACGTGTTTCTGTTGAGTTCTGGCACTGCACACTGCTGCTTGTTTAAACATGCCTGGGAGGAAAGCCAGTGCGAAAACACTCTTTAAATCAATAAAAATAGTTGTAAAACTGCACAAACACTCCAGATTGGAACAGTTCATGATCTTCAGGATCAAGATGTGAATTTGTTTGGTGAACTGTGGATCTCTGCACCTACTTTGGTGATCAGGAAAATATGCGTGGCTATGGAGGGAAAACTGAGCTCTGAAAGAATCCAGATCTCAGAATACACTTAGTGTCTTGAACCTGTTTTCATCAGATTCGGAGCTGGTGCTTGATGGGTTAGTTCACTAACAGAAGTAGTATTATTACATTTTTATTTTTTTTTAAAGAGAAACTTGGGGCTTTTGAAATTCTTAATATAAATTTTCAAAGCTTCTGAGGGAAGATTAAAAATTTTGGTACAAGCAATTTTTAGAGGCTTAGGGAAAAAAAAACTACTTCTAAAACTGATTAATTTACTCCAAGATGTTCTAAAAATTAATCTTGTGCCATTTTTACTGAAATTATTTTAATAAGTACTTTTGATCTATTTATATACAGTCTCTACACATTGATAAAAATTCTAATTTAAACTAGCAATGTATGGTAAAGCTTTTTTCAAAAAATATTCCAACATTTTTTTAGACTGAAACCTGAAAACAATGAAACATGGATAACTTCATGTGCTTTACCAATTCTAAATTAGGGAGGTCATAAAAAGTATTCTGAAGCTCAGAAACCTTCCAAAGAGAAGAAAGTAACTTTTTTAGACAAATTTGATTTTTTTTTTTTTTCTTTAGAACCTGTTCTGATTTTTGCACTTGCTGGGATACTGTCAGATAACTCTATGTTTGAAGCACTGAGGTTTGTTCTGTGTTGTAGTCATGTCTTCCCACATACTGAGCTTTGGATGTTAAAACAAAAAATAACAATAGGGATGCAAAGTAGAGGAAGACCAGGAGAAGTGTGAAATCTCTGCACACAAACTGACATATATCACACCGTGCTAGCCAAGCCCAACAATCGATGCAAGACTTACAGAGCTAGATCTCAAGGCTTTGGAGCTGCAAAATTGCTTCCAGTTTGCTCCGGCTGCACTCACAGGAAGGGGCTGCGTTGCATGTTGCCATGCCCGCACAGGCCAGGTCTTTACGTGCAGCATGAAGAAGTAACACCCTGGGAAATTAAACAAGGAATAAATGAAGAAAACCCTTACCTATATCACTGGTAGTGAATGAACATCAAAACACAAACTCAAGCTAGGCAGCTTGATTTCCCCACAGCTGTGCATTCCCCTTTGGCTTATGCATAAATAAAGAAAAAAAAAAAAAGTAAATTCCCTGCCCATAAAGAGCACCTAATGCTAAGGATGAGAACAGCTTGGTCATCTGACAGTTTGAGCTGGAAGGTGTCTAGCCCAATTGGTGCATCTCCTGTGGAGTACAGCACTGCTACAACACAGTGTGTTTTGGAAATAGCTCTTGATTAACAATGTTCGGTGGAGTGGAAGCAAAAATAATTAGAAAGTATTTTAAAGCTCCCTTTGAATGTAATCCATGGGCAGTGATTTTAAGCAACCTGTCAGCTTCAACAATCTCAGAGATGACTCATGCAAGGATAAGTTCAAGGGCAGTGCTATCGCTCCAGCACTTGGTACTGCTGTTAGCATGAGAACGTGATTGCTATGCCTTTAAACGAGCATGTGCTTTTTTCCTAGGAGCTGTAACTTGTCTTTCCAGTTTGTTTTAAATGAGCACAAAGAGATACTTAGTGTTAGATCCTCAGATGGTGAAAAAAATAATTTCTGTGCTGATTAATCTCAGCTGCAGATGTGCCCCAACCCATGGTTTGGGCTTTGCTGAAGTGCTGACCTGACTAGTGGTGTTTCTGCATTGACCCAACGGGATTAGTCCTGAGCAGTGTGTATGTGTGCACACATTTACAGACATTTATGTACAGATATATATAAGACATCTCTTAAGTTGGAAGCCATGTTTTCGGAAAACCAAAGGCTTTGTCATAGAGGAATCACACAGGGTAGTCTAAGCCGGTCTCTGTAGGTGGGGGTAAGGAAGGGAAGCCAAGAAAATATCCACACAGTGCAGAGCTCAAGTGAGGGTCCTCAGGTGTAAGATATGGACGTAACTCCCAATTTCATCTTTCTGCACCCCAACTCTGCTTCTATGAGCACCTGACTACTCCTATGTGTAGCTTGAGTATAGAAGGCTCTTACATTGGATGAGGCCTCACAGCACTTCAAATTATAGTATCAGAAGTGTGCTTTCCTCTTGCACCTTTTACATAGACTGAGTAGTTTTCATTAATATTCATTTGGGGTGCGTTGACTCTTTCTGCTTCATTCCCCTTCTAGAAGAAATTCTGTGAGTGCAGCTTCTGACAAACTGGTTGTGAGGGCTAGTGCGAGCTGGTGCTGCACAATTGTGCTCTACAGATACATTTAAATGTGAGTGTGAATGTGCACAAGGGAAGACGCTCTTGTCGCGGAATGGTGTCAGGAGACTGGATGAGGCTGACTGCTGCTAATGATAATGTGGTCATATCACCAATGCCCTGATGAGACCTGATCTTGGGAGATGCTGAACTCTGTTGAGTTTATGCCTTGTGTGCAATCTCCATTTTTGCTTAGTTTTATTTATACATCCCATTCCATGGTGGCTGCCACATGGTAAAGGTTTAGTCTCCTGTGCTATTCCTGGGTGTTTGAAGTCATTCAATATCCGCTTATATTTTTACTTATCCCACTGATTATTGCTCCTCAGAATTGTGTGGACTGGAGTATCTGTCTAAAACCATCATGTTATGCTTAATCCTGTGGACATCCTGGTCTAATTTGTATGAGATCATATATAGTTTGGTTTGTGGATTGTATATTGCTTGGTATATAGCACACAACACTGCAGTTACAGGAATAGGTCAGTTCATCTGCCTTTTCTCCTTGCAGGGCTATAATATGCTAGCAGGTTTTCCTCTGTCTCTAATATAGTAACTTTGGATGGCTACATGTGTTCAAATCCAAAGTTTCGGAGTATGATTTAAGTCTGAAAAGTAAGGCATCTCTTGATTTAGAGTATCTGAAAGGGAAGAAAGGGTACTGCATCTAGACTGTCATGTTTTAATATAGCCGTGGATTCAAGTACCTCAATGATTACCCCTCTATCAAGAAACTACTCGATGGTACAAGTGCTGTAGGAGGTCATGGTGATTCCTCAGGCAGCTGTTCCTCCTGCTTCGTGCTATAGCATGTCTTCATGCTTCTATGGTATTAATGCCTCTGTCCATCCTCTTAGAAGAATGTTAGTGTGCTAATACTGTCACATCCAACACTGCTCAAATATTGGTGATATGCAGAAGAGGAGGCTTGGGAATTGTTGGAGTAGGATGAGGGGAAAACAAGGATCTGTAAAGAAGAGCAACTGGGGCTTCCAGAAGCAGCTCTGGGGGCTACAGGACTTGGAGGAGGGGCTGAGAGAAATGGCTTACAGACATAGCCAAGGACCATCTATTTGTAGCACCTAATTACTACCTGGTCAGAGAGGGCTTTAAAAACAGAAACCTGCTCTTCAACCTAGCTTTTAGCAGCCTGGAGCACAGGATTGCTTTTACATATGCAGTAACTGTAATCAGTTATGTGGTTATATATTTGCTTTTCGTGCCTTTGCTGTGAGGAAAGGTTGGGAAGGAATTGCCAGCTGGTGAGTCTGCAAATGGTCCCAAACGCGCCTGTGATGCTCCTGTTATTAGTATCTGACTTGAAGCGAGGTGGCTTTGCACAGCCACCTATGACTCATGCACTGCCATGTTTCTGCCTTCAGAGACATGTATTAGAGGCTGCATCTAAAGGTTTCTGAGAGGACTTAGTCATTGGAGTGCTTGAATTGAGCCCCACTGACATTTGGTTTGCTTTTTTTTTTTTTCTCCAAGTGAGAAGACAGGTTACCTTTAGCCAAGCAAGTGGCTGACTTAATCCCCTCCACCTGTTTAATTGCAGCCAAAAGTAGCTAGTAGTAACTTCAATAACTGGCCAAGCAGCCTGAGGGGAAGTAGGTTACTGAGAAAATGTCACCTCAGGTTTCTCTCCGTTTCTGGATCCTGCATGTACAAATGCAAAGACTCTGTTAGAAGAAGTGCAGTTTTGTGAATGATCCTTCTCTAGCAATGAGAGGTTTAGATTAACTTCATGCTCTGATGTCTCACTCTCGAGACAACTATAGAGACTAGTTCTCACCTTAGCTAGCAATCTTTTACTTGTCCCATTCTTCCTCCGTTGCCTCTGTAAGCGTTCAAGGCATGATTTGCCCACATGATGTGTTTGTGTAACGCGCTGGCCTGTGGTTACATGTCCACATCTGTGCCTGATCTGCAGAGGATATTGGTCTGTTATAGCTCCCAGCTGGCTAGCCTGGCTTTCCACCTCAAGCTGCATAGAATCCTGCTTTTATTGCTCTGCTGGTCCTGGTTTCAACCCTGGTGCTTGCCAAGATGGCATCTGCCTCATTTGTACAAAGCAGGGCAAAACTGGCCCTGATGTCAGCAAGAAATGTTACAGCAATAAAAATAATAAGAGGAAAAGTAGAAGGTGAGAATCTGGCCTGTGAGGCTTGACTTTCACTGTGGGTCACTGGTGGAAGTGTGTATCATCTACTCCGCCAAGTGGTATTTTTCCAGCATCCTTTACTACTTCTTTTTCTTCCTCCTTATCGGTGTAACACTGCATTTATAGGAATTCCCTCCCCTGCCTCCAATGCTTCCAGACATCAGCTCATCCCCAGCCCATTCTGATAGGCAGCTCCTTTTATGTTTGCTCTCTCAGCCTTACCATTTCAACAGAGCAGAATGCCGGTGTTGGTTTTCTCACTGGGAGTGACTCAGAAAGGGGATTTGTGTGTGGCTGGGTGCCAGGGAAGAAAACACACTGTCAATGTACATTAGTGCAATGCCAGGCCCTTCCTGGGCACAGTAACTTTCCTCTCAAGGCTGCTGTGTGCCAGGAAGGGAAGACGCATTGAACAGGGGAGGAGGCGGCACATGGGAGCAGCTTGTGCTAAAAACTGACCTGGCAAACTTAGATCGACTGCATGCCCTTCTGCTGGCACTCGGAAGGTACTTCTGCAGAAAACAAATAAAGGTCTCTAGTGTTGTCTGGCAGTTGTTCACGTCCCACCTGGTAAATGCTATGCCTGCATGTTTTGTGACAGATAGCTTTATTCTCTTGCACGTGTGCACTTGTAGGGTTCTGGGGGTGCTTTAGGTGGAAGATAGGATAAATTACTCAGATGAGAAGCAGACGCTCTGTTGTATACTGGAGTAAGTCAGGCTCACCCAGCCCAGTTCTGTACTCCTATCACACAAGTCTTCAGGACTCCTGGGTAGGGATAGTGTGGAGAGGTTGAAGGCTAGTTGGTGTTACACAGAAAATTGACCTGTGGGGCAAATGAGGAATGGGAATTTTGCCTAGTGTTAGTGGCAGATTTTTACCTGTCCTGTCTGCAAGTATCACATTCAGAACACTGCTGGGATGTTAATTCTGTTCCTAGTGTTGCATAAGGTGGCATGGTTTCTTACTGGGAGATGTGTGGTTAAGGGGCAAGGTAATTTATCATGGTGCCACCTGTTACCATTATATGGATACCTGATCTGACCTGCTGGAGGACTTGTGAGATCATGTTTATTATGGGAAGCATAGCTGAGATAAACACATGGGTTTTCCTTGAGGCTAGTCCATTCATATTCAGGTCTCAGGTGTTTGGCACTCATTCAGGGCCAAATTTGGATACTCTTGTGAACACTGTAGTGCTTTGCCTTCTCTTGGATCCATGGCAAGGGCCTGTTCTGCATGAGCAAAGGGTCTGACATGCCCAAACCTCCCACCTGCACATAATACGCAGCAGGGGACATCAAGGGACCAGTAATCAGGAAAAGAACATGTTTCTGAAATAGGATTAACTTGTATTTCCAGAGGTTGATGGGTGTAACTTGTGGTGTCTACAGATACAAGAGAGACAAGGCCAGGAAAAATACAGTTATATTTCTCACTGAGCCCTGCTGGGAGAGAGGCCGGGAGAAAAGTCAGGCTGTTCATAAGTGCCTTCTGGCTCACAGGCAGTAGAAATGAGGCTCCACACTCAGTCTAGGGTTTTTTCTCACCTGTGCCATAGAAATGTATGATCTTAAATCGGTTAATGAATCTCAGCTTGCACATCTTGAAAAAAGATGTTCTAACATTTACCAGCTTCAAGAACAACGAAGCTTAGTTACATTTTCAAAGCTCTTAAAAACCCTCTGGAGGGAAACTGCCATGTACATTCCTAAATACAGAGTACCTTGGTAGGAGAGCATGTGTGAAACTTTGATTCTGCTTAGATTTAAAGCAAACGTAATTACAAGTAGTCTGGTTTTGACTGATTTATTATCTGTTCAGCAAGTACAAGAGTGGAAAAGGGAAGCGTTTTTGCTGCGAGTAAACCTTAGTGCTGTAGACTCTGAGGTGCTAATAGTGTCCACCTAGCTGAATGAGATAGCTGAAGAGAGCAGGATCACTTGGCTATAACTACAAAGTCTTCAGGACCCTTCTGCAAGAGTGAATAGTAGGGATGTTATTGGTGCCAGCTTTGTATCTGGAGGGAGAAGTCTTATGGGCAAGACGTGGGCAGCCCTGCACAAAGCCAGCAAGCTGATGACAGGAATGGGACTGAAAGGACAAAAGGAGCCATATGTAAGCACTCCAGATTCTTATAGATCAAGAGAAGAATAATAATTGCAAATAGCAGATTCTGAGTTGTTTCATGCAGCTGTGAATACTTGTCTCTGAAACCAGCCATGAGATGAAAGTGTGTGAGAAACAACGGCTTTCCAAAACTGTTCTCCAACTCATGCAGAGAGGAAATGCACAGTGTGTTTTAGAAGCTGGCTGAAGGAAATGTTCTTAACTTTTTCCTGTCTTTTCCCCTAGTGGCTTCTTTCCTTAACATCCCAGTCTTTAAGAAAAACTCATGTTCTAATGTAACAAAAATATAGTTCCTCTCTATTTTTAGGAATAACATAAACAAATCTAATAACCAGAGAGTGATGGTGGTCAGGGAGCTCAAATTGGCTTTGGTTATTGAGCAGAAATAGATGTGGACTCAACCAACTGAAGATCCCATAAAGTGTATTTCTTTTCCTTTTTTCTCTTTTCCTGGAACTATTATGATTTTGGGATCATGTATAAATAAATCTGGCCAGCAGACTTGGCCAGAGGTTTGGAAAGATCATTTCTTACGCTTCTTCTGAAGAATGACTAAAATTAAGCATTAGAAGTTTTTACTGATAACTGTAAAACATTATTGGGTGATTTTTCTGTTCAGTTTCCCAAATGCTAAGCTAAGGTCCGGTAGTTATTGGGAAACTTAAGTCCTACTCTGAGGAGAAAAAAGAAAGCATTAAAAAAAAAAATATCCTTGAGGGATAAACAATTTGAACGAGAGCAGTAAGATGATAAAAATGAGGCAAAAGCAATATGTAAGCAGGCTTTTGGCAGAGTGTTTCCTAATTGCTGGCTTGTTGGTCTAAACTCAAGGAGCTTCAATGCTCGAGGCATTTAAAGCATTGGAGAGCTGCACAAAGCATTGGAGAGCAGATAAATACTGTGCAGGGTTGAGAGGGAGGGTAAACACTGCAAGAGCCAATAGAGGTTCCTCTGTTTCAAAGCTAGCATCGCCCTTGGACCAGCTCCTTGGTACAGCTTTTCTCAATCTCAGCAAAAGGCTGGGGTGAGTGGGGTGTTCACTGGCCAGGAGGCTTTTTGTCTTACTTGATAATATGAAGGTCTTTTGAGCACATTACACTCTTGAATCCTCTCAGCTTGAGGATTCTACCTGAACAGGGATACTGGTCTTTAGGAACTAGTAAAGTATGCACTAAATAACAAGGATCCTGTGTTGGCAGTGGTAAGTAGACCAGAAAGTCAAGGAAGATACTTCAGCATTTTCTGTCAGTTAGTACCAGAAGGGTTGGGTTTGCAGCAGGACCTAGGTTGTATTATGCAAAGTATGTGCACAGACACTGGAAAGCTGGAGTCAAGCCCTGACCGTAAACTGGGAAGCCCAGGGATGACTTTTGCTTTCCCACATCCTGTAATATGCTTTTGGCCACAAAATTACTGGTTGAAATAGGAACAGAAGCCAGTCAATGATCTGACTGTTGCTCCCTAGCAGAGGTTTTTGCGTCAGGCCCAACTCAGGATGTTTTCACAGTATTTGGCCTATGATGTTTACAGGTGGGATTTTCAGCCAAACACCTGCTTTGTAGGTTTTAAAGGAGCAAGGGAGGTGGATCCCTGGTGGATTGGTGGTGTCTGGATTTAAAGCATGTGTGGCATCATAAACTTGTGTACCTAGAGTGGTTGACAGGCACAAGCCACGCTGAGTGAGCTCCTCTGTTTGGAGCAGGCCCTGAGATACAAGCTCAACTAACCCCTAGATGAGGAGGAGGCTATTTATACATATGCAATGGAAGAGAATAAACTGTTCTGTATGCAACAGCTTTAGAAAGTGTTTGAGATTTAAATATACTCATTCCAATGGGTCCTTCCTCCAAAATGAACACGGCTTTTGTCAGGGAGCTGTCATGTCAGGGTCTATAGATCAAAGTCACATATAGGAAGGTTAGCTCGAGGTTGCATTTGGAAAGGAAGTTCCGTACATATGTGGACACTTCAGAAAGCCCAAATCAGATAATGGTTTCTTCTCTTTAACTAGTGTTCAGAAATACCTGGAGAGAGGTATGTTGTGTGTGTGTGCACTGAATTGGCAGAGGAGGATAGCAACACTAAAAGCATTTATCTCTTCTACAAGAGTGCCTGTTCTGACATGGGGGAAGGAGTCCATTGGTAGAGGGAATGAATTAATTTATGTTGTTCTCCCAAATGCAGACACATCCTGAGTGGTGGATCAACTTCTTTAAAGAAGCTTTGCTGGTTTTAAAAGGACCATAAGGGCAGTTGGTGCTCTTAAACCAGCCCTTTGTTCCTCATGAAGTGATGATTAGCTTCTGATTCATCTTTTCTGCATCCCTGGCTCCCATATTCAGCATAGGGTTTGGGAAGGAAACTCATACACCGTGCAGTCAGCACACTCAGGATCCTCCAAAGGGGCCATTAGTAATTACCAGAGAACAGCACATCCTGGATTGTTTTTTTTAAAACCCTAACCCGCTTTTAACTTTTTTTTTCCATGGAATACCTTTCTCAGTAGGCTTTTAGCTGAGGACATCAAGTAATGAGAGTGATCTCAGCAGCTGTGGGCAGCAGTACCCAGTTCTAACACCCTTGGCTTCAGAGCAACTGTCTTGCTGGGACACTGATTCCTTCTGGAGGGCATTGATCATACAGATCTGTGCACGCATTCACGTGTGCACTCACACAAGCCTGTGTATGCAGAGACCCATGTGTGGCCTTCCAGGTTTTATAGTGGTCAGCAGAAAGTGAAGACTAGAAGGGTTTGGTGGCTTATGTGTATTGAAAGGTGCCACGCAAGCTGACTTTCAGGTGTTAGTGGGTACAATACTGATCGAGTGTAAGGCCTTGGGGCCTCTCAGCATTCCCCCCAAAAGAAATTGCAAACCCAGTTAACCACATCAGGTGATGTGTCTCTACTAGACTAGAAGCTTAGCTTTTGAAACACCCATGTTTTACTTTTGCAGTGTGTGCACAGAATAAGTTGAACAGGTGTCCTCTGCATGCCCTTTATGTTAAGCAGCAGAAGGAAAGCCAAGGTAACAAGCACAGAACTGTTGAGTCCTGCTAGAAATGGATCTCTAAGTATATCTTCAAAGTATCTTCTTACTTAGTCATGAGGAGATGATGGGTTATTCATGAGCTCGGGTCCTAAATCACTGAAAATGTTTTGAAGACCTTGATAGGTACTTGATCAATATTAGTAAAACAGACTGGGTGCACCTTCCTAATGATAGTTGGATCCTTGGATTCTGTTCTTGATAGAGTGTAGCATCATGTTGTATTTATATGACACATAAACAGTATTTTCCAGAGAGCTTTACTAGTTGAGCCAAAAATGTTTTGGAAACAGAAGCTGTAGTGTTGAGAAACATCCTCTTCATCTGAAACCTGCCATAAGTCACTTCATGTCAGTGGTATCCAAATATCCTGTGTAAGTAATGTTAATGGGCAGGTCGATGCCAATGTCCCAGACTGTTGATGCAAACTGCAAAGTTGGTTGACCCAAATGAGCAGTTCTCAGAGGACTAAGGAGGCTTCAGACCTGAAGCCTGCCTGGAAACATGACATTGAGGAGAGGTAAAAAGGACCCTATTCCTCAGTAAACACAGTTTGAGCCAGTTGATAACTTGGAGCGTTTCCTTAGGTGTTCTTGTGGTCAGAGGTGCTGCATACCCAGCTGAACCCATCAGGAGACCACAAATGCATGGCCAGACCACCTCTTACATAGCTTCTGGGAATTGCTGGAGGTCTTACGCAAACCAAAGGCCCTGGGGCTCCTGCTTGGCCTACCTGCAGTGGATGATCTCCACCTGGAAGCTTCCAGAATACACCCTTTGTCTACCAGTGACTACTGGCTCTTGGGCTGAGGAAGGCAAAAGCACCAAGTGCCTTGCAGTGAGGTCTTCCTTGGATGTCCCTTCTCAGCAGGCTGCTGCTGGCAAGAGCGCACTCGGTGCTTCATTCGTGCACTGCTACCTCCATGTGTGCAAGAAGCGTGCCAGATGTTGGTGTGCCTGCTGCTCTGAGAGCTCAGCGGGGGCTGAGCAGGTGGCAGCTCATCACCCTCCTCAAGGGAGGTGCTCCAGAGGAAATTTGTTCCAACTTGAACTTAGCCATTCCCCTCGTGTTACAGTGCATGTCAAATGGGATAGCCAAGCCAATGCATCACCTGTTGTTGGTTTTTTGGTTTTTTGTTTTTTTTTTAATCTTCCAGTCAGTAGGTTTGCCTCACCCACTCCTTCTTTCATAAATACTTGTGTTTTAAAATGCTGCCATTGTTTTGTTCACCCCTCCTGGAAATGATACAGCTTGGGGATCCTTGCACTATATCTGGATTTCAGGCAGGCCAGTGCCTGCAAGAGGCAGATTCAGTTTTGCCTAAAACTAGAACAAAGACTGAACTTATATATGAATAATCAGTGTTTTTATAGGTACTGTGGTTCTTGAAGCAATTTTCTTGGATTTTCTCTTGTTGTGGCTGAACTAACCCCATGCATCTGATGAGAAGCAGCAAGGAGGTCTTCCATCTTTCAAGACACCAGAGGAACTGGTTTAGGGTTTTAACAAGAAGGATCAGAATAAATTCCAGGCCTCATCACAGGAAGTACCTCAATGCTGAAATCTGGAATGTTTTGAAACCTGCTTAAGAGTGGGATAAACAAGAGTTCGCAGAGTACGTGAAATGTAACTGTACAGTGCAATGTAGAGTAGAGCACTGCTGAATGAGAGGGAAATCTAGTTGAGACAGTTTAATAAAGGGCTTGATTCAAATCCTGTAAAAGTCAGTAGGCATCTTTGCTTCACTGAGGACCTGGGTTAAAGTATGCTTCAGTCAGTCCCCAGGGTCAGAATATACCTGAATTTCCAGATGCTATAACTGCAGATTTTATTTTATTGAACTTCTGAACCTACCTTCCCTCTACATCCAAACAAGGAAGCATGGGGGTGTAGCACAGGAAGTCCTAAAGAAGCCAGGCTAGTGACCAGAAGACCAGCATCCTTTCTCCAAAGCACAATTTTTTTGAGATGGACCCAAGAAATCCTGTAGATGATAACAGAACAACTAGGCTAAAGGTGGAACTTTCTTTCTAAATCAAGTTCTTATTTATAGGGTCTAAAGAACCCAAACTTATGACCCTTTCTAACTTTTCCCAACATCTATTGCTTGTTTCCATGTGTCTAACTCATGGTTTTGGAGAAGAGGAAGATAATTCTATTTTTGACTGCAGATAAGTGCTTGTGGTATAAGTAAAGACTTTGGTTGCTCTTGCTGCTTCCATGTGTACATGACATTGCCAGCTTTCCCTATACTATTGTCTAGGCTGTATAGCCCCATCATGCCCCCTGTGATTTATCATCAGCTTGAACAATGTAGGTCTTTGCTTCATGCCTTTGTGTGTAGGAATCTTTCACGCATTTTCATTGCCTGTTTCTAGACTCTTTCCAGGTTTGCCACAGGGTTGGAATGTGATGTTTTGGCCAGGATAAGCTATTGCTAAAACTGGAAGCTTCGATCTTTAAAACAGTGATGAATTGAACTAGACTGGTGGGCAGCAAAGAACCAAGGGAGGGAGGGAGATATGCCAGCACTTGCAGTAGTTCATACCAGCTGTAATTACTGCTATCAGGTTATATTATAGCCAGATGGATCAATTTGGTCTCCAGCCCAAATCTATTCTTTGCATAATCCAAACGAAGGCAACAAAGTTGTGCCTTGGATGAATCTCATGTCTTGATCCAGACTGCTCTGTCGTTGGCAAGATATCTCTTATTTGTCTTGCATGTTTGCCTTTTCTCTCTCAAACCACATTGCTGGATCCTACATGGCTTTTAATGGGGGAGGGTAGAAAAGGCTTATGAGGGTGTATGTTATGTACACCTGAGAATCCTGGAGACAAGATCTGGTGGAAAGGGAGTGATTGCTGTTAGGGGATCATGCTGTTATTTCACATGGGGAAAGCTCAGTGGGTGCACACCTGCTAGCTACTGGGTACATGAAAGGAAGGAAGGAATATGCAATTATGTGGTAGTTGGGGACAGTTAAAGTGTATAATAAGGATTGTAGATGACAGCAATTACATTTCCCTAGCAAATAAGTTAGTTCCAGATTGCTGGCTGAGCGTGTGAAGACAGTGCCTAGTCCGAGTTTCAATTCTCTATCTCTTGCTATCTCTCCAGGTTTTCTTCTGTCTGCCAAGTATGTATTTTGAAGGAGCATATGCAGAGGAAAAGTAGCTCTGCAACCTGTTGGAGTCCTGCTAGAGTGCCAGTAGAACTAGCATGGAGATTTCTTTCTCAGTTCTGACCTTGCAACCCTTCCACACAGGGGCTGGCCGGAAAAGCATTTGGCCTCCATTCTCCTGCTAACAATGGCTGTGCTCTGTTAATTCTCTTTTGGGTGACAGCCGTTCCCTAAAGAGAACATTTTCGTGATTATGGCCAGCCTAATCTAGTCAAAGATTGTTGCTTTAAAATATGCAGGATGGATCCCTCACATGGTATAAATTGACATGGTGGTATCCAAGTCACACTGTGGATCTGGTCCATCTGTTTTAAGTGGTTGCCCTTTGGGTTTCTCTCCTTGATTTACAAGTGGTCTGTGGATTTTACTCAACTTTCAGGAGTCGGAGGGCTTTTGATTTCACCATTGCCCTACAATAGTAGCAGTTGTTTTTTCCATGACTGGTAAACTTGTTGTTGCTCTGTGAACCTATCAAGTTGACGCCCTCCTAGGAGCATCTGACAGCAACAGTTTTATAAATCAGAGTGGGGAAGGAGCTGGTCCCTCTGCCAAAAACTCTATATCACCTTTCACTCTTGCTAGATGCAGGGCTTTTCTATGTCTCATTTCTAGTGGGCTTTCTTTAGTAGGTATGACCCAAAATAATTGAAGGTCACCATTATTTCACAGGAACAAGCTCTTGCTTGAGGGCAAGACCCTATTTTCAGGAACCAGGCCAGGCTGTCTGTGGAAAGGGGTGCTGGAGGATGGGGAGACACTTGTCTCCAGAGTAGTGCCTGGCACCACTGCTGGGAAAGGTTTCTGGCTACTGAAGTACCTGCCTGTGGGGAAAGGAGGAATGATACCTGTAGCCTGGGGGTGGGTCTGCCCTCCCTTGCCCATCTGGGTGATGCAGTGTAACTCCTGGGCTGTAGGACAGTAATGGTGGCTGAGTTCAGATAATGGGAGGAGCATTATAACACTGCCCTGTCCGACAACTGAACTACACTTTTCTTTGGTGATTCATCTCTGTTTCCTTTTGGAAAAGTTTTCGTCTCCAAGCTGTTATTTTGGCTGTGTGTCTGAATTATTTTTCTGTTTATATCCAACTTTTTGAGATGGGGCTGAAGGTAGAGTTAATAGCCAAACAAGCTGCAACCCCCATCTAGCTGCTTTTTGCTTTTAAGGAAATGAAGTCATATTTATGTGCAGAGGTAATCCAGAAATGCGAGCTCCTGCCAAGACGTTTGTTTACACAAAGCTTAAGGGAGGCAATGTTTGTGTGTGCCCAAAGCTTGATCAACTACCTTACATTAGATGGAATTAATAAATGTGGCAAATGTTTCAGTTCAGATCCTAGTGAGGCAAAAGCTTATCACCAGCAAACCCAATATTCCTTGCCATCTAGGTGTGCCTGGGAGCATGCGAGGCAGTCTGTACTCACCCAGCCTTGCTGCAAGTAGTGCTATGAATTTCTGTCATGCTGTCCAGCTGAGATGGAAAAGTGATTTAAAAACGCCTTTTGAACCATTTCCCTTCCATTTTAGCTAGTTTGTTTGGTTTGACTATTTATGTTTAGAAGAAAAAAAAAAAAAAGAGAAATCAAAACAAAGAGAAAATACTATGTATAAGTTGCAATGGAAGCATGAACAGGGCTGTTGACTTTCTTCTGGCTCTGTCTGGTTATAAACATGTGAGTGTTATTCCTTTTAACTGTTTCCCTTGATGTATGGGAGCAATGAAATAGGAAATACCTTGCAGTGGCTGAACAGCCATTGACATCTTTCAGAGACTTGGAAACTTGTTTTTTAGAAACATTTTGTTTTATGAGGTTTATATATATATATATATATATATATATATGGGGGGGGGCACATGGGAATAATGGGAAAACGGAATCTATGCATGATTATGGTTGTTCTTGTGCTTTTTTAGCATTTTATCATTGCTGTAATCAGGGCCCTGAAAACTGATGTGTTATAACAGCATCTTTCTTGTATCTTTGTTAGCTGTGCCACTGTTTTCTTTGCCTAGTACTTCACAATTAACTTGAGAAATTAGTGTTGTTCTCCTTGTCTTACCATTTGAACTAGATAGATACAATGTAGCCTGAAAGAACTAGGGGTTAACTTTTATGAAGTACCACTGACAAAGGGAAAGAAATCACTGGTAAACAGTTTACCTTCACCAGTCCCATCAATCTTAGTGGAATCCACCTTGTTCTTTAGGAAAGCTGCCAGAATTAAGGAATTCTTCAAAATGAGAATAAATGTGTAGTGGGTCTTATCTACTACCTTTGCTCTCAGATGTCGCCCTATAGGCTCAAGCAGTGAGTAATCATCTAAGACCTTCACCTGTTCAAGAACAAGCCAAGATCTAGAATTGAGGTGAGGAAAAATGCTGTGACTGTGTAGAGGGTTTCCTCCAAATGCCAGGACCTGGAAGAGAAACTACACAGCAACTCTGAGGCCAAACCATAAACTGTATTCCTTTGCTGACCTCAGCTTCTCAAAGCTAGCTCTCAGCATAAACAACTTCAGGAAAAGCAACTTGCCTAATAGGAGTCTGTGCATTTACTAAATCAACATCTGCCTTTGCACCCATTGCTTCCTTTTTGGTAAATTGAGGAACAAAGCGCTCTGAAAAAGATGCTTTGCTGGAAGCTGAGTTGCCTGGAAAAGGCAGTGGGAGTTCATTCTGTCCACTGGAGATTTGTAAACTACACTGTAGTTAATAAATGTGGCAAATTAATTTCCAACTCTTCCTTATGTCAGGCTGATTTTCCTAGTTCATCTGCACAACCCCAGATCTACAGATTCTGTAAAGGCCAAACCTATCATTTAGGAAGTGAGGTTTGCTTCTGTAGAGGAAGTAAGGGTTGGTTTTAGAACTTTCGTGTCACCCACTGTTTAGCGGTCTGGACACGCAAAGACAGCTAGAAAACACCAAGGCTGCTTTACAAAAAATGGCATGAGAATGCTGTTGCCAAAATCTGTCACTGCATCTCCAGAGCTTTTTTCCTTATTTCTCCTTCTACCCTTACCCCAAAGGCTGAAAACAATAAACATTTCCTTTTTTTTTTTTAATGAGCAATATTTCATTGACTATTATTCAGATTTTTAAAATTTCAACTATGTACTGTAGAGCACTTCATGAGAAAAGAATGGCACTGAGAGCAGGAATGTTCAGCAAAGAGACTTCTTTAGCCCAGAAGAAAGCTTTAATAATAGGAAAATAATTTCTAATCAGAATAGGAAGCAAAAGGTGAAGTTTTGAGCCACAGAGCAGAAAAATATTCTGAAGAGGTTTTCAAATAAGAAACGTCAACATGAAATGTCAGTGTTGCCTAGCAAAATAAAGGTGATCAATATGTCAAAGTAACAACTTTCATTTTGAATTGACATTTTGAAATGAAAAACACTTCCTGTTGAGATGTTGGCTTTACTCCAAGACTCTTTCAATTGGAAAATTTAATAAAAATCGATATTTTCCTTTGGAAAAATTTTAGCTCAGCCTGACCTATGTTCTCTGAGGGAGCTTGTTTTATTCTGAAAACTTCAACTAGTATTAGGTAAGATATAGTAAACCACCTTTTCAACTTGCTTTAGTGTTGGCATAAATGTTTTTTGTCTTCCTACAGTGTTCTGGTTTCCTTAGCATTTGGAAATGATCTTGTTTCCAGAGCTACCACAGCATGTTAGGAAGGAGTTATATTCAGGTGCTCCTGTGAAACTTTTGCTCTTTTTCATTAATTATTCATAAACTAAATCAAACTTTATTATAAGCTAAATATCCATGCTTTGCTTCTCTTAAAACAAGCTGTTATAAAGGTATTAAAAAGGAAAAAGGGAACAATCTCCAGATGATTAAATAGAAATAGTGCCTAGTGGAAAAAGTCGGGGGGGGGAGGGGGGGGAAGCAGGGAGGAGGAAATAGCTGTGAAAACACTTTTTGAACAAATAGCTGTGCTTTAACTTTGTATTGCAAGGTTGCCTGGATACACTGGAAGAAAAGGGATCCTTCTATATATATTAGCTAGTTTAGTGTTTACTGCTGGAACCTGGAATGTAACTCCAGGCACTGTTTACAAATGTTTGGGATGAAGTAGTTCCAGAAAACCAAACAACGAGGGGAGGGAGGGAAATTATCCCCAAACTTGTTTCTGTTTTCTCTGTCATGTTGCTAAGTATACTCTAAAATAGTAGGTAGATGGTAGCTTACGTAATGTGAGGTGGAGGAAGGGGGACACTCACATGGGCTATTGTAGAGCTAGACTAGATGTGCGTGGAAGGGTCCGTGGTAGATGAACCTGCATGCAGAGCAGAGGTGGATGAGTGCAGCATTTGATGAAGTAAGGCAGGAAGGGATTTGTAAAAGAAGGCTCCCAGTCTGGGTTTGTGATGTTCCTGGAAGTGCATACCGCCCTAGAATGGGAGTTGGAAACCTCCTGTCTGATCCTACTTGGCCATTCCATCTACCCCAAGCACCAATGTAGCACTGTGCCTTGCAGTGATGTGACACCAGTGATGTCTGTCACATACTGCCCGCTTTCCCTTTGTGCTCCTTGCGGGGATGGGTTGTCTGTGCCTTGAAGCGTCCTGTCATTGTAAACTTTTAGATGCGTGTGCATGATGTATATTTCTGTAATCCTCAGTGCTTATGGCTGTGAAAGCTGCTGGAAGAGTTGTGTTTTGGATTGGCAAATGGGAGGTTTGTGACAGTCCTTAGCTCCTGGGAGGTTTCTAGTTCTTGGTTTCTGGTTCCAGAGAGCGTGAGTTCTCTGCGGTGTTGAAAAAGGATATCCCAATTGATCGTCAATGCACATCATGAATGTCTTGAAGGCAGGAGGAAATAGTCCTTCCACAGTTTAGATCTAGGGCGCTGTTCTCTTTTTGTTTGGTTGGGTTTTTTGTTTGTTTTTTTGTTGTTGTTGTATGCTTTCAGTCTTTTTAGTTATGTTGTGCTCTGTGATTGTACCTAACTGTGGAGGGGTAGGGAGGTGTTTTTGAGATGAGATACTCCTTGATCTTGGCATCGTTTTTCTTGGGCTTGAAACTGTTCCACTTAATGTTTAGTTTTATCTGATTTTATTGACCGTTCTTCCTTGGTTGGAAAAGGAACATGTTCTTCTATCTAGCCTTTAAATTCATACTTGAATTGAGACTTTATCAGTATTGATACACTAAAAAAAACATTCAGGGTCATGTGTGAGCATCACAATTGATCTGTGCTGTATATCGCAGCCATGTGTGATTTCACAGTGGATGGAACTGTGCAGCAGATCCTTACCACCTCACCCAGGATGAGTCACCATGAGCTTTTTTCCTGTCATGTTGATGACATGCAGCGAAAGATTCTATTTCTGCCGAGTATGGAGCAACAATGCAACTTCACTGCCTACTTTACTGCAGTTTTTTGCAAATCTCTGGGAACTGCTATTTCAGGAGCCCCTAGACAGCCAGACCTTAAAGTTCCTTTGAAGACAAACTCAGTCAACACATTTCATGATCATATTTTCATTTTGACAGTCATTTCTACTATGCTGGGGCATCTCTCCTATCTTTCTACCTTGAAGAGTTAGCAAATGATGTCAAATGCATTCAGTGCAGAGAGACAGCCCACTTTACCTGTCAACACTTGGTTGTGTTATACATTTAGGTCTAAACATTATACTCGTTAAGGGGCCTTCTTGATGCCAGCAGAAATTCAGAGTGAGTTTGTGCACAGGCCACAAGTTTTAGTTGGATTTCAGTCCCCTTGCACTTGCTGAAGAGGAGAGTTTGCTGTTTGTATAGCTACGAGGACTTAAAGGGTTTCTCACTGCCACCCTGTTGGAATTAAACCCTTTAAAGGTCTGTCATGGACTTTCGGACTGATCCCTAGACCATGCAGCCTCCACTGCTGCCTCCAATTCTCTGCCTGTTCTGTGTGTAAAATGAAATACTTCATTTCTCAGATGTCAAAAATGCTTTTCACCAATCCTTAGGCTAGAAAAATCAGTAGTCAGCGAAAGCCAGGTATTTGAGATGTTTACCTCTGACAGGAAAGCACACACTGTAAAAAGTGTAAAAAGTGACTGTTTTCAATGCTGTCTCTGTAATAGCAAAAAGATGTTCTTGGGTTTTGTAAGTATGTCTCATTTGCGTACCTTCATCGTATCTGTGCCTGCTTACACTGCAGACTGCAGCCTTGTGCGGAGATGCTCAGGATACCTAGTTACAGTGGCACAGAGTTCACCATGACTTCATTTACCTGGCAGAGCTTTCTGCAAGAAGCTGCAGCCAAGGGTCCTGGAGGGCTATTGCTGCTTACAAACCTGTTGACTCTCTGGATTTCTGCTGATGTATGCTACATCAGTCAGAGATGTGAAGTGTCAGCCTCTCAAGTGTGTAAAATTCTGTCATTAGACACCTACAGGGTAGGTGAAAAGAGTGTATTTTTAATGGTAGGCCTTATAATGCTGCAGGGCATGGAAATGGAGGGAGAGGATGGGATGGTTTTGGCAGATCAATATGAAGTGCAGCTTTGATATCACCAAATGGATATTAGCGGTGCTCTGCTGCTGCAGCATAGTGATACCCTTCACCAGGGACATGCTTTACACCTGGCTTCTTGACTGATATTGCTGTGGTAATAAAGTGTTTCTGTTATTTTCATTTGTGTGTGGATATTTGTGTCATGTACTGTCCCAGCACTAGAAAAGATGATCAAATTAAAAAAACACATCACAGAAAGCATTGCAGGATGTGTATTTGTAGGGACATTGGAACACAGTAATTCACTGTTTGAACAAAGGAATTTTGGGCGCTAGCAACTCGGCTTTAAAAAGCTACAAACAGGTAGGGAAATAATCAAGAAAAAGGTGAGCTGGTAGGAAACAAAGAAAATAGGCTCCTTTTTAATGCTTAGGGAATTAGTTTAGTTATATTCTGCTCTTCAGATTGTTTGCTCTGATCTGAATATCTATTTACCCTTCACTCTATCAACTGAAATGTTTGCCTGCCTAAAAGTTCATATCACCTTGCAAACAAGTTCACCTAAAGAAAACATCAGCCTTAGACAAGTTGGAAGGAAAGAAAAAAGGAGGAAGAAACTAAGAGAATAGGAAAGGAATGTGTTTGGGCGACCTCAGAAAAGTGTTCTGTGTGTTAGCCAGTGAATCTTAAACAATATTAACTACTTAGCAACAATGATTCTGTTTTGTTTAACTAACAAAGGATATTGTGAGCAGATATGTGCATCCAGGGCAGATAAGGTTTGCAGTGGACAGTTCTTTTATTGGCCTGGCATTTGATAATTCACTCAAATTTAGCTATGGGATGAGAATTATGCATATTTGCTTCTTACTGAGGCAGAGGTTAGACATAAGACTCCCAGTAATTTTCCAGTTCCTTGCTAAATTTAAATCTTAATAGAATGGGGCCCAGCCTGTCATCTTTATGTTTTCATGCCAATCCCAATGGAGTGGGGAACCAAAGGGTAGAATTTAACTTGTCTCTTCCCTCAATAGAAGAGTAGAACTTTTGTGTTTGCATCCCTTTTCCGTTCAAGATCTCAAAGCATGTGAATATTCTCTTTATGTCAGTGGAAACCAAGACATGGAGCAGTTCAGTCACTATTCAGCCTATGATGTCAAGGCAGCAAGCTGGTTTGTTGCACCCCACATAATGAATTGTAGGAACACACCCTCTGAAGTCCTGCATTTAAGTACTATAACACCCTATAAAGAAGAATAAACTGAGGGAGAAGATGCTGATTGATTGCTAGCCTGCAGCTATGCAGGAGGCCAATGGCAAGGCTGGGAACAGACCCTGGGAATCCTGGATTGCATCCCCATATCAAATTGCTAGATGTGCCTCTCTTGCTTTGAGCAATCATTTCCCTTGCTAAGGAAACTTTTTTTGAAAGATTTGAGTCATTAGCCAGAAGTCAAGAATATATCAGGTTTTTTGGTTTTTATCTCAGATGGCTCAGGACTCCCTTAGTTCCGCTGCACTGGACTGCCCCCACTGTCACAGCTGCCCCACTTCACTCCTAGCCACAAAAGACTGGATTTCATAGGGTGGGAGGCTAAAATTCTCTTGCCGCTTCCCCTCAGTCTTACAGTGCAGGCAGGAAAATAGGATAAATCTGGCCAGGTTTGTGTTGCCAATGAAAGCCTTTTCTATCAAAAAGGAAGAAAAAAGCCATTTCTCTGCGTTCACCATCTTAAATAAAAAATGGAATTATTCCTTAGTAATCAGGGAAATTAAATAAAGCTGAGGAGACAGAACATAAGGGTGTAAATTTAGTTATTGAAGTGCTGGTTTAGACACAAGAGGAGGACATGCGTTTCATGGGAAAATGCCTTTTAACCTGTCAGTCTTGCTGTTGAGAATTCTCTAAATGGAGAATTTCTTTGGTGTCTCTCTGAATGTGAATGCCACACACCCAACCTGGACCAACCCTAAAATATCCAAAGCTGAGTTGAAATGGCCAGCTGTTTTCTTAGCTTCTCACCCCAACCCTTTAAAACTGCACTCCTCCCATAATCCCAGCACAGATTTCCATGAAATTCTAGATCCCAGCTTGTCTGACAGGATTGGGTCATGCTCGAACCTTCAGCATGACATTGGTCATGTTTTCTGCTGACACCAAAGCCAGATGGACTGGAGAGCATTAGAAGATGTATTTTGGCTGAACTGCTCCAGCTCCTGAATCACGAACAAAGCACAGAGGCAGGCACTGGGCACTCTTGTTGTTTGCTTGCATATATATAAATGGTTTATATTCATGTATCTCACAAGGGTTTTGTAAGGATTAGTTAATATTTGCGAGGCATTCATGGACATGCACTACATTAAGTATTGTGAGCCAGTTCCTTCCTATTTAACTTGCATGGCCTGATAAAGGATGCTGGTTTTCCTTTCTGATCTACATCTCCTTAACACAGCAACCTTCTGCTGTTTGACTTCTCCTATCTTCAGCTGTTGGACAGGAACAGCAAAGCCTGAACTCTTATTCTTCACAATGATTTGCCCTTTTAGAGGAGAGGAAGGGGGAAGCCTGTGCAGAAGAAAGTGTGTGACACTGCATAGGGCTTGAAATGAGCAGAAAGTTGCCCTGCAAAAGAAAATTAATATAGGCCTTTCAGAAAGGTGGATTTCTGAGCATAAATGTAATCTCGGAGTGGCTTTCCTAGCCTGTGATTAGTGCTTTTGGTGGGTTCTGCATCAGAGTTGAAGGGCTCATTTGAAAACTTGTTTGCTTTTCCAGATATATCAGTTGATCTGTTGTTATCATTCCCCATAAATGTGTTGGATTTCTAGTATCTTGTGAAAAACCTATTTTTATAATCTCATTGAAACTGAGTCATTGAAGATACCTGGCAGGGAAAATGGTTTCGGTAGGCCTTTTTATTTCCTCATATGTTGTAGATGCAGTGTCAAAGGGTGAATTTGCTCACCAGTTTGAACTACAGTCAACTTCTGCCCTGCCATATAAATATTTTTATTGGTCCATGCAATTCTTTGCATATTAAGTAAAATGTTTCTTCTAATTAAATTTCTGTTACCTTTCATAAGCCAGGGTCTTAATCTTTTTCCTTCTACGGGGTGGGGTGAATGCCCTTTTCCTGGGACAGCTGCAGGCAGGCCAGTCTCATGAGGCTTCTGACGCGCACTGGCATGAACTTCGTTCTGCATTGCTTTCTCTGTGCTAATGCTTTTCAGAGCTCCCCAAAATCATTAAGCCTAGGAAAAACCTATTGGCAATGTCCCAGGGCGAGTTAGGCACCACTAAATGTGGAGGATGGTATTCTGGTCTGGTGGAAGGTCATCCGTTTTTGCCTTCAGAAATTATGTGGGAAGACTGGAACGGGGAGGGACAGCAACTCTTGGCTGGTGTGAACCTCAGATGGAGGGACTTTTGGTACAGAGGGGCAATGGCAGATGGGGCAAGCACTTGAGGCATGCAGATGCAGGAAAATCACTGCTAGTGACAGAACTGATGGTGACTTCATCTGGATCATGGTTTTGATCTGGTAATTCCAGCCACTCAATACTGTTGACTTTCTGGAAAAAGTAAAGAAATGTCATGACTGGTCCTGGCAATTATGGCCATTCTGGGGCCATATGTGTATTGTCTAGTTCCAAGCATCATGTATGTAAGTGATCATGGAGAAGCCATATTGTAACACATCTAGAAAATTCATCTTCCCTCCGATTTATCAGCTGTAATTACAGGAGGCGTTTACCTCTCTCTCACTATGGAGCGGTAAATGCTAGGGTAAAAGAAGAACCTTTTTAGCAAAGGAAAGAGAGATTTTTAAACTGGATTTAGTAATTTTATGCCCAAAGTTAGTTATTTTAACCCTCTGATATGAGGTATAGAGGGATCTTTTTTACAAAGAGCAGTGGGAGCAAGCAACCAAGGTCATCTTATCCACTCCAGCTGCCAAACTGTATTCTTCACTGCAATAGCAAAAGACAGGATTGGACAATCCAGAAGGTCCTTCCAGCCCTGTATTCCTAAAACATGTATTGAGTAATAAATGTAAAGGTCAAGGAAACTCACTGGGTGGAGGCAGGGTAAATTACTGTTTGTAACTCATATGCTGAGTTATGTATGCCAGACCTTGCCTCGTGTAAACTGGCACAGGCTTTGGCAAAGATGCAGTGGTCTAGCTCAGCTGAGTGTTTGCCCCTTGGTGCTTTAAAAGTTAGCAATTTAATGCACAAAAAATATAGCAAGGGGTGGGTGGGGTTGTTCTTTTTTTTTTTTTAATTTATTTTTTTTTTATTGCCCTTTAGTCTGTTCCTGACTTACATTAGCCATCAGTTTTACTTCCCTGGGGTGTATGTTTCAAGCCAACAGATCTGACCATTTTCTGGACAGTAACCCTGGACTCTCCTTTTTTTCAAAGCTTGCCTCCATTTCCTTCTCCCTGCCCTGTCCCAGCTGAGCTTTTGCAAATTCACCTCTTCCATGGTAGCCTTCTTAGGAAGCTCTTGCCAGCCTTTCTGCTCCTCCCCCATCCATCTGGCTGTGCCAGTCACATTTAGTCCTTTATGTTTGTCTTTATAAATCACTTTTGGTTTTCCTCTCACCCTTCAGCTTTTTTGGCTGCATTTCTGGCCTGTAGCATCCTGGGAGTAAATTGAACGTAGAGATTTGTCCTGCCTCTGATCAAGGAAACTTTCAGTTTCTTTAGCCATGTGTTGTGTTCATTAATGCCATATTTTATCCTAAGCTTTGATGTGATTTACTTTTTACAGTCCATTTAACGTTAACAGTTTGCAGCGATTCTGCTGTGAAAGTATTTTTCATGTTATTTCCCTTTTCCCAAACATTTCTGTTTGCATTCTCACAGGTTTTTCCATTTAGTCCCTGCGTTTATGAACTCCTTTTGAATTGTGTTTTCCCTGCCTTCCCTGGTGTTTGCAGCATCTCCTGATTTAGATTCAGTATCTGAATTTAATTAGTATGCTCTCTACACTCATTCAGATCATTAAATCAGTCCACCAGGAGCAAAGTGAAAGGATGAGCCTGAAGCAATGGATGTCTATGCAGAGGATCAGACAAATGAGCGGCATTAAGCATCAACAGAGAAATTGTTAATATCAATACACTTCTTTCCTGGGGAGAGTGCTGATGGGATCTAAAGCTAGGCAAAATGATACATGAATGTTTAGTCTCAGGTGGCATCTTTTGCAGATAAGTTTGGATTAAGCTGCAAGAAATTCATGGCCCTGCCTGTTAAAGCTGTCAGCAGAGTGTGAGGAGCCAAGCCAGGATGTAACACAAGAATGGATTAGCATCTCACAATCTCCCTGGGATAACGCAAACTCTAATCTTGCTGCATTTCTGGGATAGAAGTAGGACATCTGAATGAAGTTTGTCATCAAAGTATAAGCCTTGATTAAAGATAACCCAGAGGTTCTAAGCAACATAAATGAATGCACTGAAAATGGTCTGAATGAGAATGACAGAAGAGATGGAACCAAAACGGGGTTTAGCTGGGATTTATTGTATTTTTCGGTCTTTTGGTCCATGGCCAGATGACTGCCAGTGCTAAGAAATCAGGGTTTTGATCCAATTCTATGACAATCTATAGGTTGCGAGGGCATGTTTTGTATGTTCAGCAAAGCAGCAGGCGCCTTTCAGAGATGGGTTGCTCTGTGCCTTCTATCTACAGATTCTTGCCATATGTTCCATTGTTTATGTTCTAGATCACCAGATCTATTACAATAGATCTATTGAACTGATAAGGCACTCCCCCCTCCCCCCATCATAATAATCAGAGAGCTGATGGATGACTGTATTACTTTGTTTTGCTGTGGTTTAACTTATTTACCTTCACCCAAGACTTAAAACAGTCTCTAATCCAACCTCATCTGTTTTTCATCTGAAGTTTGGGTGCATATTTTGTGAAGGAAGACACGTACCCTGACAGGTAACACTGTAGTCATCAGGAGACATGTGAGGTTATCTCACAAGCACAGCATGAAGACTCAGATATCAGTAGAATATAAAAATCCAAGGCACAGGGAAATACTGATAGTATGCACGTTGTGGCCTCGTCCTTTTAATATAGATGGGAGTAGTGAGTAGAACATGAGGTCGTGTGAGGAAAAACCCCAGTGCCCCAGTTTTTGTAGCCACCAGCTCCCTTTACAGCAGCACCTGCTATACCAAGGTCACTTGTTTTGGAAACTCAGAATTGCCAGTTTTGTTTATGCCTGCTTTGGCCAAATGCAGATGGTGAGGCAGCAGCCCCACGGTCCTGGGTTCGCAAAGGGGAAGAGTGGCTTGCTGTCTTGTGTGGGGAAAAGGAATGATGGCCTTTTGAAAGGGCCTTGCTGAGGTAGCCAGTTAGAGGCATTATTCAAGGTAATATCAGAGGTCTACAGTGCTGATGCAAGGGAAAAAAATAAATCAGACTGGTTTGTGTTGTTGTCCAGTGGGCATGACTGAGGACTGCTTTCTGTGCTTCTTTGTAGAAGGCTGTAGTTAAGAAAGCCACTGTGGCTTGTTGGAGGTTCAAGAGAGGGAAGTGAAGGATTTTTTTTTTTTTTTATTTTGTGGTTGTGTCAAGGGAAAGATTTGGCAGCAGATGAGCATGCTAGAAAATTGTAAAGTGATGGAGACAAAGCTAGACTGGCAACATGGAGTGATTCAAAGGAAACTTTCCTTTAGGCTCGCTAAAAAAGAATAGAAAATAAGTTTGACAGTTATGTCTCTATTTGTTTCTTCTCTAAAGTGGATTGCTTTTTCCTCCAGAGATTCTGCAAAAGATGTAGGCATGAGCAGCAGATGCTTCAGTTGCAGATTTAGAGGACAAGCTGTCTACCTTTATGATTCTTGTTCTAGGATCAGCACCACAAAGTACCCATTTGCAGAGAAATTGTAAGGTTTCAGTGCATCTTGTTTCCCAACTTACTGTTGGAGAAAACTTTCCAGACTGGGAGTTCAGTTTGCAGCACAACTGAGGAGTAAGAGCTGAGGGGGAAAGCATGATGTGCATAGACAAGATGAAACAAGTCAGAGGCTCTCCACCTGCCTGTTGTTAATTTACATACTTGAGCAAAACCAAACCAACAACAACATCTAGAGACTTGTATCCTGCAACACTACTTTTGTTGTTTTTTTGTCCTCCCTAGATTTTGGAGAGGCTGCACCTGACCTTTATATGCACTGACTCTAGATGTGCCAAGCAAGCAGTTCAGTAACAAGCTAAGTGGAAATAATTATTTTAATTAGTGTAATTGGATTACACCAAAGTGTTTTTGGGGACTTCTCTTATGCTTCAGATAAGTCGTTCAAACTGTCCTGGCTATACATCACTCCCAAACCAACACATTACTTAGGGGTTTAGGCAGAGAAGAGGGCACTGGCCAGAAAAATGCTTGATTTACTTCAGATTTGATATTTAATAACACAGGGAATGTAGTAGGGATTGCAGTAGGGTTTTATTAGGACAGCAGATTGTTTTTGTAAGCTGTCATCACGTGCACCTTGCTTTCTCAGGAAGTCATAATGTTTTAGATATTTTCTTAACCTTTGTTTCTTGCTTATTGTCGACAGCTGAAATCCCAGGACCATCAACAGCAGACAGAAAAAGCAAAGCTCCCTGTTATACAGGACCTTACCTTTAAATGGTAATAGGTCATCAGTCATCTAGCCAAAGCACCGAAGGCCCTCAGTCACCATAAATTATAGAGATAAATAGTGGAGATCAGATTGAGACATGCCTGAAAACTTGGGTATCTTTGGTGGTGAAACAGTTGCATCTTGAAAGGTATTAGACTGCAACTGATTACATCTGCTTTCAATTAGCAGAGGAAATAACTAGCAAATCATCAGTGTTATTTCCCTCCGCAGCACTTTTTTTGAGGCAGCCTTCCATAACCTTCCATACTTGACAGAATATTTTAGCACTAACACTTGATTGGCTGTTTCCTGTCCTGAGAGGAACTGTGATTCTCACTAAGGAAACCCACTGAATACAATTAATCATTTACTGTAGCATGGTCCATTACATTTCAACAGATCAGCATTTGCTATTTGTAGTTGATGGCTAAGACCAGTCAGCATCACCTGTAAGCAAACTCAATTTCAGAATTTCAGCATTGGTTTCATTCCTTGGGTTCTGCCTGCGTGTTGTTCAAGCTGGGATTGAATTTGACTTTTACGTGCACAGTCCTTTTGTTCCTGTAGGTCTTCTAAAGAAGTTTATAATGGATGACACAGGTAATACTTCCTGCCCTCAGTGAGATCATAGCAGGTTACTAGAATGCTCCCTGAAAGTCAGATTATGATGGCCAGAGTAAATATTTGGTGAAGATAACTAGATGATAAACTGAATGCCCATTGGTTATCCAAGGAAACTGAACAGGGAAAACAGACTGGGAGAAACTGTAAGAATGGTTTATTCATATGGACATACGGTATTATATTAAACCTGCTAAGTTTGGGCTATGCTAAAGCCTCCTTAACAGTCAAGTGAACATGGGTTTAGAAGAGTGGAATGTTTTAAGCAAACATTGCTGACCTAGATTTTCAAAGTGGGTGAGCTTGAGGACACTGTCTTCATTTTATGCCTTGTTAACTTCGCCTGTTCTTCAGAGTTTCCATGGAAACCACCTCTTCTTCAGTGACAGAAACTTTTGATGGTTTCAGTAAGGAAGTTGCAGGAGGTACTAAAGCAGAGAATGTGTTACAGAGCCCTAATGGAGGAAGGCAATGAATGAACTTTGAACATAAACAAAGGAGTGATAGTAGAAGACCATAAATGCCAGTGCATTGACAGCTAGGGTGATGCAAAGTTACTAAGGGATGTGAAAGTACAAACTTAACAGAGCATGACCTTGTTCTGATAGTTAATGAAGTTAAGCTGGGCTCAGGATAGAATAACAGAGATCAGTCTGACTTTATCATTATGGATGAATAAGCAGGGCTCCAACCCAAAATTTCAAATGCAGTGGTGCTGAGAGAGTATTCAAAGAGCACCAAGCCTGAGCAGCTTTGTGCATAAGGCACCTATGGTAAGAATGCAGTTCTGCTGTATGGGCCTGTTGCAGTCAACGCATTTCTAGGCTACTGTATAAACTCCACTGCCTCTGTCAGTCTGGGATTAATGGTATGAATTTTTCATTAATTTATATAACTACATTATTGTATTACAGATTGAACTATTCTTCTTGGCTGGCATTTTAAATTAATTGTAGGCTGGTATTTTCTAAGGACTTGAGAAAATGCAGTCAGCAGTCATTGTGCATTGATATTCACTGGGTGTTCAGTTCTTAGCCCCTTTTTAAAAATCACACCCAGGAAACATGGTAGAAGCCAAATTTCCTAGTAGTGCTTCCAGTCAGGTATGCATGGGTTTTGCAGGCTTAGCCACTTATTTGTATGAGTATGCTTTGTCACTGGCATTGGGCTGTTAGCTATCTCTAGTGCCCTGTAAGGAAGAGGTGTGACACAAAATACTTAATCTGATTCATCATGGATATGGGGTGAGGAACAAATGTCAGACTTGACAGATCCATTGTCAAGCTGAATGTATCCTTACATTGAATACGAAGTCCTTTTTTCTTTCTGATCATGTAAACAGCCTCCCCCTTTGCAGTTTCAGATAAAACATTTCCATTCTGCTTTGAGAAAATTTTAAATTTGGATGCTTTGCTTGTAGTTTTACATCTTACTAATGTGATCTCATAGTTTATAAGTCAAAAGTGATACAGAGTATTTAGATTCTTGTCACAACAAAAGATTTCAGCAGAGCCAGACCAAAAATTATGTAGACAGTTGGGCATTAGTTAGAGACTGGAGAGCTGTAGGTGTGGTTCTGGGCTGTACTGTCATGGATTTCTGGACAAGCTATCTGATACTTTTCTTAAGCCTCTGTTTTCCAGTCTGTAAAGTAATGTGATGGTATCTATATTTTTAGAAGTAGTTCTTTAAAGGTCTAGGATTTGCAAGGTCAGCATATGTACTGGGCTATATAGGGATAACTGCAAGTCAAAAGCCCTTCAGCGGTACTGTTGTTTAGAATTAAATGAGCTCTGCTCTCTAGCTCAAGTGCCTTTTATTGCCTGAATACAGAATTAATTGTGAAGAGCTGAACTGGGCTCCTGAAAGGGGTACAGGGTGTCAGAGCTTGTCTTTCTCTGCCTTCTTCCTTACAAGTTTAAGTTGTGGTCACATAGTTGGTACATAGGATATACAGAATGGAGTTGAGTCTGGCACAGAAGCCTGTTGAACACAAGCATTTATTCCATGAGGCACAGCTGGTGTGAAGACTCAGTGATCATCAAGTTGAATTAAAAAGCTGGAGTGTAAATCTGGCAAGCTTCAGATCAGTGTCCAAGCATTTAAAAATAGTGCCAGCCCCCTGCCCTGTCATTGCACTCTGTTGGGAGCCAGCAAAATACACGATGAATTGTAGAGGTTTTTAATGTGATGCTGGCGAAGCTTTGATTGGAGCTCTTGGCTAGCATTGTGTATGCTGGATCATCTCCAGTTCCAGGGAGCCCTACCATCCACCAAAACAAAGACCACAAACTTGGAAACTATTGTGCAGCAAGTCACCTTTGCTCCTTGGGCTTTACTTGTGAGATGCTATTCATTGCTAGGAGCATCCTTGTGAACTCACCACGTGCCTTTCTGCAGAACTTGATCATGGGTGACAAGATCAGCTGAGCTAAAGCTGAGGAACGCTGCCTGGCTTGTATTTAAAAAAAAAGAAGAAGCAAGCATCACAAAGCAGAGAGTGTTTGTTATCACAAATAGTGACAGTGACACTGTTCTTTCTCCTTCATGTTGATGGTCTTGGTGTTGTATCTAGTGCAAAGGTGATCTTACCCCTTAGCTTCTTGGTTTGCTGTGCCTGTGCACACTCTAGGCCCCATACATCTCAAAGTCTGACTTTGCTAGAGAAGACTAAACCAGAGATCCAGGCTCCTTTCCTCATTGTTCCCCCAAGTGAAGAGAAGTTTGGAGCTGGATGCCATTACTGCTCAGTTCTGTCTGTACCAGACCAAGGTCATCGGGGAAGGTGGCAGGTACCAGGCTGGATCAATAGCACATTTAATCTGTTAGCCTGACAGTGGCCAGACCTTGGTGCTTTATATTGGTACATTCATTTATAAAGCTGTCAGGGGCTTAATAAACATATAAAATAAGGGAACTAGGTCTAGCCTGAAGTGCCATGTGAAAGTGGTTAAGTGAGGGAAAACCTGCTTTAGGGAGAAGTTTCTTGCAGCTGTGGACAGTTTGACTGGCCTAACACTGCAAGGTTTTTTTCCCTTGCCTATTCTTTGATCTAGTGTAGACAGGTCATTTCAGGGGACTGTTGTTTAACTTTGAGCTTTCAAAGGATCATGAAAGCACAGAGCAGTACAGAGATAAAATAACACGCATTTATTTAATGTTATGGAGTATGTAGAACTGCAGGGTTACCTGGACTGCACAGAAAGGTCTCTTTCAGTTCTTATTTTCATAATTATGTGGGCATGGTTATTTGTAAAAGCTCAATTGCTGTATGCAACCTTGAGAATCAAATAATGCTCTCAATCCCATAACCTTAATTAAAATATAGTTACGCTGATATGTTAAAAATGTTACTGAAGCTGCTTGAGTCCTGCAGCCATGTGCCTATATGTAAAAAGAGAGATAGATACATGAAGGCACAATAAAGGGGATTGCTACAAATGGCTTGACTGTAACAGTAATCTTTCAGTGTGTCTGTTGCCACATGTTTTTCCTATGTTTTGGATTAACCTTTCCATAGAAATGACTGAACTTGCCTCTTGTGTGAGCAGTCTTGGCTTAACCATGGGCCAGCTGGCTTCTTCTGGCTGCTGGTCCTTCGCCTTCAGCATCCTGCTTCTGATGGCACAAGACAGATGTTTCCAAGCAATATCCCTTCTGTACAGGGATGGAAATTGCTGTTGCTCCAATTTCTTGGAAACTGGGCTTTTAGGTGCACAGGATTGTGAAACGGAGGCTGGAACGTGCCGTTTTACCAGACCTCCTCCTGTGTCAGCTGTCACATCATCCATAGGCAGAAGAGATCATCCAACACGTGTCTCTCAAGTCCCCTTGGGTGGGGAGTAGTGGGATCTTTCAAGAGTAAGAACTGGTTAGTGTGAGCTTCTCCACTTTTCCGGCAATGCAAATATCTGTTACCCAAGGGCTGTTTAGGAAGAAGCCAATCATGATATAAAGTAAATACTGAAAACAACATCTTATGACCAAATATTATGAAATCAGCAGACTGCAAAAAAAAAATAGCAGAAGTTGCTGGGGCAGATTCCTCCTTTGCTTTCATGTGACTATCTAATCTACCCTGAACTGCTAAGTTATTTGAAAGGATGCTATTGTCTGAGCTCAGGATGTAAATATTATATCACCTTTCTGTATTGGCTAGCATGGGTACAGTAAGGAAAATGTATACCAGCAGGAGACTGGTGCTGGTAATGCAATTCACTGCTACTGCTTTTTAGAGGCAGAACTCACTGTAATGACCTCGTCTGAGTTTTGGGAAGATTAAATCTAGTAAACCTTTAGGATCTAGATAGGGGGGTTTATTATTCTTTGTTCTGAGAAACCGATACTTGCTGTTAATGGAAGCTGCCTTACTTCATTGCATCTGACAAAGAAAGAGAGTGCCTGACCTTCTTTGTAAGACACTTAAAGCAGAGATTATCCTTAATTATCCTCAATATTTGTCCTATAAATTGTCTTGTGGCAGTAAGAGGCATGCCTTAGCTTGGGGTTCGGGGATGAGTGCCCTGGAGGCGGCCCTGGGAGGCACTGTGTGCCCATGCCAGCTGAGATGCACCAGCAGGGTCAAAATCCTTCCTCAGCTTCCTCCTTGTTTCCAGACCAGAGATTAGTAATCAAGTTGCTGAGCTTTACCACAAATAACCTGTCACTGTCACCTGATGTCTTGCTCCGGTCAGGAGCAGGGCAGAAGCCAAGTCTGCCCTTCGCTCTCGCATGCCATGGGAGAAGAGGGGTGGCTTCTGCACCTTGGCCCAAGGTCCAGGGGAGGGGGGTTGAGTGGAGGGGGAAGGAGTGTTATATTTCCCCATACTCCCCTGCCTGAGTGGAGAGTCCAAGTTACAACTGAGTAATCACAGCCGCCCCTTGACAGCTCACTCCTTCCATGCAGCTTTCACAAAGTGTGATTAATTACCTGATAAGGATAGAAAATGGGTCAGAAGTGAGCAACAGCTTTGTGCAGGGGATAACCGTGTGTGTCCCTTGCATGGCCCAGCACTGCTCACACTTTCCAGCTGACACAGACTCAAACCTTCCAAGAGCCCACTGATGTAAAAGTAAGATAGGGCCTTACCTGTCTTCTAAGACCTCTAAGCTTTGGGACTTGGTGTTGTAATTCCTTGGAAGTGCACTGTAACTTGCTTTTCTTGTTGAGGTTGTGTTGGTTTTAGAGTGGAATTATTTTCATCTGACATCATCAAACAACCATGCTTGGTGCCCAATGTGGCTGGAAGGTGGGGACAGGCAACAAGAAGTAATGTGTGACCACAGTGTAATGATTTGTAACCATCAGGGTGATGCCATTGTATTGGTAGTTAAGATTATGAAAACATGCAGATTTCTTACCTTTCTCAGACTCTCAAAGTCTGGCTTGATGCATTTAATTTCTCTGAGGTAGTGTCTCACCTGATTGTAGAACTGTTCTGGCTAAACATCTGTCTTCTCATACTGCTGTAGATGTTTTGGAAATGTCCTCTCCTAAGCTGTTGTGAAAGCATCTTCCCTTTCGTGTCTGTAATTCAGCCCTGTCCTGATTGAGCAGAAAGTCCCATTCTTCAGAGCTAAGGAGGAAGAGTTTTATTGTAAGTTTACATAACTTGAAATACTAAAGGGCCCTAAAATTGGCCATGTGGAAAACTTCACATCATAAACCACCCAGGCTTCAGCACAGAGAACAATTTATCCTTGTCATATAACTCCACAGAGCCAGCAAACAATGTATAGCTCTGTCAGCCTTTCATGAACTTTTTGGTCAATGTGACGAGTTTCTTACGGAATAAAATAACCCATCATTACCCAGGAAGAGGTATTTTAGACCAGCTTTAAGACACAAACTTAATCAGAGTTTATCGAGTTGTCTCTTTGAGTAGAGTTGTATGGTAGGGAAACTGTTTCCTTGCAGAGCAGCTGCACCTGCTTAAGTTTAGCTAAAGTCTGTACTGTCTTCAGATATTCAAGTTGTCCTCTTCAGGCCTAGAAACCAAAATCCAGCTGTCAACTTGCAGTTGAAGCTTTCAAGGGCAGAGGGAATTCCTTTGTCTCTATAAAGCAATCACAATGTGCCCTGAAGCATGAGGTTTTCTTACTAGGCTACTCAATTTGTATTAAGATCCAGTAAGTTAATTATACCAAAGTCCACTGGTTTCTTTCTAAAGAGTTTATTAACAATTTCCCCAAAACTTGCTTACATCTGCAGTGCTCACTGGGTAACTTTAATCACGTCCTCTTGTTTTTATCTTGTTTTGATCTGTCAAATGTATTTTGAAGATTGTCTCAGCATGAAAGGTGTCATGAAGTCCACCTCTGCCAGGCCAGCTAGGAATTGCCTCAGGCTTTCATGATTGGGAAGAAAGTAGGAAGTACAGGATCTCTTGAAGAAACGAGGAATGCATTTTATGCTTTCAGGTGCTCTGAGACAAAGAGAGCTGAGGCTGGGAATCAGGGTCCCACCCTTTTGTATAGCCACAGTTTATAACTTATGTTCTGTAAGTATCATCAATGTTATTTAGAGTAAATAAATTAATACTATCTTGCAAGTATTTGGGGGAGAGAGAAGGGAGCATAGGCCTAAGAAAGGTAAATTTTCCTCTTAGTACAGGGAAATTGCAAAGGATCCCAGGTCACCAATTCAATCCATCCTAATATTAGCACTTTGCTTCCCACAAAATAATTCTGCCACTTACATACCACACTGCTGCACAGCTCTCAGACACCCACTGGTGCCATCACTGTGCATTTGAAAATAGATGTCCCACATCAGTGACCGCTGCCTGTGAGAACCCGCCTCTTCAGCAGCCCCATGATCAGCTGCCTCGGTGGATGCCAGGGGGACAGATTTTGTTCCTCAGAAGTGCAGGTCTACCTATCCTTGTTCCTTCTGCTTCAGAGTTAATGCAGAGAAGAATGTGAGGGTCCACACAAGGAGTTACTCGGGAACAGGGACCACACCATAAGTTCTCATCTGCATTAGCAAACTCCTGGGATGAACCCCAAGACGTGGTCCCTTCAGATCAGCTTGACGTGCGTGCACTGGCAAAGCATCATGGATGCTTAGGCAACTGTTATCAGATCTCTGTTTATAAATACAAGATTTTGAATTTGGCTTCAGTGCTTAAGCTCACTAGCAGGCAGGCTCCCCCCCCCAACCAACAAAAGCACAATAACAATGACCATGAACAATCACTGCTTCACCTCTCCCACATTAGCTATTAATAATGTTAATTTACTTCCTTTGAGAGATACCATATGTTCCCCTTCCTGATCCCTCTACAGGCATAAGAAAAAACTAAGGAAATTAGAGACTCCATAACACTGATGGCAACATCCAATGTCTTATCAGGCTTCCTGTTGTTGGGAGTATTGTTTTCCTTTAAAGATTAATATTTACAATGGTTACTTAGTTATCTTAGTTCATTTGGTGACCATTAAAGATTCCAGCCCTGAATGCGATGAATGAACCTCCTTTTATTTGTCCTTGATGACTTATTTGTCTTGTGCCTCGTCTGGCTGAAAATCAAGGAAAATAGTTATTGGGTTGGGCTTTTACTGCCATTTCATGTGAGGGCTCAAAGTGCATGTTTCTGTTTGTTTTAGAATGGGAGCCCTTACCCACGGTTCCTGCTGATGTACGCATATTTAAGAATATATGTTTTGTGATTAGAAGCAAAGTTAAAATAGGTATATTCCTCTGTTTTTCTTAAGCTGCATGCCTGGTTTCAGTACTCCTTGGAGGGGGGAAATGAGGATATTTCACATTTCATCCACAGTTGCAGCAGCAGCTGCTGCTCACCAAATATAAGCTCACCAAAGCGGTCGCTGGTGGGACAGAAAAGGCAGCGTGGGCCTGGTGGCTGTGCACGGACTGAAGAAAAAACTGTCCAGTCCAGGACTTGTCCATAGCTTTCCCCTGTGCATCAGATGAAGTTCACAGGGGTTTCTCAGCAAAGGCAAAAGACAGTAGATTTTCTCTTGTATTTTTTAATAAAAGCCCAAAGGTACAGCAGGAAGCAGTCGCCCAGTGTGACACAGATTTGGGGGGATGACTCAATCCAGTCGCCTGTTTCCAGAACTAGAGACACATTTCTAGGCATGAGAGACTTCGAAGTCACTTGAGTTGTCTTTGTCCCTGCTAAAGAGGAGCACAAAAATGTCCTTGTCCTCACAGGAGCGTTAGACTCAGTCCTGGAGAACAACACTGGAGACAAACATGGGCCAAAGTTGCTTTCTAAATTTGTACCAGGTGCAGCCTGCAGCAGGGATGAACATGGGTGCATGAGCAGTTTTCAACCAGTCCTGTTTGGTTTTCTCCTCAGCAAGGACTAAAGACACACCTTGCCTTCCCTGGAAGGGGAAGTTCCTATCGCTTCATTGTGGGCTGCACTTTAAACGGTTTCATTTCCATCTCTGTGAGTGGAGCCCCTGCAAGTGAACCTCTGATGGTAACCCCCATGCTGCCTGCCTCTCCAAACGTCATTTCTACTCCAGCCTGCTGGTATTTTCTCAAGTCTTCTGGACCACAAAATCCAGGATTACAGTTGGGTCTGTCTGCAGCCCGGAGGACTCCGCACAGAGTGATGTGATAATCATTTTGCAGCATGTCTGCATGCTCTGCCTGTGAACCGCCAGGCCCTGGCGAGCAAGCTCATTCTCAGACACAGTTGGCTCCTAGAGAAGGTATAATTTATAATCATGACATTTCCAAGGTTTCTGTCTCCCCTTCCCCCTCCTGGTGCTTGCACTCATCCCAACTGGTGAATATGGGACGGACCATCCCAGCTTTTATAGGGGGAGGCTGGTTTTCTGGTTTCTTTGCAGACTGCTGTCTCATCCTGAAACCGCATATTTGATGTGCTTTTATAATGAATTCATTTGCACTATGACAGATGTTTCTGATATGATAAGAAACATGGCCCAGGGGCAGTGGCGCTGTAGAGCCACTAGTGTTCCTCACCTGAATTGCAAATGAGAGATACTGCTTTCTTATCTGTTAAAAAACATGAACAACTGCACGTATAAATAATGTGCCACCAACTGCCAGCTGTTTGTGCCAATGACATTCTTCTTAAAAGAGTAGCTCCCCCCCCGTCATCTGTTCTTTTCCCTCTTGCGGAAAATCTGGATCTCTTTTGCAAGTGCAGCAGAAGAGATATTTTTTTTTCTCTTTAAGCTCAGTCAGAGCAGTTACTTTAAAATAATTCCATATAAGCAAAACCAGCTTCATATTTATGACACAGGTAGAACCTGATCATATTTATTTTGTGTGTGTGTTCTTTTTCTGCATATCTCTGGACACAGAAGAGAAAGTGTCAGTGCTGCTTTCTGTTTCTTGGCAAATCTTTATGGAGCTCGCTGTCTTTGAGTGGTTTCAGGGTTTCAGTTCTGAATGGTGTGGAAGAAAGTTACTTAATCCTTTTTTTTTTTTTTTTAATGTGAAAGAAAATGGTAAATCACTTTTGTCTTAAGGTTTTTAAAAGTTTGGGTTTAGGTACCTTCAACCTAAATTTAAGGTAAAATCACCTCTAGAATCACAGGCACAGAAGCAAGCAGGCCTGCTCACTTGGTAACCTTTACTATTAAGTTTTGTGATCAACAGAACTTCACAGAACAACTTCACCTGGTAGTGTTTTTAATTGATTTGTTCAATGTTTTATTAGGGTAAAACTGAAACCCACTTTTCAGCATTTTGCCAGCTCCAGGCAGAGGTGTATTTCTGTTACAAATGACCTTCTGGAAGAACTTGACTGCGGGGACATGATTCATTGGCAGTCTGCTAGTGACAGCCTTGCTTCTATTGTTCTAAAACTCTGGTTTCACATTTCTCCTGTTAGATAAGCTGCAACCATTAACTACACAGTGAGCTACAAATAAAGTGTGATGTAAGAATTAAGCTTATTATCTGATTGGCAGCACAGGGCCACTCTTCCAGGTTAAGGGTTTGAGCAGATTTTTTTTTTAAACAAAACTTTGCCTTTTATTACATTTCTGAAAGCATTGTCCTCCCAAAAGATAAAATATGCTTTTGGAAGCTGCAGTGTGTATATATAGTGTGAGCTATAAATAGCCTGGAGCTAGTTCTGCACATTTACCAGTGTGCAGAGATATTAAGGACAGATTCTGATCTTTATGGCTACACTGGGGCTACTGAGAAACATCACACTAAAGCGGTGGCTTTTAAATTGAATTCAATACATTTAGATTCACGCTAAGATCAGAATCTGGCTGGGGTCTTTAAACGTGATTTAGGAATCAAGGAGTTTGGCAGCCTCAGCATAATCTTAGGTTTAGTTGGAGATTACATATCAATTTCTAGAACTGTTACGTGGGACTAATAGGCAAATGAATTCACTCTTAGAGGAGGAATGGATTGGTTATCGTGCTAACTGAAAAATAGGTCTATGTACTCCCACACCTCAGCTGCTGTAAATGGATGTACATAAGGATTTAGAAATGGTTGCTGCTCAGCTCCTTCTGATGGTAAGATGACTTTCAGCAGTTGAATGATTTATGATAATGTTGATATTCACATGGGCTATTCAACTGTCGAGACAAAGACCACAATGGCTGATGAGTCTCCTTTTCTTCAAGCATAAGCTGGTTAGGGGCTGACACTGGAAACAAGTTCTGTGGCTGAAGCATTACTTTCCCTGCTACAACAGGGCGGGGGCCGTGGGGAGGGGGAGAAGCAGAACGGGGAGAAGCAGAACAGTACCTGTTTATAATGGGTTATCGACCGCATGTTATCTCTGCTGCTGTAAAGTCTTAACAGGACAAAGCGTGGTAGTACTATTGAGGGCATGCAAGGCAGGGTTAGTGCCAGGGAATTAACCTTACTTAGTGATAAATATAATAGTTCTCTTGTTTCTGCAAGGAATTATACGGCAGCTTCTGGTCATGTATTCTAAGTCGCTGCCCTCCATTGCAGCATCTCTCACATTTGGACAGCAAAGACCATGGCTGTTTGCACAATTTGCTTATGCCCTTTAAGTTCAGTGCAGTTTTGAGGCCTAATTCTGGGTGCCTAAATCCTCTTTTAAGTCCATCAGGTACACCTAAGAGAATGAGACTGGCCACCTCTGCAGTGATGTCTAGGTGGTGGAGATGAAGGCTGCTGGGCCTTGGTGGTGGGTGGCAGATGGCCATGTGGTCAGCTCTGCTAAAGCATTTTAGGGTTTAGTTCTATGGCAGCTTGGTGTGCAGTGGATTGCAGCATTCAGCCGAGTGGCTTTCACTCATACCAGTGAATTCCTGGTGCCTTCTGGACTATTTAGTTGAGGACTGTGGTGATCTTGGACATAACTGAAGGTGTGTAGTTTCCTTCCAAGGATGATCCATCCTCTAAGATCTACACTTAAATGCACCAGCCTTCCCAGTCACCTTTACCGGACAGTTTATTTAACAAACTTCTCAATCACTCTTGGAGCAGGGCTTGACTCCTGCTTGCACTTAATCTCTCACATGCGGTCCTGACAGCTCTCAGAGGCTGTAGAAAGGGGGCAGGAGAGGCAAGAACAACCCATTTTGTATACTCCTTCCAGCTCATGAAACGCTGCACGGGGTCACTGCAGATGGGCTGTACTGAAATGCATTGCAGTGTGGGGCCTATTGTGGGCACTGCGAAACAGAGCATAACTCAGAGCTGTCTTCAAGGTGCTCCAGTTCATGCCAGAGAAAAGGAAGAGGCTTGCAAGGATGCAAAAATCACTTTGTCTCTCTAAAACTGCTTTACCCCTCTTTCTGTCCTTGTTATGCATATGCAACTAGAATATCTGGGCACAAGGAACTGCCTTTCCACAGATATACTGATGCTCCCAGACCAGTGACACGCAAATCTGGGACTTAATAAAAAGCACAAGCTCTAAAAGCACACCAGTGCAGCTCACTTGGATCCCATTGCCATGGGCTCCTTGCACACCCACCTGGCACTAGGCAAGGGGAGGCCCTGCTGCTCTTCCCAAGCAGTGACAGCCCGCACAGCAGTCTCTGCCACCTTCATGGGTTTAGCTATGACCGTGCCTGTCCCTGTCTGCATGGTCAGTCTGCATCCCCTGACCAGGCTCTCTTGCATCTTCTGCAGAGATGGATTTCTTGAAACAGGAGCTAGCCAGACATAACCCCAGCCTTCCTTTCCAATTCTGCACCCTTGTGTGATAAATAGGTCTTTACCTATGTCAGCCTACTGACCATTTATTCTTGTTGTTCTGCTTGTTAGCAATAGGCCTGGAGTTCAGACTTACAGGTAAGCACCTTTCACTCCTTAGTCTTAGGTCTGGTGCTGACTGTGGAAACATCTCCCCCTGTCTTCAGTTTGTTCCAGGCGGAGAAGGGAGTTTCTGTGACAGGCATAGCTCTGTTATTTATCTAGGCAGGTCTGAGTATTTTCCCAAAGAATTTGTGAAATACTCTCTGAATGATCAATGGTACAAGCATGTGACTCCAAGTCACTGGACAGCAAGCTATTTTAAAAAGCATCCACTAAAAAAGCAAGTCTGAAAGACTATCTGGCATTAGAAAGCGCTTAATTTAGAGAAGTGCCCATCCCATGAGTATTATGTCATAAGGCAATATTGCAGCCTTCCTCGAGGGTAGCGCACAGAAATAGGTTCCGCTTTTGTGTGTGACACATGGATAATGCTACGCTGCATGTAAACATGTTCAGATACAGGTTCAAATACCCATGGTCTGTGGTCTCTTTCCCCTGCCCCCAGCTGCTTGACCTCCAGCATCGTTGGGCTGTTCTGTTGGTTCATATAGTCTGGTGCACTACTAGCTTCAGGTTCCCTGGTCTTGTTTTGGCATTCGTGCCTTTTGGTACCTTCAAAGAAAGTTATCCTAATTTCATCGCCCTCCAAGTTTGTAGGGTCCCTGTGATATCCCAGATGTGGATAAAATTTTTCTGTCTTTGAGACTGTAGATTTGGTGTCTGAGATGCAATCTGTTGTCATTGTATAATATAAAGTTTCTTCCTTTGAGAACTGGTGGAGTAAGGTTCACTGCTCTCATGTTAATGCCTAGATGCACTCATTTTCCCATGCTTGTGTTTTCTTCTGGGCTGAATGAAGAAAATGAAGGCAAGAAGTAACAAACTGTGCTGAATTATTCCTTTTGCAACCTTATTATTTCAAACAGTTCATCTCCTTTCAAGGACTACGTGCATTTTTTTCAGTTTCACAAATAAGATCTTATTTTATCTAGATCCTTTCCCTTTGACAGGTATGGGATCACATGGGAGGCCCTGTGGACTTTCTGACAGTCATTCTCAGAATTACAAATTTTTAGTGAATTCTTTTGCCACATTGCAAGATTCTTTCACAAGCTGTTTTTTACTTCTTTATATTGTTACTGGGCACAGATTCAGAACTGATACACGAGTAAAATGAGCAGACATTATTATCTTTCCTGTAATAAATTGAGCAGAATGGGTCCCTTAGCATCATTCTGTGTACCGTCCTTGGCAGTGGGAGCCTTACCAAGATGTGCCAACTTAACTGTCATTTTTCTGGGAAGGCTGTCAGGGTGGCCAGCAGAGTTCACTTTAGACTTTATCTTCATCCCTTGCTTTGCTGCTGCTATGTGATTGCATGCAAGGTTTCTTGTTTTTCAAAAGCACCTTCATCTCTTACATACCTTTCCAACCTCCCTCTGCTTCCCCAAATCATTCTTGTTTAGGTTCAGCCTTCTAGTACACTGAAGTCTAAAATATTGAAGATATCTGCTGGAGCCTTTTCTGTGCTGGCAGTGGTAGGAGAGACCTGTGGATGTTTAATGACATAAACCATTACGACTGTAGGTGTCTTTGAAAGCTATGATGGAAATCTAGCTGAACTCTGCTCCCTTATCCTTTGACATCCAGCTTTTCCAAAAAGTATTTGCCATTGCTATATTCCAGTGCATCAGTAAAGCATATGACCTTGCTACCAGAAAAAAATCCTGAATAGCATCTTTGACAAGATTGAGTCTACCACCTTCTAACACTTCCACATGCTGTTTGGTTTCTTTGGATGAGCAGGAAGAGCTCAAACATTAGCTTGAATGGTCTTGTAATCTTCAAGAGAAGAACCTCTGTTCCAAGCTGGGAGAATCTTTTTAAAAGGCCCCTTTGTATTTTCTTGGACATTTTACAAATGTTGCACCTGTACATGAGACCTTCATCCAGATAGGAAATACACACTTCAAAGTGTGCTCCCCTACACCACTGAAACAAGAGCCTGCATTCGATAAATCCTATGGGAGTCTGACCTGATTATACAGACACCACATAGCTACAATGCAATTAGTTTTTCAGCCATGAACCTTTGATAGCCTTTTCTTCAAAGGGAGAGTTTATCTTCTGTACTAGTCAAAATCTTTTTAGTTGTCTGCCTGCTTTTTTTTTTTAACTAAATTCCATCTAGTCTATGCAGAGTTGAGGACTACCAGCCATTATTTAATATGCATTAGGAGGATAAGTAACAGATTATTTTGATTTTGGTATCTCTTTTCCATTTAACAGTAAAGTTTTTCCTTTATGTAGAACATTATTCATGAAGAAACAAGTTTTCTAAGCACTGCTATTGCAGATCTGGGATCTGTCCAATGCCCCATCCTCTCTGGCAAAATTTTTAGTTCCATCCTAGCTGGAGCAAATCCAAATATTTATTAAAAAAAAAAAAAAAAAAAAAAAAGACAAAATTCAACCACAACCAGACAACACCCCACAAACCTGACTCTCCTGTCCATCTGAACCCCCGTGGCTGAAACTGGAAAAGTCTCAGGCAGAGATTTTTTGGATTATGCTCAACTCTGTAGCCATAACCACACTAGCTTCTCAAGCCCAATCACTTTGACATCTCCACCAGTTTTCCATTTCATAATGGCACAAGAGAAGGCAAATCTGTACTTGATGCACTCTTATAAGCACAGTGGGTCAACAAAAGACAGGAAGAAAGAGAAAGATGTTTGCAATTCAGTAGGGATCATCAGCCCTTCGGAAAGTGCTGTACAGTAGCAAACAAGTGATGGTCTCATGCAAATCATTACAGGCTCAAACAGGAACCTCTTGTTGATGTGCTCTGGCACTAATGAAGTATTATTCTAACAAAGCATGACTTAGTTTTCCTCATTTGCTGGCCTGCACTGCCAGGCCGTGGGGCTTTGCCCTCATATTTGAGGGAAGGAGAAGCCCTGATGTTGGCTTCAGTGGTTGCCTTTCATGCTGAGGTGTTTTCAGCCTAATCTCTTTTGTTGGCAGCAACCAAAGTCAGATGCGTAAACCTCAGATGGAGGCTGAGTAATTGCAAAAAGTGGTTGTACCCGACTGCCTTGTGTACTCATACATGCTTGAGTGGTGCAAAGCCACAGACCCCAAATGTCTTTCTCCTCTACTGATCTCCCTCAGCTGCATATATGGTTGGTGGGTCCTTTCGTACACTTGTGTTGGCTGGTTCTGCTTGGACTCAAGATGTATATTCTGTGTTTTCCCAAGGCAGGTATGAATGCTGGCTGCTCCCAGGTGCTGCCACTGCTGCTAGGCTTCCGCTTTACATTCCCCAGATTCCAGCCTGGTGTGTCTAGGCAGATATCTCTTGGCTGTTTAATTGAAAAACAATAACACTGAAATACACTGAGGTCAAATAGAAAGCTAAATAACCACTTTAGGCTCAGAGTAAGAGAGTACCATGTGAGAGAGATTCTGTGGGCAGCAAAGCTAAAGGAACTGGTCTTCGATGCAGGAGTGGAACCACCTCTACAGCAACATGTAGGCTGAGTAGGGATGTGATGCAAAAATAAGAGAAACGGGTAGCTGAAAAGTTCCCAGTTATTTCAATGCCAGGGAAGTTCCAAAGCAGAACTAGCTGTAGCACATCCAAACTGCAAATTTTCTGAAACTGTAGCATTTTTAGTAGTGTTTTCAAGATCTGTTCAAATTAGTTTGCCATTGTTTTCCCCCTACTCTTTTACCAGTGAGCAAGATGACAAAGCAGAGTTAGAAATTTGAATATTAAAGTTTTCACTAATCACACATTCTCAGTGACTGTAAAGAGAAAGACAAACTGATGTGCAGAAAAGTGGCTATGAGAGTTCTTCCAGCTGCATGTGCGTGTGAGGCAGTGAGGATGCACAATGTGGTAGATGAAACCATGTTACTGTATAAGGAGTAATTTGGGTGTAGTAGCTGTTGTATCTGAATGATTGTGACATGCAGTAGAGAAAACAACAATGTTCCCAGACTCTGCAGAAAACCAAAATCCCTGCTTCATCTAGGCACAGCTGAACTTTGCAGCCAAGTGCTTAATGCCATACCAGGTCAGTTGGGGTATAATTGTCTCTAACCAGAACAGTCAAAAGTTACAGAGTTCACTATCTGCTGGCTGAGTGGCACCCAAAAATTCTTTCCAGACTTAACAGACAAGCAAAGAGACAAGTTTGAACCTGAACTTCAGGGTAATCATGCCACTGAGAAGCATAAATAAACATGGCGCTGGCTGGAAAATTATTCTTGAGACGCCACTTTTGACTGATGCAGATGAGAAGTTTCCAAAGTTAGGGTTGCAGCCCTGAGGAGTGCTGTTGGAAGGAAGGTCATGAGCCTGGAAAAGAGGTTGCAAGCTGACAAGCTTGGGAACTGCTGATGTAGACAGATGAATGGTCACGTCGAGGGGGTCCCCTGTGAATACCCTCTCCTGCCTCTGAAACAGCAACTTGAGCGAGTTTTAAAGCCGAGAAGACTAGCCTGTTTATAGCATGCTACTGTATTTTTAAAAGCAAATCTCTGGAAATGAGCCTGAGATGATTAGGGAGATGGGAGCAAGGAAAACTCTGGAGGGAAGGATGTGGGACAAGAAGGAGAGTCAGGTCTGTGGGAAACATTGTCTGCCAAGTAAAAATAAGATTCAGCAGTGTCAATGGGAAGAGGTGGAGGCTTTTTAAGGCTGTAGTGAAGTTGAGTCTAATTTAGAAGGGTCACATCCCTCTCCCAAGAAGTCTGAGGGATGTGCTCGTGGTCCTCCTGTGAAAAGCCCCTAATGCTGAGCTGGATACCTTGGTGTGGAACCTAGTCTAGGTTTTGGTGGAATTAATGTGTGCTCAGAGGGAGGTCTGTACAGCTAATGTACACACAGAAATAAGGTAATTGTCTTTAAGTCTCCAAATGGTCTCCCTTATTGTCCTTGTGTTTTAAAAGCTACCAAAGCTAGACCCTTAATTTACATGTGTTAAGAGTAGATGACTTAATTGGAGTTGTGGTGGTTTACTTTGTAATACCCATACTATGAAAAAAAAAAAAAAAGTGGAAAATATAAGCAGACCAGAAAATAAGTGTAGCTTATGCTGCTGATTTTGTATCTTGTCGTTGTTAGAAAAAACACATTAAGTTTTAGGAATGTTTGGTAAAAGTCTCTAAATGTTGAATATTGGTGATTTTTCATGGCAGCAGTAATAAACAGTTGTTGGTGGTATAAATGTTCAGCCCAGACCAGGGACTCACAGTGCCTCAGTTGCTGATAGGAGCCCTATTTCTTGGAAAGCCTCACAGAACCACCTTGTGAGCCTTGGATTGCTGTCACATGTCCTGTGCCAGGGTCTCTGCAGTACAAGTCCTGTAACCAAGCCTCAGAGGTTTGTGGAAACCTGCTGAACACTCCTCTGGGAATCACAGAAAATAGAGTGCTGGTAAGTCAGGTGGGCTTTTATAATACAAAACTAGTGTCAGTACAAGAAGAGCATCAACAGTAAGAAATGGATATCTTGAACAATCCCAGGGCATGGAGGAGACAAGCAATAGATTTTTTGGCAATTAGGAGGGAGTATAGCAAGAGCACAGATTCAAGTTGGGGGGGGGGGGAAATGGGCCTGGAAATAAGCCAACACAGACCATCATTGAAAAACAAACATTGGGTCCCTGTGGTGCAATACCTAGCTGTGGCTACGTGCTAGGTACAATGCAGAGGTAAAGTCAATACCATTCTGTGGTATTTATTTAATAGTTACGTTGAGAAGCCTTCACATACAGGGAGGTTTTTGCAGCCAGTGGGTTTCCTGAGTGCTGTCTTCCAGGCTCCAAGATGGAGGGACTGGTCCTGCTCTAGCGCTGAGCAAGGTTCTGGGAGCCGGTGCTGGGAGCCAGCGCTGGCCACACAGCAGGGCAGAACAGAGTTGCCTGATTGCCCCAATTACTGTTACAGTGACTAAAGTATTGACCTCGAGCCGAAGATGCTGGAGAGAGAGGAAGCCGGGAGATGGTGTTGTGAGTGAGATGCTGAGAGCAAGGAGAGGTGGGGTTTTGTGAGCCTTAAACCCACCAGTGGGCCAGACCTTGGGAAGTACGAGCAAGGAAACTCTCTGCTGCTGCTTGTTTCTAGCAAGATAAAGACTTTCTGAACCTTTTTTTTATGACTAAATGAATTTATGCCAAGCCTGTACAACTTCAAATAGCAGCTAACTGGTCAAACAAGTGATGCCTAATCTTCAGGCTTCTGTGTCAAGGGCCCTGGGAGCTTTACTCTTGAAGGCAACTAATTTTGCAGGATGATCCAGACTGAATTTGTAGGTGAGACTCAGTTAATGCTTTTATGTATGTATCTCTTAAGTACAAGCCAAAGAAATTGTTCGCAGATGCGCTTCAGACATGACCAGATTGGTGCAGAACCAGCCCGTATATCCAGTTCTGGTGATCCAGTGTGGACCAGTCTCCACAAGTTTCTCTACAGGGTTTAAACCAAGCCTTTGGCTTCTTTGAGAAATTCAAGGTTTTATTTTTATAATAAAATTCATAATTACCTTTAGTTTTGAAGCTGCCCTTAAGGCTATTTGGAATCCATTTAAACATACTGAACTCTGAATCAGAGGTTTCTGTATTTCATGTCAAATACACAGAGATCAAGTATGAGGTTTCTGTTCCAGTTATGCGGAAGTTTGTTTTAACTTCCAAAGCGTACTATGTTTTCTTTTAAGAAACTGATAACTTCTGTTTAATGCTGAGGTCAGAATATATAATTTCAGGCAGGCTGTTTTTTCACACAAAACATGTGACTTTATTTTCCCAAACACCTTTTTTTTTTTGTTCTGCAAAATAACCTGTGCAGATCTCGTCATGATGCCTTGAAATTGTCTGGTTTTGTATGTGACTAGTGACCATGCAAGGTAAAGAAAGGGTCTAGGGGACATGTTACGGGATATTCACGGCCAGCCTGTGTCATGACTCAAGTACAATAATAATCTTTATTACAATAAAAGCTTTATTACAATAATGTAGCCCTATAGCTGACCCAGTCCATCTCTTCAGGTACACTTAGTCTCCAATGTAGTTCTGTTAGTAATTTGTTTGGGTTTTTTTCCTTGATACTATCTGTAAAAATCTGAAGGGATGTGGCATCCTCTTTGCAGGGACGTTTTTATAGAGGACTGGCAGGAATTTTCGATTCTCACATACAGTCTAGCTATTCCCATTCTTAATTCTTTGTGTTACTGCTGATTAGAGCTCATCTCTGTGATGGCACCCTTAAACTGTTATCAGGTTCACATGGCAGTTGGCAGCACATAATGTAAGGGCTTATTCCTGTCCTCCTAATACCAAAGGGAACTTTTCCTCCACACAAAAAAGCTCCTGTTTTCAGCCTATCAAAAATCTGTAAGTCTTCAGCATAATCCTTTACCCAAAGTGTAATGCTCCCAGTTGAAAGCCAGGCTTGATAAAAATGCCAGATAAAAAACATAGGGAAAAAAAATAAGGGGCTCTTCTTGCTACAGGCTATTACAGAGCAGAGCTGTAGAAATAGATTAATTCACTTAATGGAATGCCTTTGGATTATAAGTTTTCTGTTTGTAAACAGCAGTCTTTTTTTTTATTTCAGTTTTAACAGGGCTTCTTTTAAGGAGCTGTGACCTTTAATCTCATTACGTACAGATTTGTGTACGTGAATGTGACATACAAATTTGTTACCAAGATACTATTTGAAGCAAACATCCTAGGGCCTTCCAAGTTGGCAAGTTGATGCCAATTCCTGAGTCATCTCAGCCCAAAATATTATTTTATATTTTTACAACATTTTGGGTTGTGAAGGGACCATCAGCTATCTTCTCTGACCAGTGCTATCGTGTACTTTTCTTTTGTTTCCTAATGTATGTGCTAGAGACATGCACATGAGTCTGGGTATGAATAGCACTGAAATGAAGCGGGATTTGTATTGGTTTATTGGAAAGGTGGAGCAGCTCAGCTAACTACAGCAACTGATCTATAGCAGGATAAGGCCGTGACAAGTTATTTCAAGCTTGATGTGGTTTACTTCATCTCCTGTGTTGCTTTCCTCATCTTCCTTCTCCTGTCCGCTTCCCTGTATATTGCTATCTTTTCTTAGTTTATACAAACACATACTGCTGCATATAGATTTTTTTTTTTTTTTTTTTTCTGCTGCAGCTGGTTCAGTGGTGGAACTGGGCAGACTTGTGGCAGATCCAGGTGTGGGCAGTATTCTCAGCATAGAGATAATTTGTGAAATGGTCTGGGTGGGGTCTCACTGGTGGCATGGTTTGTGTTGCATTCTTATTCCCTGGTTTCTAGTTTTGTGTAATAGTGACTACTAATTAACAACCTGTTGGCTAGTTCTGAGAGTTATCCTGGATCGTGCCCTTTAATAATAGGGGATTGATAAATGGCAGGGGAATCACTTCCAGTCTTGCAGTCCTTCAAAGAATCCTTTAACAACGTACAGTATTTCTTGGTGCTGCATAATATCTATTTCTGAATTCCAGCTGCAGCTGGGGCCGCCTTGTTTTGCCCTGCTGGAGTTGCTGAGACTGTTTCATTTGACAGGGGAGTACGTTCCAAGAAGAAATACTAAAATATGTTGAACAAAAGTATATTTAAAATATTTCTACCCAATCTGAAACATGATTTCTCAAGCTCTTGCAGAGTGTCTGTAGTGTAGCCAGCTGCAATATTAATGGCACTTTACTGAAAAAGTACCAGAGCCCTTTAACTCTCATGTAATAAATGAATTGTAGATACCACACTCAGCACAAGTAATTAGCAGGATTTATACTGCGTCCTCCGTAAAGAATGAGTCAGTTCTCCCACACTCAGAGCATGTGGAAATTCTCAGGGAGAATGCAGCTGAGTACACTTAATTATTATAATTTCATTTAGGTACTTTTTGCTGTAGATGACAATGTCATAAATAATGAATTTCATAAAATTTCGTATCTTTGTGCTAGCACATCCGTGCTTTGTAAAGGAGAGTTACAGCTGAGTATTGCAGTTTTAGAAGATTAGCATAAATTAAGAAAACTATTTTCATGAACATAAATTTTTTGGTAGAGCAAAAGTACCTCACTTGCAGTATCCAGCAATCAGAAAGTGAAATTCTTACACATGTTTACAAGCAGGGGAAGCTGAACTTCAGGATGTCACATGATTTCCAGTAACACCCCATACATAGATATTTAGATGATGAAAGCAATGAAAAAAAACTTGCAGTTACAAGTCTCCTGAAGATGAAATATTATCTCTGTGTAGCCATGCTCCCATGTGTATGGCATGAGGCTCCTTCCCCCTTTGTTCCAAGAATTTATATCACTAGATATTTCGGAGAAGTCACAGTCCAAAACTGAATGTGTGGTAGCTGATACAGGGGGGATGACTTTTCTTTGGGAACTCGCAGCGACTGTATCCAGTAGAAAGAAAAGTATAACTCCTTGTGTACCTGACTGTTAGTAGCTAAGTAAATAAGCAAATCTCAGGTAAATAAGAGTGTAACAGAGGGAACAACTTTATCACAATCTGAAAAGTAGAATCTAGGAAAGGAAGGGTCCACTCTTTGCTAATAACTCTTAGATGTGTATTTTATACCAACTCTTCACCTCCTGTCATTCCCAAATGACTACTATTGCTTCTACTATCTCCTGTAGAGGACAATATAGCTAGGAAGAGATATCCTGAAATAACAGGGTATATATTTATGTTGTTGGACAAAAAATGCAAAAATATGCTGCTGCTGTTATTAATCTTGCCTGTGCAGGCTGAGGTCCTTATTCAGCTTCATTGAAACAGGTTAATTCCTTGGGTCTGAGATGTTCTTGATGCCTCATCTGACTCTTCCTCGTTATCTCTGAGTCAGATCCTGCGTCCTGAAGTGTGTGTGCTCTCTTTCTCTCTGGATACCTATGAATGCAGTGTGGAGAAGGTGTTTGTGCAGCTCGGTGGGGTTTATCTCTTTGCTGACTCCCTGGGCTATGGTTGCAGGGAGTTTGGAAACGGAACAGAATCATTATATCAGACATGGTCCAAAAGTGCTGTGTGTTTTCCCTTTAGAGAAGGGAGCTGACTTAAGTCACAATAAAAGCAATTGTGGGATTTTTGGAAGGGAGTAGATGGCATAGGGAGAAAGCAATGTGTTGCAAGTGGTTAGATCCAGCCCATGGGTACCATATGTTTTGAAATCCTTGTGGTCTGCATAGTGACCAGCCAGTTTTTTTTAGCCTGAGGCTCCCAGCTCTACCCCGCTGAGCAAGGAGTTCCTGCTGCTATAGAGCCCCAAAAGTGCCTTAGCACCCTGGAGCCCCTCTGTCACTTATCAATGTAAATACAAGTAGAGCACCTTTGCAACAGGGAGTTTGCAAAGAGAACTGGAGGTCACTGCTGCCCATACGTTACTTTTCTGCAGGATGCTCCTTTGATATGTTTCTGTATCACCAAACTTCACCAAAATCCATCTTTGAAGTGTGGATTTCCTCCAGACAAACCTTGGACTGGTGAAATCTGCAGAAGAGGGAGCCTGGGCAGTGTAGAAATGTCAGTGTTGACTGTTGGATGCAGAATGAGATCTGAAATACAGAGGTCTGGAAGGCAGAAACTTTGTGTTATGCAGCCTTTCTGGTCTTTTAATTAAGATACTGGTATGATTGAGCTCCTTCTTTCAAAATGCACTCCTGTGATGACTACCAAAAACTACTCCTACAGAGGTCTGCAGCCAGTTATCCAGATAATGAAGAAGGGCAGGGAAAGGGAGGGGGGAGATTACCCACAGCTGATACGAAATGTGTGCCAGTGGGACAGTGACTATTCAGTGTGTTCATCTTTTGAAATACGGTAAGTGCATCTCCTTAGAGCACAGGGATAACCTAAGGCACTGAGAAACTGTCAGCAGGTGTGAGTCTGTGTCCTGGCTGTGACACAGCGAAGCTGCAGGGGCAGACAGAGTGGATCGAACCGTGGCTCAGGTAATCCATCCACAGATAAATGAACACTGTGTCCATGATGGGATTAGACTGTTTTCTTTGTTCAAGTATCCATTGTTCAGTCTGACGTAATCAAAAGTCCTGCCACTTAGATCGATGTTGTTCTTTATTCTAATTAGTAACTGGACTTGGAGGGGATCTTAAAATCAGCTGGAATACATAATGTAATAGATAATGTATTTTTTTTACATAAAATACAGGGATAATATTGATGAGGAAGAGGGGAAACTATACAAAACTCTGTAGAGTGCATGGCAATGCAGCTCATAGTCATCTTTTGCAGATTACTTGACTTCAGTGGTAGAGGTTTATCTTCCTGTAAGTAGAAACATTCCTCTGCTGTGAAATATTCTCACTTTTTATCTTCCATCTCCCTTATTCTTTCTGGAGAAAATAGTGAAAGATAAAATAACCTCTGGTGACCCCTACATCTCAAGAGTCCTTAATGCTGTGTGCCTTTCATGACAGGTAACTTTCTAACAAGCCTTGCTGGAGGAGTTTCACCATTCTCATTAAAATGGTTTGTTGGCTTTAGGACTTTAATCTGCAAAATTAAATCCCTCACCATAGAGAAGATGCAGTACCTTCAGGAGCAGTCCCTGCCTGATCCAGCACTGTTGATGCCAGTGGAAGTTTTATCCTTGATTTCAAACCTAATCGGGCTTGAGGCTTGTGGTCCTTTCTTGCCTTCATCCCTTTGGGCAGTTAAGATGCTTACAGAAGGTGTGCAGAGGCTGTGAGATGGGGCGGGCAGGGAGCTTCGTGCCACACATGATGGGAGCTTTGCCCCAAAGTGCTGACAGTCGTAAGTTTAGAATTGGCACAGTGAGTGAAAGTAATGAACAAAAGTTGGGAATAGGCACGGCAGAGGTCACAGCAGCGAGATCAAGGGTTGCTCTGGTTTGTTAGGTGTATATCCTGATGGCTGCACTGATTAAATAGTGAGTCACCAGCTGGAGGCTGGAAGGAAGAAGCAGGGCATTGGAAGGATGTGGCTGTGGGGAGACCTGGTGAGCAGAGATTAGGAGGACAGTTCATGCCCAGAGGATTAGAATAACTTGTCCACTAGTTTCATTGTTTTAGGCATTTAAAAACACTGGGTTAATCACTAACAAAGATGCCCAAGGGAACAACGTTGTATCAGTTATCTTCCTGAGCATTTGACTGTTTTGGTTCTATTTATTCTAGACAAAAGAGCTTATTTGTGATGTTTCATCCTTAGTCTGAATGTCTCTAATTTGGACATCCATTTAATTTGGAAGGTTTCCATGGGATGCCAGTGAGACTGTCTGATTAAAGTCATAACTTAAAACCAAACGTCTTTCTTGCTCCATGTTGCTGACCACAGATTTGGTTATGAATTGTGAAAGAATGTTAAAATCCAGTGTATTTTTCTCCTTGTAGGCTCTGTTTGTTTTTATTTTTAACATTTTGATTGGACAATGAAAAATGTCAGTGATGCCAGTTGCAAGTCTTTAGGTACAAGTTTGCCTTTCAGCCATTGCGTGGGAGTGATTATTTGCTTTTAAAAACTGACAGCTGTGGATTTTTAGTTCCTTTTTCTTCATAACCCCTGGAAGAATATGGCCTTACATAAAAGCCTGCTGTATGAAAGGTAAAACCAGGGCCAAGTTGGGACGATGACATCTTTTTCCTGTCTCACTAACTTTTTCAGAGAGCAGCAGCAACAAACTGAGCAGAAGTTGGAAGAAGCAGCATTGTTGCTTCTGTTTCCCTTGAATTCCTTTCATCAGTCCAGTGACTACATATGTCCTGATGACACATTTCTGGGTCACATGTCCCAGAAAGATGGGCTATATGGAGATACACAGCATGGAAAGTATTCTAGCTAGAGACTAGTTATGTTGATAGGTTCCACACATGGTGTAAATTTGTATATTCCTCACATGGACTTTATTAATAGCACAAGACTGAGACAGGGAGAGCCAGTTACATTGCTTTTTATCTAAATAAAACAACATAAATATATTCTTTCTTGTTCCTTATTGTATTAAGCTTGCAGATAGTTTATTACCCTATAAGGCAGCTTAAGCTAGCATGCCACCATCAAGAAATGCAGAGCAGCACAAGTCATAGCACAGATTTCCCCAGGCCAGCCTACATGGCCGCTGGAGAGAGCAAAGGCACAAGGGCATAGCATGCAACACCTAGAACTGGAGAAAGGATAGGAGACCCAGACAGGTATTTAAAAAGCCAGTCTCAAGCGTGACCAAGCTGAATGCTTGTTTTGGTTTTGGTCTAGTGGAAACTTTGCAATGGGAGAGTTAGATAGCTTTCTTCCTTGGCTCTGCCATCAGAGGGATGCTGGTGCCTCCCCTGGTCAACTTTCTCCCATTTAATGGGATCTGGATTCCTCTCTCTGAAAGATACTGCACTGGTTAGGAGGTCAGAGGGAGAAAATGCTGTAACTGTAGGCTGTATTTATTCTGATTCTTCTCAGGTTCATCAGTCACTTCCACTGTAATTCTTACAGCTAGTAGCAGTAGCAAGCTGTTGCCCTGGTATATGGATTAAATATAGCTGGAGGCACAAACCAGAGTGTGAGGAGATTGCATATCTAGTCTTCTGTGTACCCACTAACAGGAAGAACTCAGGAATCTCTAGAGAGTCGATCCAAGTATTCATGTCTTCTTCCAGACACTGAATAAAAACACCTGGATGGAAAGGACTTTTATTAGTTGAGACCCTCCTGTGTTAATCACAACCAATTTATTTCTTCTTCAGCAACATGGAGAAGTATGGAAAGGCTATCCCAGGTTGGCACCTGTGATGAGCATGAACTAAACTTACTGCAAGTTACCAAATATTCAGAGCCTGGGCTGTGCTCTGAGCTCATCTTTATCGCTATAACAAGAGGTACTCTGACACTCTCCAGTGGCACGATGAAATCGGGATGAAGACACAGATGCCAGGTAGCAGATTATGGGGTAAATTAAAAAGGAGAACTATTATGCAATACAGGAGGCTTGGATTTTGTCTACTAGTGAAAATATTATGCAAATTAGGTAATAATTCACACATTTCATTTGAAGGACAACCAGAAATTCTTCTGGGAGGCTCCAAACCATCCTAGGAAGAAAAGTTCTCTCTCATTCAGCATCTCTTATTTGAATGGGACATCCATGTTTCTAAATGTAGGCAAGGGAAGGAATACTATCAAACTGGTACAGCAGGCAACTAGGAGTCTGAATCAGGACTTCTCTCCCCAGGTCTGTACCTAACATGTTTTGACCTTGATAAGTCACTTTCTTTATTTTCAAGCCTCAGTTTAACCATTTTTTAAATATGGATAAACCAGTATGTTTCCTATGAGGATACTGTAGAAGTTATGGGTTTTGGATGTGAAAGATGCTTAGTCTATTATTAAATGGGCTGTGTTTTTACAGGTTCACTCTCAGAAAGATGTATCATATGTAAAATTCAAAACATTCTTCTGTGTCTGTAGGTTTAAATGATGTAAATAAATTAGAAAAATGGTATTGAAGTTCTAAGCAGGATATGGCAATAGGACTATTGCATTTACATTTGTACTGTGAGCAATCAATTAATTATAAATGCTCCAGGCCAAAGTGGTTTTCTATCACATTTGAGAGTATGATTTACCTCCTGTACAATCAAAATAAAGACACATTAGTGGCTAAGAATATTTACTGAGCCTTCCAAGCTGATATGATTTAGCTGTAAAGGAAGAGATTGATTTTAAATTCTACTGATGTCTTTTCTTCTATGTCTCAATTAAACACTCCACATCAAATTCCTGAAATGTTTCTGCCACTAGTTGTAATAGGTCAGAAATGTCAGTGTATCCTTGAAGCGGAGCACTCTTCTCCAAGGTATTTTGCATCGCTTAATTAGTACAGTTATTTCTTTTCCTGTGCCTTCTCTAAGGGCTTTCTTTATGTCAGATATTTCTAGTTATTAGGAATCTGAGCCAGAGGTCAAGTGGTGAGCTGCTGCTCACTCAAGCTAAATGCAGTATAATGCAACAGTTCATATGAGCAGTTTGCAAAATCCTTCTGTGGCCTGTATGTGCAGGGGTGCTCCAGGATGCATCTATAGTATATATAGTATCTATATATAGTATATATAGTATCTATAGGCTTTGTTCAGCGCAGCACAAGACCCGCATATGCATTAAAGGACCTGGTGAGGCCAAAGGTCGTTATCACCAGATGACGACAGCCATTGCTGTGACACTTTTTTATTCTACTGTAGCAAGCAAAGAAGCTTTAAAACTGTTGAAAAGTAACTGTGGGTTGGTTGGTTTGTGCTGGTTGGTTTGTTTTTTTTCTCAACGGGCGGTGAGGGACCTTCCCAACATCGTCAAGTAGTTTTGTTGTCTTGAATCCCCCGCCTCGGCTGTATAGTTGCTGTAGTTAGGCTGTGTAGCAAATGGTCCTCGTTTTAAGGCCTGGAGCCAGTTCATGTCCCAGAGTCACCGCTTGAATGTTTTTCTCTCCAAGGTAATTGCCTAAGCAGAACTAGTTCTGATTCTGGCTAGTGAAATGTCATTAACATAGAAGTCCTCTAAAATGTTTGCCTATGAAAAGTGAGACTTTAACCCTGAGAGACCAGAAATCCTTCAAACTAGACTAAACACGAACAATTCACGTAGTCCAGTATATGGTGAGGTCTCTTACCAAACCTTTTCTGAACATAGCCATTATATGAATATCAGCTGCAGAAGTGTATTTCACACTGGTATTTTTCCACTTGGCCTTTAGTCAGTACCAATCTGATAATGGGATGAAAAGTGGCCTTGAGGAATGCAGTTCAAAGGACTTGCACTATTGAACCTGTGTACCAAGCCTGGCTATGTAAGTCATAGTAATGACTTGTGAAGGTACCATAAAATGGAGACAGCCTGTGCAGGGCCATGAAACAGGAGATCTATAGCTCATAGGTGGGACAACTGAGAAGTAGCCAGGCAAGGGGCAGTTAGAGAGTGTAAGGCAGCAAAGGATGCTATAGGAAACAACAGCCATGGTGATACTGCTGTGACAACAGCTTTCCTCTGTCTCCCTGTACCGGTCTTGCTAAGTTACAATTCTTAATTTGGTTATACATACACTGAATAAAATCACCTGGATGGAAAAGACTTTTATTAGTTGTGACCCTCCTGTGTTAATCACAACCAATTTATTTCTTCTTCAGCAACATGGAGAAGTATGGAAAGGCTATCCCAGGTTGGCACCTGTGATGAGCATGAACTAAACTTACTGCAAGTTACCAAATATTCAGAGCCTGGGCTGTGCTCTGAGCTCATCTTTATCGCTATAACAAGAGGTACTCTGACACTCTCCAGTGGCACGATGAAATCGGGATGAAGACACAGATGCCAGGTAGCAGATTATGGGGTAAATTAAAAAGGAGAGCTAGGAAGACTGGATGCATTTTTAAAGACCTGATGACAAAATTACCCCCAAATTCTGAAACACTAAAGGAGTATGGAGTCACTCAAGTAAAAAAATCTATCCAGATTTCTTTATCTGATTATATGAGAAAGGAAAGGAAGCTATAGATAGTAGGAGAGTGCTGGTGCAGTGTAGCATACACTGGAGCTGGTCCAGGTTTATTGCCATTTTCAATGCAGACACTGAAATACAGTGGCTCTCTGAAGAACAACCTCGTGTCTTAGGTGCTGTTAGTTGGTATCCTTTCCCCTGTATATTAACAATGTAGTAAAACATTGTTGCTAGCAGACATCTGATTAAAAAAAAGCAGCCTACCTTCTTAAAAAAAAAAATAATCCTATTTCCTCTCTGTGGTGCTGTAGATTACCCTTTTTGCTAAGGGAAACCTGATAGCCGTATGGATGTATTCAGGCTCGAAGGCACTTGACAACCTCTCTGTCTGTCTGCATTGTTTGTTCACAGTAGCTTTCTCTTTATCAGATCCCACTATACATGCTGCAGGATCTCCAAACCTTACAGCGGTTTTAAATGCTGAGCTTTTGACTGAGAAGGTCAGTGCAGGTGAACTAACAGTTTGTGTGGTGTGGCAGCCAACAAGGCTGTATCTCAGGAGGGAACAGCCGGATCTGGGATGCAGCACAGTGGGTGGTGGAATTCCTTTGTTCCTGTAGTGCTTCTTGAGATTTCAGATATTGTGATCTGTAAAGGTATTCCTATTTTAGCTGGCAGGCTGTTCAAGAAAACACCATTATAGGTGATGCACCTTTTTTTTTGGCTCTTAAGGACAAAAAGCTACCCAACCCTGAGTACATCAGTCTAGTCGTCCACATTTCACACATACTCTTCTTGAGCTGCCTATAGCAACATGTAAGACTTCTGAGCTGTTGTGAATGCGGGGATTTCAGAGGCCTTCCTGGCTCTAATGGAGAGGGGAATTGTACAGCCTTTCCAAGGTTGAAGTCCATGCAGAAAAAAGCAGGTCACAACTTGTCCCATTGCCTTGATTTTATGTATGGACAAACCAAGGTTCAGACAAGGCAAACATTTTGACCTAGTTTACTCAGAGAGCAATAAGGAAATAACCTACAAAATACCCAGGGAATTCTCCAAGTGCAGTAAGACAATAAAGTTCAAACCTGAGTCTTCATCCTATGAGCTGTCTGCAGGGCTCTCCACCTCTGCTGGCTTTGCAGAGCTGGATTTGCCACTTGAGTGCTCTTTCAGAAAGAACAGCTTTCTAAACATCCCTTTTGGTGAGTCTAAGCAGAGGAAAGGTAATGGTTTGTGTCCTGTGTGTTTTGCTTTAGACGGGCTCCGGGTCGCTGTCTCACAGGGTGCATGACATTACATGCTGAGCGGGTGAAAGGTGGGTGCGGCTGCTGCCCGGGGGGTGCCTGGGCTTGTTGGGAGGATTGTTGCCATTCCTACCCGCTTCTCTCTCTGTGGTCCTTCTGAAACAACACAAGCTATTAGCAATGGTTGTGTGATGTAATTCATTTAGGAGGAAAACTCATAAAGTTTATGGCCCTATTATTTCTGAGACAGCACAGGGGCAGGGAGATAAGCCCGCGAGCTGAGCATGCACTGGGACACTGTCATGCATCCTATGGTCAAAACTTCACCCAAATCCTCCACTGGAGGGTCCTGGGACTGATCTACAAAAGCACATACCCTGTAGCAGCCTACTGTGCCCTGGGCTGCCTGCAGACAGGTTGTGTGGGGTTGGCATGGCAACACTAGCTTCCAGTGGGTGTAGGAGCATCCCTGAATCACAGCTCTACCTGCTGCCCCGTTGCACCTCCCGAATGCTACAGGAGTGTGTCATGGGAGCCAGTAAAAGGCTTTCCCTCCCAAAAAATAAATACCAAGAAAAGGGAGTACTTATCTGCCAGGGCCTGCTATTGAAAAACGGATCTCAGTTCATATAAGCAGGAAAAAGACATTGAGGCTTATTTGTATTTCTGCCCCTGAGCACAAAGGGGCTAGAAAGCAGGCGGATCCCACTGATTGTGTGTTCCTCCTGTTTGGAGATGTAATCGGCGTCCACATACTGTGCCACAGCCTTTCCTCATCTCTAGGGGTTGGGTTGGGGCTGGGAAAGATGTATAGGGACATCCAGGATAGGGGTGGGGGAGGGCTGGCCCCTGACGCAGCATCTCTCCCCCATCTTCTGATGTGTAGTGCACACTGCAAGGAGCAATGTTCACAGGGGATGGAAGAAAACACAGGGTCACCCTGTTCACTCAATGCCGACTTACCAACTGGAGAAACAGGCTCTGTGTAAACAGTAGAAATGAAACGGATGTTTCACTCTGCTACTGATAAGTTTATCAGCAAAGCCAACGTGCACTCTGGACCCCTAGGAAAATACACAGAAAATGTGTTAAAGAGAAGCCGAGGGTCCTCAGCTAACCCCTGGTTTACCACGCCCTGGGTATCAGTGTTGGTGCCTTGGGACACGTTAATCATTGTTCCAGCCAATGTGACCCCAAGGTTGGGATGTTGTTATTTGTAACCACAGAGCCTAGTCTTACCTGGGCTCTAGCTGTCGTAAGTGCTATCAAGATGGATGAAAAAGGGCTGTTGCAAAGGTGCTAGGGGAAGAGGAAAGCATGGCAGGGGCAGGCAAGGAGCATGGTTGCTGCTGGGGAGCGCCGTGGCGAGGCTCTGCTGGGCCTTGGGTGGGAGGTGAGGCAGTGGCCTCTCCAGCTGGTCTTGGCTGTGAATAGACCATTGTCCTTTGCAAGGAACCAAAGAGAAAACTCTATTCTGCTTCCTTGACTATGGCATTGAGCCAGTATTGCCTCACCAAGGGCCTGGCCTCCAGCTCGGAGGTCTCACGGCTCCCAAATGCCTCACCCACGTTGCCTCAAGTGCTTGCTCTGGGGTCCTGTTACACACGGACCGTTTTGGCTGGCTGGATTGTGTTCCCTGTGAGCGAGTGGCTGGAAAGGAGGTGTGCTTCACAGAGCTTATAATAGAAATCTTGCTTTGACCTCTATGACAGAGAGATTAACGCCATTCCAGAATGATATAGTGCATGTTTTTTAAGGATCCAAAGGCAATTCCTGTTTACAGAGCAGGACTGGTGGAGCCTCATAGCATTCAGGCTAGGGCAGTGGCTGTTGGGGATTCCTTTCCCATCACTGCTTTTTCAGGTGGACTTTTTTCCCGCTGAGGGAGAATTTGAAAATCCCCACAGATGGCTGAGCCAGGCTGTTGTGGTTGTGCAAAATTGCGCTGCCTGTCTCCGAGACAAGAGAATGAGGAAATTCTTGCACCTATCCCTATCCCTTCTCATCAAAAGAAACCACACTGGACCTTCTTTGTGGTGATTCTTTCTGGTTTAGAATTTCCAAAGTTTCTTATAGAAACAATTTGGCTGAGATTCACAGAAACCTTGCCAATCCTTACAAAAAATTGATCATTGACAGTAAAGGTCTAGGATAGACTTTTACAAGGCTACGAAGTAGCCTTGGACTTCCTTGAGTTACCTAGCCCTGCAGATGGAGTCTTAAATGCTTTGATCCATAGTGGTCTGGCCTACTAATCCCAATTACAAGCTCAGGGCCATCACCTTTACCTCTGTTGGTGTACAGGCACTGAGTGCTGGGCCTGTGATTTTATTGCCACCATGCCTGCTTTTCCAAGAAGTACAAAAGGCTGAAAGCACTCTGAACAAAAGGAAGGTATTCATCTGCTAATAGCATCAGCCCTTGCATTTTTAGTCCTCTTTCTGGAAACTAGAATGTACAAGAACTTCTTTCTGGGTAAGTGTATTCTCATATCCATGAGGATATAATGCAAGTCAACCATCTGAGCCTTGGGGAGCCAGTGGAGAGTCAGAAGTGGCACAAGCCTGGAGTCCACTGTCTAACTCGTTCCCTGGCATGGTCCTGGAGAGAAAACACAAAAAGGCCATACACCCAATGGAGTAAATTCATCATTTTATTGGTGGTTGGATTGTCAGGGCCTAGAATTGAAGGAAAAGTGGCCTTTAGTGAGCTCTCGTGTTTTCATATGTGATTGTAGGTGGACACTCAGTGACCCATGGATGCTTCTTTAGGTGGGACATATCTAACTTGTTATTAACCATTACCTTATAGAAGGACTGTCATGTTTGTACACTGGCAGTGAACAACTGAGACTAGAGTTGGAGGCAGGGATTTTAGATGTTTTTAGAGATGTAAATTCATGTTTCCAGGTGCTAGCAGCGCAAATGAGAAGATACACAATCATGGGAAATCCACCACATAGGATATTAGGAATATGGAGCTTTCCTTGAAGGGAAGTATGAGGCATACTTAGCATATCTAAAGCTGCATTATTTACTCCAGAAAGATAATGGTGTGAGTTGATGACAGACCTTCCTTCCCCTCTCTACTTCTAATTTTCTCTCTGTATTGAAGCCCTCTGACCTTGGAAAACATTTACATCTCTGCAAAACACGACTATCCTTTTTCTCTTTCTCATGCTCTTTTTTTTTGCACGATGCTTTTGGTGTATTTCATCCAGTTGACTTCAACCCTCTCCCACCAATGCACACCATCAGTGATGGTGCAAATCACTGCTGCCTTTATTGGCACCAGCCATAACCTGATACAGCTGGCCTGGGATTTTCCAAGGGCTCCTGCGGCAGAGCAGGTTGCAGACCGATTGAGACATGTTTGGTGGTTCAGCCAGGTTTGCCACAAGGGGGGGTGAAGAACGGAAACAGTCTGTGGAAATTTACTGACTCTCTGAAGATCTCATGACTTCTTGCTAAATCTGAAAATTCCCAGTACAACAAGAATAATTGTTTCCAAACTGCCTGTGGATCCTTTCATCATCTACCTGAATATTGCATGGGCAGTGGCATTGTTTGGTCAGTGACAGACAACCAGTCCATCATTTGCTGAAGGGGTGGAAGATAAGGAATTTATTAGTCAAGACACTAGTTTCTAGTACAAAGAGCTTCCATACAGATGGTGAATTTAATATATATATTTTCAACATGTTAGCACATAGTGTGCCAACTCTTGTGAAATATATGCACATTAGGAGTATGAGTGGGAGCAAATAAGGTTGTGAGGAATCTTTCTGTGGCTTCTGTTTTCAAACAGTGATTTGCAAAGAAGTCTTTTTCTTGTCTCCTTTTTTTTTTTTTTATAAGGTTAATATGTACGAAACACTTTAAATCATCTGAAGCAGATCATGCCTATGACTAAGAGATAAGGAGGGATTTGTCTGTCTGACAAACTTCCCCTCTGTTTTTAGAAAAGGTTGGTATTTTCAGAAGTGGTAAAATACCGCTGAGTGCAAAATGCAGGCGCGTAGTGTAAATTGGAGTTCTGCCAGTTCATGGGTTGAGCAAAAACTGTTAAAATATGACATACTTCAAGGCCCAGCTCTCTGTCCCACACAAGAAGAGCCTCCAGTTATGTCCCTTAAGTAAAGCTCATGGTCTCCAGCCCAGGAAAAAACATCAACATAATGCCTACTACAAAGTCAATAGGAATTTTGCTGTTAAGACAATTAATGTTCTTAGTCATCTTTATACTGGACCATATCATCCACCTATCAGAATTAGTGGTGTTTATTTAAAAAAAATGAGGGAGGGAGAGAGGAAAAAAGCCAGGAGAAATCAGAGAAAAATTACCTGAGTCTGTGTTGTGCCTCTGGGCAAGGCACAAAGTGAATCTGAAATAATGTAATTCCTAAGCAAGCATGGCTAGAAGTAGAAACTGCAGCGGTGATAAGGAGACCACCAGTGCAGTCAGCTCATGCCCCATCACAGGTGATGGCCAGCAGAGTGCCAGTAATGTGATGCAGGCTGGTTTTGCTTTAGTATTTTTGAAAAAGCTTTGTAAAGACAAGGGACTGGCTCGTGCAGCTGTACTGAAGTCATGTAGATGGAGACCTGCCTATACAGGCTTGCTTTTAGGGCTGGGGGTGAAGGGACAAGGTAGGAAACTGTGTATGTTTCATATGGTGTTTCCTATAGTGGGATCCATTTTCAGAGCCTTTGCTGGGGTGCTGCTGTGTTGAAATACTAATTCGAGTACTAACAAAACTGTAGCAGTTTAGGGCGGGAATAGGATATTTGCAGGTGGATCATTAGCTAACTGAATAATGATGTTCTCCTGTTATATGCAGCCAAAACCTTGGTTGGGTACAACCAAATTTAGGGCAAGATACAAAATATATTGAGATTTGACATACTGAAAATTCTCTGCATCTGTCCAGGAAACAATACAGATGATAGTCCCAAAGACCCCAAGAAAATTTAAAAAACATTTAAGATCAGAAAATGAAGCCCAGAGAAAAGCAGACACGTTAAAGACAGCAGGACTGCAGCCCCGTACGTCATATACAATGAATGCAGTTCATCATGCTGAGTTGTTCATGCTCAGACCATATATGTTCAGTTCTTGACAAAGTAATCTCTTTACAAAGCTACATAATGCAGCAGAGTCAGCTAAGAACGGGTTATAAACAAAGAAGCTATTCAGCTGTCAAAGCAATTTTCAGCTATATTAAAACAGAATAGGATGGGACGGATTCTGCTGAGCCTTCTGCTGCTCGCTGTCCTGGGGAGCCGTTGGCATTGCATGTGTGTAAATCGCGTGGCGAGAGGGAGTGTGTGCGCACACGGGCGGCTGCCCACGCAAACACATGTACACACACGTGCACGGGATAATCGCCTGCCGCTTTCCTGGGCTCGTGTTAGAAATTGCAAAATGCTTATTTAAATTGTGTTTTCTGCCTGCACTTGGGGATGTCACCAAGTTCTGTCCATTCCGATGACGTGTTTGGTTTCCATAGAAACCAATGTACTTTGGAGAGGGAAAAGCAGAAGGAGACTGAGAAAAGCAGAAAAATTGAGCAGAATAAGAGAAGTGTGGGGTGTGAATAGATCGTTTGGGTCATGGAGTTTTTAACAAAGTGATTTATGCCATAAGGTAGCAAGATGCCTTATTTATGGGTATGTCACTCCAGAATAATTCAAATCCATTCAGATGTATGTCAATTAAATAAATGCAGGATCCTATTTCTTCATATATATTATCCACCATCAGATAGTGTGTGTCTGTACTGGAGAGGCCAGGCTTCCAGTGTGCTTTCTGCTGACACATGACTTTTGCTGTTTGCTGTGTCTCTGGTGTCATTAGCAGGTGTTTCCTATCTCCATCCCCAAACTGGGGAAGGAGGCAGGGCCTGGGAAACTACAGATTTCAACTAAGGTTCAATGAAATACCTGTCAAGTCTCCCATAAAAAAGCTGTATATGATCTGTACCTCCCAAGGGGTAGGCGGGACAGGGAGAGGCATGCTGGAGCTGTTCTATGATATTTTTTTTCCTTCTTAAAACAGCCAACTTGCCATTGAATCATTTAATCACTAATTAAAAATCCTGGATAAAACAAGCTGTCTACAGCTTTCTGGCAAACATCCCACTGACTTCAGTAGGGCCAAGATTTTACCCTTTCCTTGACTGCAGAGCTTGTTCGTTGACGCTTCTTTTTCTTTAGCTGTTCTATGTGGTTTATGCCAGATTTTTTCTTAGATGCGTGTTTTCTTTTCCTTTTCCCAAATATTATCTCACTACAGCTCCAGAATCAAAGGGTCATAACATGATGGATCCTAAGAGGTAGTCCATCACCAGGCTAGCTGTGCTTCACCCACATCCTTTCCTGCTGTGACCTAGGAAAGGATAAGGAGTAGATGTGAGGGCAGCAGGAATTTCAGCAGCTAAAGGCCACCTCAAGCACCTCTGTGCAGGTGTAAACTCAACTCGCAAGCCCTTGTTGCTAGATCTATGCAGTGCATAAGGGGGTCCCTCAGCTGGTAGCTGACCAGCTGGAAAAGGGATGGACCAATGGACCACAGTAGCCTAGAGTATCAGCTGTTTCACCACCAAGGGCTGAATGCCAGGAGGAGGAACAGAATCCTGTGTGTGTAAATGCTGTTGGTAACAGAGCAATAGTCCCATTCTGTTTGTGCCTATTCTTTGGTACGTGTCTTTCTCCTGTCTTCCCCTTTTGTGTTTACCAGTCATATATTCTGTATTTAACCAGCCATATCTTCTCTAATTTTGCTTTCGGAGTCTGCCTTAAAAGAGACCTATGCCGTTTTTGCCTGGAACTGAATAAGATGCACCCCTGCTGGCTGCTGGCTTGAAGGTAGGGATGTGCCAACAAACCCTGCCTCCCAGGGGCTTTTTGGCAGAGCACGCTTGACTTTTTGACTTTCTGCTGTGTTCATGAGAAGCTACTCTTGGTCACACACGGCCCATGTATGAGGGACCTGAGCCAACAAAAATTGCCATGACCTACTGCATTCTTCAATGCTTAGGGCACCAGAGCACGAATCGACAGCAGACACCCTAATCCTTTACCGACATGTTGGGTGGCAAAACCCACAGCAGTTGCCTGTGGTGTTGATGTGATTTAAGCCCGTACTCTTTAATTTATCTTTGTGCACCCAAAGCCATGAGATCTAACAGTACTGACAGTTAAGAGTCTCATTTGCTGGTTCATCGACAAATTATAAGAAGAAAAAGAAACTGCATGAAGGGAGCTATGATTTGGTTGAGCAGCTCTAATCTTGGTTGTTTTCCTTGGCTTTAGATTTTGAATTTTACAAGTTATATGTTAAATGCTCTGCTTCACTTCTTTGTATCCGGACAAAAATGGTTTGTAAAAAAATGTGCTTTGCGGGTAATGTAGAATTTTGCTTCTCTGGGGAATCCATCAGTGAGGATGTTTACTATATATTTATGAGATCCCTTGCAGATCTTTAGACTAGGCTCTCAGATGTTCATTCTCTTGGACTTTTTATTGCTAACATTTATTCTTCTTTTAATGGTGAACTCTCAGAACAATGCAGAGGGCTCAGTTCAAAGTCCAGGCAAATCTTGCATCACTCTTGGCTTGCAACTGGGCTCCATGCAGGACTCAGCAAGATTTCATTCAGCCTTTTCTATAGTGTTTGTTACAGATCTCTGGGGCAGGCAGGGAAAATTACTTTTGGCTTTAATGTTCTGTATTAGTTAGTCTGTGATTTGCTTGTTCCAGAGGCTGGACATTATCTTTGATATTTTGTCATTCTGTAAAGCAATGCTGAGTACAAGACAGAGCAACAAAGCATCTTTCATGCTCCCGCTGATTCATTGCATGTACTTCTGTGAGGTGATGAAATCCCTTGGTCACGTCAAAGCTGCTCATTTCTAGATAGCAGCTAATAACTAAATACTAGATATTATGTGACAAGTTTAAAGGCCAGAAGATAACATTCAGGGCTGATGTTGGTACTCAAAAAAGTAATCTTCTGGAAGGGAATGTAACTTTATGTGTGAGTGAGGAGAGTTTGCATGACTGTAAGCTCAAGATGAGCTGTTACTCAAGTACAAGGATGAATGAGAAAGGTTAAAAGAACTTAAAAAAAAAAAGTCTGTGCAATCCAAGTGTACTGTTTATCATCTTTTTGTACCAAAACAAAATTTGTGATGTACTTCAACTTGGGATTTTCCAGAGTCATCAATGTAATGCTGGTTTTCATCTTCTCTTGTCTTGCTGTTTCGTGACTACCCTTCCCAGGCTTTGGAATTTTTACCCTCATTTTCCTCTTTTGCTTTTAATGAAATAACAAAATTAGTGTTTTGACCTCAGAGTCTTCTCCCACACTAGAGGATTTAAAATTGCTAGGTGAGAGTCAGCAGGAGATTATGATACTCAGTCTAATTTCCTCAGAAATGTTATAGCTGAAGTATTTATAATAATAAGGCTTTGTTGCTGGAACCTCTGAATGCCAAGACTCTGAAAGAGGTAACTGAACCAGCAAGTTCTGGAAATATTTCCTAGATAGAAACTCAGGAGGAGTAGGTGAACACCAGCAATGTAATTGTATAACAGAGCATGTCACTTTTTAGCAAAAGAATTTCCTTGTCAAGTTTAGAAGTTTTCTTTTGGACAAATGGCTTGTGTAGAAACTGAAGGTTTTTTGTCTCTGTGCTGCTCCAAATTTTAAGCTTTTGATTTTCTTGATGTGGTTATTTTTTTGACATCACTTTGTGATGATGAGTCCGTGTTTGCATGGCATGACTGGTCAGCTCAGAGACGCTTAATGACTTAAGCCTTATAAATTACGTTTGACTCAGTATCATTTGTTGTTGGAAGGAGAGTCTGCCGCATTACAGAAAGTCAGGAAAATTTACTTCTAATCAAAAAGTTTTGCCATGGTAGGAGTCAACAAGACTCAAACGGTGCACGATACCCCTGCTTGTTTCCTTTCAAGGACTGAATCTTGCGCATGGTATGTCTTGAGAATGACAGCCCCAAGCAAATTTTTAGTCACACGGCTATTCTCAAAAGTAACTAAAATTGGATGCAAGGGAAGATCTGTTTCATAATAATCCAACATATTCACAAATATTTTCTCACTGTTTCTTTACTACTTGTCAGCCGTCCTTTCTTTTCTTCTATTCCCTTGTATTTCTTTTTAGCTTTCTGTTTTGATGATGCCTGTTTTGTTCCCAGAACCAATCTTTGCATTTATAGTAGATGGTTTTGAATATTGATGAATCTACATATGCAAATGTAGCTCTATAAAGTGGTTGCTTTCTTTTACTAAGCAACAGAGCAGACCTGGATACAGAAGGTTCAGGCATGTTTGTGATCAGTCAATCTGTGCAGTTGCACCAAGCGACGTGATAATATAATTCACGCTGTGATATACCACTTTGAGGCTTGGCCTGTGTGCTTACTGGATGATGGTTGCTCTATATTACGATGGTGAGATGTTTCCCTTCTCCTAAGAGAATCTGGGGTATATTCATTGACTGGTTTTGTTAAATACTTATGGCTTCCATAAGACCTTTATCATGTAAGGTGAAGAAGTGTAACTCCTTCAAAAACCTGGTGCCATCTCCCAAGACATTACCTCTGTGGTATCTGGCAGTTAAATTAAAAGCAGGTTACAGTACAGCTTGTTTTGTATGAACATTTGTCAGTCAGCTGTTGAGAGAAGTTTCCCTGAATCTACCAAACCTGTAAGTTACATTCATCAGGAGGTATTCTTGTTAAAGAATTTCCAGAGACAATACAAAAATTAATCTTGGTTATAATGTAATCCTGATACAAAATGCTTCATTTCTTCTTGGCAAATGAAGTTTGGCATCAGCAAGTATTTACATTTACATTGTTTTTAAACTCCTGTGTGTGCTGGAAGGTAGGATGACATATTTCCTAGATAGCCAGGTTATTCCTAAGAAAAGATACATCATGGAGCAGAAATTCAGAAACATTCTGTTTCAAAGGATGCTGCATGATCAATACAATTACACCAGGGTTTTACTGGATGTCCAGAGCATATCTTTCATTGTCTTTATATAGGTTACCTCTCAATTTTATTTGTTTCATTTCATAGCTTTCCAATTTTCTATTGTATCAGCAGTTGCATGAGCTACCTTTTGCTGTGCTCCTGCTTTGACATATTCCTATCCATCCACATTCTTAAGAGATCCTTTTCCCTGTGCACAAGACAAAGTGACAGAAGTTACTGTTGGTTAACTCATTACACTTTGGTACTCTCTATCTTAGCTCAAATCACTAAGTAAATATAACTGATATTTATATGGCATATCTCTTCATAACTGTATATGCTTGTTACTTCCACTTTTCCTGGGTTCCTAGTGCTTGAGTAAGGAGAAGTCACAAAACATGGAGAGTTGGTGTACGTGGAAAAATCTTGCATGGACCTTGATTCCAGGAAGAACATACGCATGTGCTGATAAACAGTTCCTTATCTAAGAAATACTTAAGAGAGTGTTTCTTAAATGAGAGTGCTTCTCTGAAACCGAGCATTTGGTTGCTGGGTTGGTTTTTTTAAAATATTTCAACACTCTGCTGATAGTGTTGTGAAATCCTTGCTGGGGCTTCGCCAATTAACTGAATAAACTTTTACTTGTTTAATGATTTTATAATTTTCTTATATGAGATAAACTTGCCATTTGTTCATTTAACTTCTCTCCTGCCTTTTGTGTGTACGAATACTGTCTAATCCCACAAAGACTCCAAGTCTTTGAGACTTAAGTTCTTGCAAAGTTATCAAATACAGCAATCAGAAAGTGTTCGAACACAAAGGTTTCTTAACGTTTTTCACGGTATTTTTAGTATTATTGAAGATAATTACTGTTGTATTATTAAATACATTGAGCTGTTATATTCTGTGATGTAATCTTCTGCTTTGATATTTACACTTATTAGTACACATTCCATTTAATGTCGTCTTTCATTGCTTGGTGTGTGACATATTTCAGAGAAGAATCGAGATCTTACAAATCTGCATCCCACAAACTGTCTGCAAAATAGTCCTTCCTAATGGCCAACTAGCCCCTAAAATTCAGATGAAAGGTTAAAGATCAGATGTA
>JAVJGJ010000047.1:12856839-12867261 GCA_035590215.1 Microhierax caerulescens
GTAAAGATCAGATGTATGTTAATGTCACAGAAGACATCAAATTACTGAGTAGGATTTCTTTAATTACAAGAGGATTGAATGGGAACAAAAAATATTCCCTACACTCTGCCGACTTTCTCGCTCTGTGATTGTTGGTATTGTATTTCATGTTTTCAAGCATTCAAGTAATGGATACAAAATTGGAAGCATGAGGAAAGGTATAGAAATCATACCTAGAGGCAGTGAGAGAATGGGAGAATTCTCATTCAGTACCAGTGAAATAAATTTCTGTCCACAGGGCATAGGCATTGAGAGGAAAATAACTTCTATGAAACAAAGGGCTGTTTACAGCCTAATTTTTTTCTCTGGACCCAGGTAAATTTCATCCTAAGACAATAAATAAATATATAAAGTGCAATGCTATTTTCTGATTCAGTATCTTGTTAGACTCCAAATAAACATATATCATACTGAAATTGTAATAACACAGGCTTAGTACTACATACAGAGGGAATTGCATCCAGCTACTACATATGAAGAAAACATACCAAAAGGGAATGATTAGACTCTGTGATGATCGTGCTGTGTTTTCCCCTGGAAGATGATCTTTCTTGTGTACAGACTTTTTAACATATTTTCTTTTTTTTAAAAAAAAAAAAAAGGAAGAAAAAATTCTACTGGTATATAAACAAATTTCAGGTATTTAGCTACTGTTATTATGTTATAAGTTGAAAAGCAACTTTAAAATTAGAAAGTTCAGGAAAATAAATTAATATAAAATCACTGTATAATCATATATACATTACTAGTTATTATTCTTTCTCCTTTTCCTACAATATTTGACAAATACAAGCTCTAAACAGTTCCTGAGCCTGAAGAAACATTTTCAGGTGACACCAAGTGCAAACAAAAGAGAAAACCATTTGATATTATTACAAACATATATAACTAGTAATGTACATATTATTATACAGTGATTTTATATTAATTTATTTTCCTGAACTTTATAATTTTAAAGTTGCTTTTCAACTTATAACATAATAAGATGCAATTATTACTACAATTATCATTGCTGTTCTTATTATGAATATAATTTGCTTTAACACCTGCAATGTGGCTGGTGATTTTCAGACACTTCAGTGCTTTCGCTTTGTTCTACAGAATTGATAATCCAAGGACAGAAGTCAGGGAAGAAAATGTCAATAAACAGTATGGAAAACATACCCATAAATCAGCAAGCTCTCTTATAGCAATGGAAGCAGACTCTTGACTCTTAGGAGGGTTTATATGGAAGGGACTTAGCAGATAAGCCCTGGGTGGCTGGGCAAGGCTTAGGGTTGGACCACGGTGTGATGGCCTGGAGCACGGATGGAGTGTGGTGCCCTGGAGCAGGTGGCTGGGAGCCTTTCATGGCGAGGCTGTGCTAGCAAGTGTGTGGAAGGAGCATCAGAGCTTTGAAGGCTAAAGCTTGCTCCATGCGAGATGGGAAGCTGCTTGAAGAATTCAAAACCTCAGTAAGGGAAGATCTTCGTGAGCCTGTGTAAGTAGGGATATGCTCTGAGATGACAGCAGTGGCGCAACTGTGGTGTAAATCCATCTGGCTATATAGATTTCAGTGCCACTCAGCTGAGAATTTGGCTAACAGCTTACAAATCCCCAATGTTTCACACACTGGAGTACAAAACAACTGTTCTTTCAAGACTATTGTGTAATCGTGAGTCATTAGCCTCTGCTTGAGAATGATCCAGCTACCTTGTCAAGGAACTGGAACAAAACTGTACATCTCAGGTGACTTAAGTTATACAACATGGAAAACAAATTCCCTCTGCCAGCATTTTGTGGGCAGCCCTTGCACATTCCTGGGGAGATGTTCAATGCCATGGCCTGAGTTTCTCCCCATAGAAAGGCCAGATCTGTAAAACTGCTTCTTACCCAGCCTTAAATCTTGTTCAAGTCTTCAAAATATTCAGGAAGATTGTGCTGAAAAGGGTGATTTTCACCCCTGATGTCTGGTTCGCCATAACTTCTGTGTTGAGTAGTGGTGCAGCTCAAACACTGAGGGAAGAGGATGAAGATAAGAAATAAGAAGCCAATACCTCTTTAAGAATCCACAAGAGAAAAGTAATAAAAAAGAAATACAATAACTCAGATAATAAAACCATTATCTTACAGATTTCATACAAACTTTGCCTTAGGGAGGCCACCTGGTTTGTGTTTTACTGACACAGCTGTTCAGATTGGTTTTTTCCTTTTGCTATATAAAAATAGAGGAATCTGAACAGCTGTTTGGGTTAATTTTTTTAATGCCTTCAGTAAGTAAAAATAAAGGCAAATAATGTTAATAAGCAATGTGAAACTGCCTCCAAAGATGCTTTAAAAACTTTCCAGAATAATTCCTGGACCTCATCCGTGGCAAATAGAGGTCTGTCGTCCATGGAAGAAGCTGATCCAGATAGGCACATCGGGCATTTCCACTGACATGCTAGCCAGGAGTAGCATTAGCTCTCCAGCATCTCTTCAGAAGGAAAGGCTCTTTTAGATCGGGGAAAATTGGCAAACTTGGTTATATTGGTATCAGTCCACAGTAACCCTATTGACTTCACTGAAATCACTTAAAATTTCTGTAACTGAAACTAAAAAAATCCAAGACAAAACAATTTTTGCTTAAAACCATCCATAACCAGTTTCATTGCCTTCCAGGGAACTACTCCTGAAGGAGGTGGCTGAAGGGAGAAAGGGAACAGAGCTTGTAAGGATGTCTGGATAGACACCATTTCCCAATGAAAAATGTCATTTTTTGCTATTTTCAAAATCAGTGTTGGGGGGGACAGAGGTGTCTGTGCTGGTTAGCGCTGTTCCTCCTGACACACAGCACACTAACAACATCCCGGGCAGGCTGAAAATGAGTCTGGTTTAACTGGGTGATGGAATGAAACAAGTGGGAGTCATTTTGCTTTTTGTTGCCCGGTGTTTCACACACCTCTAGCGGCAAACCCTCTTCGTTGCCAAGACAACCCCGAAGAAATACGAAATCCAGAACAATACCCTGTGTGCGAGAAGCCTCGTATTCTGTAGTGCATGCGTTCGTTTTGAATGTCAAGAGAAACACTGCCCTCCAACCCAGGTAAGTCCAGGTAAAGTTATAGGTGATATCTGTAAGATTATAATGACTTGCATTTATAGATTGTCTTTTGTCCTGACGGCTGCTAAAGCTTGAGGGCCGGCACAGAGAGCCTCAGCAAATGTTACCCCTGCAGTGCAGCGTTGCCTGAAGCTGGCCAGACACTGCCAGGAGGGTTTCTGGGGGCTGCTGTGAAACTGAAGTCAGGGCTGGGGTGCTGATCGCGCTCCCCAGCCTGTGCTGCATGTGGAGGTGTCTGCAGTGAGCAGGGAATGCCAGGCTGTGATGATCTGCCTTTACAGTGGTTTCTAAAGATTTCTCGGGCAGCCGAATGCAAGGTAGTGCAGCCATAAAGGTCTTTTCACTCAGTAATTGGGATGGACTGACCTGGGCTCAGTCTGTAGGTCAAAGGAAATATAAATGTGACTTAAGCCTCTTCACTTAATGTCTTGGCTCAATGCAGGATAGCGGCAGGTCTGGAGCTTTGGGTTTGTTAATGCTTATTTATTTAACCCCAGTGAATGTACATCGGACAAAGGTCCAGAAGGTCAGAATAAGCATCTGCAGAGTCTCCTAGGGCATCCTCTTGCAGGCACTAGCCTCAGGGACTTTTCTGTTTCTTAGAGAAAGGTTATGCGCAATTTGCAAATATAAGCTTTGCTTTTCCAAATTCATTCCAGATCATCTTTAAGCTTCCCATTTTATTCCCAGTGACAGGTAGTAAGTGACAATTTTTTTTTTTCTGAAGAATGATAGGAATACTCTTTTTACCATGCCTGAAGTTGGCACTGACCTCCTCATTAGGAATGGCTGCACCCTTAGGAAGTAATTGAAGATCTCCGTTTGGTTAAAGCTCTTTGATAAATAGGGGAGCAGCACTTGGAGCAGGGCACACTGGATTCTGCATAGCAATGCATCCATTTTACTGTGCACCCAGTATGAAGAGAAATCTGTGTTAGCCTGCTTTAAATCATAACAGCATCCCAAAAGTAAGCAGGAGAAATGCCACCGTCTTTTGCATCCTTTCATTCTTTGGCTCTCTGCTTCCTTCATTCTGTCCTTTTGTATCAGCTGCCTGTGAAGATGTTCCCAGCAGGAAACTTGGCAGCGTTACAGGCGTATCCTGATGAACCTGGTATTTACATGGGCAGGCATCCCGGGGGGACTGCAGCCTCCTCTCTTCTGCTGCACCCCTAGAACCACATCAGTTCCTCCTTTTACGATTGTGTGCTGGGATCCAACAACTCCAGGACTTTGGGCTTTAAAAGGCTAGTAGCAAGCAGTAGTAGCAGGTAGTTCGGTCTAACAGGAGCACCAAACCAGAACAAACCAGTTGGTGCTGAGAACTCCATGTCTATGCTATTGACGCTCAGGGTTTTTACCCTGAGTATGGCACTAGTTTAGTCCTGTAGACTGAGCTCTGAAATTGTGCTGCGGTACAAACCGAACCACAGTAAGTCAGGGATTCACTTTGGAAGCACACACCTGATCCAGGCTAAGACACAGATGTAGATTAGCATTTGGGGAGCAGAGGATCAAACGGGACGGTGTTGAAAAGCAAGTGTTGCCTATTTGAGCATCATGGTGAGGCACTCTGAAGCAGAGCTGGGTCTGCTTTGACAGCTCTGTCAGCACGTCCAGAGCTTCACCTTCCATTTATGTGACAGTCTCTCCCTGGCTGTGGGAGAAGGAGCCCTGTGAATGAGACAAGGGGCTGTATTTCAAGCAGCAACCCTAGAAGCAACAGTTCAGTGCTGTACCCTCATTTGTCTCCCTGAAGAACAAACTCTACAGCACACTGGGAACCATCACACCTTCATCCTATTAAAAGACACATCCTCTTAGAGTTTCGGGTGAGGCATCCCTGAGCTCAGGCCACTCCGCACTCCTGTTTTAGCACCTTAGAAACAAACTGAAAACTCCTTGCTGCTCAGGAACAAAGGAGGTGTATGGAAGAACTGCAATTTCATAAACTGTCGAGTGGGAGTTGGAGCTATTATAGAACATCCCGTTCCAAAAGGAAACAAATGATAGCCTGATGCTGCCGGGTAGTAGTGACGTACACGGCTGCAGCGTGAGTCAGTCTATGTCAGATTCAGACACAGACCTAGAGGGAAAACATTTGTGGCAGTGGGACCGATCACATGCTCATAGATGGAATTACCTCAGCTCATTTTTCATGCGGGTGTTAATGTATTTGCTGCACTTGAGCAAAAGGCAAATAGCAGTGTAGAGGAAAAAGTCGCATGTAGGAACCGTTCTATCTGTCTCTTCTTGCAGCCTCCTGCTTCCCACCCACACTCCTGCACAGCCGATGATAATGTATCATGAGCCTTTTGGTATATCACTGTTTCGTTCAGTAAAATGGAATGTGCTGTTGTTATTATTTGTGTTATTTGGAATCACAAAGCATGTCCCATTCCAAAGGCATAGGTCCATGAATGGGACAATTAAGTGAATTATTAAGAAAATATTTTGTTTATCGCTGAAGTGGTATCTTGCTTTAATAGTTCACAGTTCAGTTGAATGCTTGTATTCATTTAATAATGAAAACTGAAGTCTAAGTGATCCTTTTAAGGCCCTAAAGGAGACTGTAGAGCTAATTCTCTGGTATGTGAGGGGTGTGTAATTATGTATAAATTGTGAAATGAATTGGCTGTTTACTGGAAAGTTATGGTGATCTCGTGGATAATGTCAGCCCAAGATAAGAACCCCTGGCCATGGTTTGAGGACAAGGAAGCTTTAGTAGTAATATTACCTTGAGGTGTTCCTGTCCCAGACTTGTTTTCCCACCATTTCGCTCCAGCTCAGCCATCTCCCAGTTGTGCCAAATAACTCTTCGTGTGACTCCGCAGCAAGCTGCATCAGGAGCTGATGGGGGTTAAAGACCATGAGCAGAACATCCTGTTAAATAGGAAGGATTTTGTCTTCTTTTTTGTGTGTTTTTTTATTTTTGCAATTTATTTCAACTAGATCAGTTCCCTAATCAGCATGGCCCCTGGGAAGAACTGCACTGGCCCAGCTGAAAGGTCTGAGTGTTCTGTGGTGGGGGGAGATGCTGGCAGGGGCTGATGGTGGGAACTTTGTGACAGCATCGCCACCAAAATCTACAAATCAGTAAACCATAGGCGGTAAAACATTGCTTCATTCAGCGGCAAAACAGAACAGCTGCTGTGCCTCCAGAAGGAAATAAAAAAGGGGGGCTGTTATTTGGCTGCAGACCATGTAGCCAGGGCTGGAGGACAAACTGGGGGAAGGATTTGGGTTCAGGATGCTGAAGTCTGATGGACAAAAAAGGCCTTAGAAAGCGATTGCAGCCATCAGGTGTTTCCCATCTCTTGTGCTGGAATCTCATAAACGTAGTTGACCTTTTCATGGCGGTTCAGTCAAATCTACAGTGAAACTACCGGTCAGAGTTGTCGTCTGACACTTAAACAGGGCCAAAATAGTGAGCTCAGATCAATGATTCAGAGCAAAAGCAGAACTCTCCTTGTACTGGAACTGAGAAGTCTCGTTTGTGCCCATGTGTAATCGCCTTAGTGACATTTAAGAGCAATGTTAGAATGAGGAAGCTTACCTGGCACCCTTTCCCACTGGACAGGGAGAGGGCTTTGCTGGTGTACTTGAAATCCATGGGTAAGGAAACCGCTCTGGGACAGATCTAACCTGCAACAACATTAGCAGAAGCAAATGTGTAGAAAAATGCTTCATGACACGCTTTGCTTATAGCAAAGCCCTGGCAAACCAGGCTGGCTGCTCCTGAGACGGAGGGAAGGGGACTGGCTTGAAGCACGTGGGGTGCCTATCTCCCCAAAACGGCAAGCCTGGGGCTGGAGCAGTCTCCCCAGGTCATCGTTATCTGCTGCATCCTTCCGTCTCCCCTCCTCTGCCCTGGCATGGGCACCCTCCCCTCTTATCACTGAGGTGGCAACATTTTGTTTGCACAGCTGAGCGCTCTTGAGCTGACTGTGCATCCATCAAGGTCATAAAGTCATTCAATCCCTTGACCAAAATACCTGCAGCAGCCTCAGATCAGAGCTGCAGGACGGCACTGCCGCTGGCGTAGCTTGTGACACTGGAGGGGTAACTTCCCTGCTGTACTACAGAGCAGCTTTCCTGGAAAAGGGAATGGTTTGCCAGTATTGCAAAGTGGTAGTTTTAAGCTCATAAAGAACTCTTACTGTAGTCTTAAAGCAGTCTTGCAAACCAGCCGTACCCTGTCTGTGCCGGTCTCAGATGAGGTGCCAACACCGTCAAATGAAGAGGTGTTTGCAGCATGTGCTGGTGTCCCAGGGCGGCTGGCGCAGGTAGTGGCAGCTGGCAAGGTGTCAGCTCGTGGCACCGCTCCGGGATGCCGGGCGAGGGTTTGCCTGCTAGCAGGCGTGAAAAACGGGGCTGCCACGACTGCTCCTCCTCCAGCTCGCGGGATGGCATCCCCCGCAGCAGACTGAAGCCATCAGCCTCGTCCCGCTGCGCTTGCAGCTCCTCACCCTCCCCGACCGACAGCCCTGGCCGTTACAGGCAGCACAGAGCTCCAAGCAAGCGGCGAGGGGCAGGCGGCACACTCGGCCCCTGCGGGCTGCGAGGGGCTGATGTCGCTGGCCCGCAGCCCGTGGGCATGACTCATGCGGGGGAACAGAGAGCTCTTCATGGGCCGCAGGAAAACACGAGCCGCGTGGGAGGCAGCGCGGGAGGGCGGCGCTCCGGGAGGGAATGAGACAAAGGTGCTGGAATGACCCTGGGAGCTTGCAAGGGGGGACGTGGATGGGACACACACACCTTGGCCCCCAGCACCGAGGGCTGGAAGGAGGTCACCTCCTATTTGGATGCCTTCCCCTGGGTTGTTTGAACAATTCTGCCCTTGTTTTTAGAAGGGATCGGGGTGGGGAAGTAGGGTTTTATTTTAGAGGAATTCCCTGTGACTGGAGCTGCCTGAATTAGTCAGGAGCAGGGGAGATGGAGTGGAGGAGGACGGTACGTAGGCAGGGAGCTCAGGCTCCCCTGGCAGCACGACCGTGCCAGAGGCACATCCCATCATGAAGGCACCTCTGCGCGGCCGCCTTGCTGCCCCTGCCCCACCAGTGGCTCACTCGCGCCGGCAGTGCTGCAGGGCTGGCGGAGGTGTGCAGCACAGGGGCGATGTTTTTAGCAAGCCCTAAGTGAAGCAAATTATGTGGATGAGCCCAAGTATGATCAAAGCTGCTGTCACCAGGCAAGGGAGGCATCTCCTGGTACCTGCTAGCATCTTTACGATGGAGGGGAGGGGAAGGTACTGGGGGTCCGAGTGCAGAGTGGCTGCTGCTGCCTCTTGAGGAGGGGGCTGACGCCACTGCTTCTCGGTCTGTTACGTCAAATGCCTAAAAGCGACAGCACTTGTGATCATGCCGATATGAACAGTGGTTTTTGAACATTCCGAAAGTCTTTGAGATTGCCTAAAGAAAAACATCAAGTACTGATGAGGATAGAATGTATTATATCTAATTATATGAACCCCGGAATCAGCTGTTTCCCCTTTCTTTGGTCATTCTGATATAATTGGAAGCAGGAAGACACAGACAAAAGAAATACTGTTTCTGTGAGCCACCCAATGGTCCTATTTTTGCAGATTTTCGCTGAAGGTTCAGAACCAGCAAATTGAAATAATCTTACAGACTTACACAGAGTCTAAACTGGCCACTGCATCTGATTTTTCTAAATGGTTCTTTTATGCCTGCAAGAAACCAAATGAAACCCCCAGATGTAAATATCATTGAACTGTGGGACTTTGGAAATCCAGACTCAGCTGTACATCAGCTTCAGAGCCTGAAGTTAAGATTTGTTATTGTGAGTGCACATGCTGGGAATCAGGATGAATAGCAAACATGCAAATTCAGTATTTAATTACGAGTCATGTGGAATCAAAATAGACAGCTAGTTCCATTAATGCAGAGGCAGACAGAAGCACTGAGTGTGATTTCCTATAGATGTGAGGTCACACTTGACTAAGTTGATAAGGTTGTCAGGATTTCATGAAAATGCTCACAAACTACAAAGTTTCATGAATTTTCTCATGACCAGAGATTCACACCGTGTTTACTGTTTGCTATTCAGTACTATCGCTTTTCACTGACAGTCAGGAAAACAGCGTCAGGTGACTGGTATGATCAATCAACATATGTAATGAACAGCCAGGACTGAATAGTCGGAGCAAAGGGATGCTGAATGCCTTCGAGTTAGAAAGTGATGGGCCATGGTTTTTGGTGGGTAACAAAAAAAGTTTGAAAAATGTCAGCTTCAGTTTTTGACTGATTTGCTAACTAAGATAGGGACTTGTGCTAAATTTGCAATTAATATTATTTTAAAGAATAGATCAAACAGCTCAAGCAGATTTCCTCTAACTGACAAGTTCCATTAAACAAGAAAGCTCATTCTTAGTAGGAGATTTTAATATAACACTGAGAACAGAGAACAAAACAATGAATGGAAACATATCAGCAGTCAATTTCCTGAGTATTCAAGCCTGCATTATACTTTGTTCTTTGCTACAGCCACAGCTCTGTAATTATCAAGCGTATTCATGAGACTTTTTCCTATTGACACTCAGCATGAGCGTGGCTGGAAAGAGATTAAGCTTTTGTGGCAGCCATTTGAATTTGTCTAACTAAAAACAACCTGCGAGGCCGTGGGGAACTGTATGTCTCAGGGGATTTGTGATGGTCTGCAGAACCTATGGGTCACAGGTTCAGACGTGGGTGTTGGTAGCGTGCAGGACTCGCAGCTCTGTCACGCCGGCTCGGCAGCTGGCTGAGGTTACGACTTGCTGGCAGGGCTGGCACGGTCGTGAAGCAATGACTGATGATGGGGCAGATGCCTGAAGTTGTTCCTCAGTTGTATGACTAAGACATGCTTGTTGGCCCACAAACGGAGATTGCTGGGTAAGCCATTGCCCAGCAGCTTTTCCTCAGGAAAGGAGTTCCGTTCCCCCAGGACTTCATCTAGCTTTCCCATAGACACTGTAGCTGGTTCTCGACTGATACTTCGAGTGGACTTTTGGGTCACACTGGGCCAGGTTATCCCCCAGCGCCATGCTACCAGTGGAGCCTCATTTTGCTGTTAACTATTGTCTTCGTGCTCCTTATGTGCCCCACATCTGGGAATCCATGGCAGTGTGGGAAGTGATCTTTCTAGGAACTGGTCTCTGGACAGCTTTCTGTGCGGCCAGTGTGGAGAGAATGTGGTGGGGAGTGAGGAGCAGGGCGCGGGGGCTGCTGGCAATGGCTTTGGGGAAGGTATTGGGGGTGGGCACGTGGCAGGTGGACTGCAGGGAGGGGAGCAAGGCAGAC
>JAVJGJ010000047.1:12875727-12890329 GCA_035590215.1 Microhierax caerulescens
GTGCATTCCACATCTAATACTGTAATCACCTGCACAATTACGCACTCTTCTCGTACTCGTCCTTCTGCATGTGAAGATTTGACTAGTTACACAGAAAGGGGGAAAAAAAAAATTCTGGTCTTTTTTTTTTTTTTTTTTTTTCCTTTATAGAAGAGGCCTTTCCTACTCCAGGCATACTTAAGTATGAAATAGATGTGGTAGCACAGGTGATCTCCTGTTCCTGCTTTCAGAAGATCTGATGTGGTGTTTTGGATTAAAAAACATGGAAGAGAGAGTCTACTCCTAAATTCCTCACGTTTGTCACAATAACTTGCTCCACAGCAGAGAATAACTGCTGCATCCGTCACTGGATCTTTACAAAGGGGACACAACAAGTTGTCTGGAATGGGACCATCTGCCGAGGAGGGCTCCTCTGGTAAAAAGGGTGGCTTTTCCTTTTTCTCTCTAGCATAAGCTTCCCTGGAGGGTTGGCAGGGAAGGGAAAAAGAAGCAAGTGAAAGATGGGTAAAGGAAATTTTTTTCCAAGCTTTGGGTTTTATCAGAGGAAGATAATAGATGGAAGTCTTCTCACTCCACATTAGCTCCCTACAACATAGGCATTTAGGTTAAATGACTTTTCTAGAGCCACAATGTCAGAAGGAGGAGGGGGGAGCAGTTTTCCTTCTGCAGAACTCTCCCATCCGTTGGATGAACTACCGTATCAGCTCAGACTGGAAAAGTGATTGCTTGACAGCTAGAAAGCAGGGGAAAAGAATCCCCCCTCTCCTTTGCCAGAGGGTAAATGTAAATTGCTGGCTCAGGGTAAAGTTAGTCTCCGAGTATTTTCATTTTGTAAGAAGTCTATGTTACAGTGTGCGTGAGTTGAGATCCACAACAGAAAAAGAAGTGCTACCAAGTACATTTTCAAACCAGCCACTTTGCCAGCACACAGCAGTAATTTCTTAGCTTATAGCAACAGGAAAACTTCAGACTGTTTCACACATGACATTTAGTAAAAGTCAGAGGGTGAAGAAATCTCAGTCCAACGGCTATTAAATTTTGCAAGAAGCCTTTGAAATGTAAACCAGATGCAAAATGAGCTTTCAAAGAGAATGATGCCAACTGTAGACAGTACTGAAATGTCTTGCAGAAATACAGGTTCTTAGCATACCCCAAGGTCAGCCAGCTTCCAGGGGCATGAACGGTAGGGCCACCCTATTTTAATATTGGAAAGTATTGCATATTTTAAGGTTAAGATACAAAGGTAGTGCTTAATGTCTCATCTTAAAATGACATTTCAGTGATTATTTTAAGCAGTGAAAACCTTTAATCCTTCCCTTTTACCTAGCATAAGGGTGGCTCGACTAAAACAATGCTTTCCCCAATGAATATAGCCAGGACGTACCACAGGTTTGAACAGTGTTTTGAACTTGGTTGACATTCTTTGGCTTAACTTAGGACCTTTAAGGGTGAAATGGCCCTTTGCTCACCATCCGCTCAGAGCAGACACACAAACCCCTCCCCCTCCAAAGCCCTTGGGCAGCGTGAGAGCTTAATTCCGAGCTCCAAATCAACCCCCATGGAAACTTACATTCACCACCTATATATGAAGGCTGAATTCACCCCTCCTGCATGTGCATTCAGTGACTGATGTTAAATGGCACGAACGTTCAGCTAGAGACTTCTGTAATTAAAACTCACAGATATTCAATAGACGGGGGTCAACCAAAACCTCTTGTTTTTAGAGGAAATGCCAAAAACTTTGAACTGCCATTAAAAAAGAGTTAGAACCAGAAAAATTCCCAGTACTATTGAAATAGATACAAGTATGTGAAAGTTCACTGAGAAGGATCTAGGGACATCTTTAATGACTGTGATCTAGAGAAAAGAAAGTTTCACATTTGGAGTTCCAGGTTTCCCTTGAATTTGGAAGGGCTTTGCAACATTGCCGTGTAATCTCTGTATTTTGCCCCTAGAGAAACAATTCTTGCTATGAGTGTTCACGTCTTTGTCACAGAAATGCCAAGGTAAAAAACCCTAAAAGCTCAGTAACACCAGAAGCCTGCCCCAACCTTACCCTATTTATTGGGCACTTCTTGGTATAGTAGGCAGGTTTTCCACAACTGGATGATGGTGGAGGCAGACTCAAGGGTTCCTTCAAGTCTAGAAGTTTCTGAGGAGAAAAAGGAAAAGGTTTGTATATGTGTCTCTTCTTAAACGAACATCTCTACAATTTTCCCATAACACATTTTAAACTTACTTGGATGGATCGTATTCATGGCACGACTGTGTCATCATCACCTTTATCTTACCCTCTTCGGAAGCGTTGACTTCAGCCAGGTTGGCAGTCCGCTTAACAGGTAATTATTTTTTGACACACATACTAGGCTACAAATAGGCTCTATTTGTACCTTACGTAAAGACTTGTGTGACCAATCCAATTTTCTTGCAAGTGGACTGAAGCTATGTGTAGAAAAAAGTACACCAGCCTGCGGAGTGGCTGGAAGACAATAGACATACTACGAGCAATCCAGACCGAGTAACTTTGTTGTAATAGCATCAAGCAGGCCAAAGCTGTGACAAGCCGCAGCTGTTGTGAAAGACGTATGCAAGGCCAAGAGAGACAAAGAAACGGTGTTATTCACAGAGAGATAAGAGAGCTGGACTATTCAGGAACTGTAGGTGGGAAACAGATAAAGGAGTTGGACTAAAAAAATAAGAAAATGGAATGTCAAAACAGAACGTAGGCGAGGAGCATGGATACCACACTGTGACCAACCGTAGAGTGCAGGAGAGCGAACAGGGCCTGTTGGCGATCCAGAAGCAATGTGTGTGCTTTGTGCTAGCGTATAAATTGCTGTGTATCCCTTAATAAAGTGGCACTAACTTGATCACATTGGTCACGTAAGTTGTGTCTGAGCCTTCTGCATCAACACCAGCCAGCATTTTGAAGCTGACTTTTAAAGCTCCAGACTAGTTGAAGCAGCTAGCCACTGTACATTTAACTGAGAAAGATGTATGCAAGTTGTGTTATTTATGTTTTGCAGCATTAAAAGGACACACAACTTGAGTCATGGCAGGTTTTGGTTGCTGAATATGTTTCAGACCCAGAAGCATTAAAAATAATCAAGCTTTTTATAATCCCTCAGCAAGACAAAAAGATTCTTTTCAGTGGACGTTTGACCATCAGGTGCTGTAGGCAGTCCAAGCTGCATGGCTCCCCCTTGCCACTCACTTCTTCATAGTAAGTGACTGAACTACAATTTTTTCCAGTTGATAGTCCCCTTTTAACACAAAAATTGTAATATAAACCTCACACAGAACTAGATCTCCAAATTATGGAAGGCAGCTGATTTTTTTTTTTTTTTTTTAACATTTCCAGAAGGACTTGTTCCTTAGAACAGATGAAGCACATACCGAGAAAGCGAACAGGCCAGATTGTCTAGTGCTTAGCACCCACCGTTGAGGACAGATTTTCCGGAGAGCTCAGTTTCCAAGGAGGCATCTAAATAAGCGACAGATACTCAAAAGTGGAAATGTGCCCACTTATTTTGGTACTCAACTAGTGCTAGAGCCACTTTGAAAGGCTTGCTCTGCTATGGCTGTTCTCCTTCACTTATGCTACAAGATGTCCACATCTCCCTGTTGTGTACCCTATTTATGTCCCTCTGCCATGCTTACCCTTGTGCCATGCTTCATCCCACAGGTCTCATCTGGTCTCATCCTGCTTGTTGCCGTGTCCCTCTGCTGTCACTGAAGGGTCAGCATGTACATACACTCACATTTCCTTCAAGGGGCCCATCAGGGCTAATGCCCCAAATGCAGAACATATGTGCAACATAAATTAATTGTTAAGACTAATGCTGATTGAAGTTTGGTAATTCAGCCTGCAGGATATACCATATGTTTGAAGTGTATTGTCCAAGTTTAGATTTTAAACTCCCAAGGGCAGGGACCACTCCTTCCTCTATGTTTACATAGCACCAAGAAGACCAACAGTGCTTGGGTCTGAAATACATTAACCTTAGCCAATGCATTGTTAATTTTAATAATGACTAGTTAACATTAAAGCACAATGGATAAAATATATAGACAAAGACGTATTTTGGCAGGGATTTTTGTCATGGTTTTGATGCCAAATTCCTACCCAAGTAAATTCTCACTGGTCATCTGAATCGCTGACATTGTCTTGGAAAACTCACCCTTCATATAACTCTATCCTGGATTTCCCTTGTTCAGCCACTGACACTAAGGCATGGACCGTTATTTAGGGTAACTTAGCCAGAACCCACCTAAGTGAAAAGTCTGGAATAGGAAGGCACCTAAATGAGATGCCAGACATTGAGCTCTGGGAATCACAGAGGCAGGATGGAGATGGACAAAGGAAAATAAAGGTTTTGAATGCAAGAACTTAATGTCATTTCTTATTATATATCTCATTAATCTGCAGTCCCCAGAAACCACACTCAAAGGTTACTGTGCACAGGCCCTCCAGCAGGAGGATAAGAGAACTATAGGAATAAATCCAAACCTCGTCTGAACTGACAGCCTGTTTTTCAGTGCGAGTTATGCAACATGTTAGTACCTCTAGGTATAGGACCAGTGGGATTTAAACTTGTACAGCAGATGGTCCGTGCATCATTGCTGGAATGCGCCTGCTGACCCTAGGGCAGTGCCTGAATGGACTTCAAAAGAGAGACAGAGCATGCTTCAAAGTGTTATTATTTAAATGTTCCACTAAATGGGGACTCCGGAACAAAATATCTAGCTGAGGTCAGTCTGAAAAATGTCAACACACATAATGAGAAAACAGCATGTTGTGTGAGAAAGAATATTTCATAGGGATATTCTGGCTATTTTGAGTTGATAAAAACCCACTTCTATCATGTGTCAGCAGTTTGTCATAATCTAAGTCTCTTTCCTCGTGAGCTGGGAGCTTCATTTGCTTTGTTGGAAAGAGCAAGGTCTGTACACAAAGGTCATAAAAGCCTTCGGAAAGTGTCGTTTTGTCCCCAGCCAGGTATGCTGGGAGAACCGTCAACCATTATGGCAAAGATGTGTTGCGATACTGCATTGAGTTAGCCTTGCCAGCCTCCCTCCTCCTCATCTCAGAGGAAAGCTTGTGAGGACCTCGTGTTTGGTTTAAGAGTGTGATCCTGTGATTTATAATCATGTACCATGTTCTGTTCTGTTCCTCCCAAAGCCCGTAATGCCCACTTGTAGAATATTCTTTAACCAGTGTAATCCACAAGTTTTGGCTTCTCCTCACTCTATTCAGGGGGACTTTCAGTAGGAAAAAGATTGGGTTTGTGATGAGATCAATAGGATTAATATCACAAAGAAAGATTTCTTAGGCAAGTCAAGCTTAACAAGATCAAGCCTTCAGTAGGAAATTCAAGACTTGGCCTTTGATTTGCTTGTCCGGCTGGGCTGTGTCTTAGGCACTGCAAGTATCAATGGTCCAGTAGCTTTTGTTCAACAAAAGGTTTCTGTGTTGGCCACTGGCAATTCAACATGGGTGGCTGAAAAATAATTTCCTTTACTGGAAGCTAACAGCAACAACCTGAACTTTCACAGCACCTTGTCCTGCTGGGGCATGCCTCTATCTTGATGGAGACACGTTACAATAACACAGAGATTAAAAGCTAACCCTCCCTGCAGACGTAATAATGATCCAATGCCAGGAAGAGCAAACAAGACCCTTGTTAAATAAAGGGAAGGCTTGTTCCCTTCATCTATCAATATTCAAAGATCAGCCAGCTTGGCACGCTGGGGTGCAAAGAAAGCCACCGGGCAAGGTAAAAAGTTAAAGGGCCTGGAGACCTATAAGTGAGATGTCGTTAAACCAAGAAGATAACTTGTGCCTGTTTGTAGATTCTCTGTATCTTTGTAACATGTCTAACTGACACGAAACTTGAATAGCAATCAATTTAAGTGGGTCAAAAATAGCATCCACACCCTCACTGGAGTCCCGGTTGTTACACTCAGTATCACTACTCAGCTGTTAGCTGTGGCTCAAGTTAAGCAAAAACTGTAAAAATGTCCCTAACCAACTATGAATTCAGCAAAGCTTCCAGGCTTACGCTTATCTTCAGTGTATGCTTAACTTTAGCAAGGATAGAAACTCTTTGTTAAATAAGACTTTTAGACCTGCAGAGCGCTGATAAAAAAAATCATTCAGAGTTTCACCTTTTTTATTCTGTTTGCAGAGTGCTACAAATAGCTGATACTTGATGTGTAGATTGTTGCAAGTGTTCAGTAGTCAAAATTCAAAGTGTGTCAGTAAGTTAAAGGTGACCTGATATCTCAGTGTTCCAAAAGTGGAGGAGTTTCAACACATTTCTGCTTAATGTAATCGGATTTAGGAATCCTGGTTCCCTAGAAATAGTGTCACTCCAAAACAGACACACTCTGCAAACTCTCCAACTTCAGCGTGTTAAACTGTTCATAGAGAATAAAAAGCATGAGTCAAGACAAAGTGAATTGGTTTAAAAAATCGGAACAAAACTTTGCACAACAGGGAAATAAACTCCAGTAAACCAAAGGAAAAGATATTACATCCATTATTCAGTTTGCATTTTTTACTCTAGTATAATAGGACTATAAACATTTTCTGTCAACAGCTTACAAAGAAACTTGTTCTGAAATTGATGCATGGTGAGAACTTGCATCTAAATTGGGTACATCTAAATTAGCCTCTGACTACGGAACATTCCCAAAGGTGGCTTTTGGTTAGAGCTAGTCAAGTAACGCAGAAAAGAGTTCACAAATATTGAAAGAAAAAACACCCCCAAACCTCACAGGAGCCCTCCCTCCTTATGTTCCTTGGGCAGAAGTATTTGGGGGACAGCATGTTTATTTGGGTTTGCACTTTGCGGGCATGTGGTCCCCAGTTCTTGCAGAAAACACACTATTTGGCATTCTCCTCTCAAATTGCAAAACACGGCCAAGTGTTTTCTGAACAAGGAAGGATTTATAAGTGCACTGGGTGAGGCCTACATCATTTCAGTTCTCACTGCAGTAGGTGGTAGAGATTCTTTACATTCTCTTGCTCACTTGCATTAAGCAAACAAACAGAATTCCCAAACCATGAAGCCCACAAATTATGTATGTAGCTACTCTACGTAATCACAAGTTCCCTTTATGGTTACTTTTATCTTCCCTTTCTCTCAAGCTTTCCCCTGCCTATATCGCTGCTGGTCTTTACTAAGCCCCACATTCTACAAACATTTATGCGCATGATTTACTTTATGCTTTTAAGCAGTTGCAGCAAGTTCAATAGGTGCTAAATAGATAATGAACTAGAACACAATAGACCTGCATATCTGCACAGATCAGACTGAACCAAGTGAAGTTACAGCTGTACAGAAAGTTCAGCATGTGGGTAAGAACTTTCAGGGCTGTAGCTTGCAGGACGTACCAGAACTGGTGTTTGTGTTTTGCAGCACCTGGCGCAAAGGGACTCCAAAACTGACCAGGATCCCTAGATCCCAACATACTAGTAAGTAGTGAACTGCTATAGGGACGATAATTAGGCACTGAACAGCAAGTACTCAGAAGTTCGCAAAGACTCTTAACACAGGGTATTGCCAATACATCTGCTGATGTGTGCATCTGTAGATTGTTCATTCAAACGCCGCCTCTTTTGGGAATGCAAAAAGATTCCCACTACCCATCAGCTGCTACCTGACCTCTTTAAAATAAACTTATCTTAGTGGGCATGTGTCTGCATCACCAAAGAGACTATCAAATTTGGCACTGTGCTGCACTGGGAAAGCCAAGTCGGGGTGGTGGCAAGTGCTCGACATTCCTACTCTCAGATACCCTATCATTAGGTCAAGGTTGTAGCGCAGTGACGTGGGGCAATGAGCCCCCTTGCCTGCACGCTGCCTGTCCAGTGGCTAAATCATTGTTAGCCCAGACATTTGTCGCATGCCATTATACAGGGGTACACTTAATATCAGCTGAAGGAAAGGTGCATGACTGTAAGCGCTTTGACAAGGCTTTAGCGGGTATCCAGCAGTGACAGCAGTGTGCCAGGTGAGAGGCCCAGCCAGCAGCTGGCAAGGCGTGGTTTATGTAGCTTTGTGAACGCAGACTATGCAAATATATTCAAAGGATGTTCTGGAGGCAAATTGGTTCGAGCTAAATTTGCCCAGATGCTCTTGAATCTGCTTATTAGAGCCCTTAGCTTGAAAATTAGCTGGAACCGATGAGTTGAATCAGAGCTGGCTTTAGGATCTTTGCATATTAAGAAAACCACAACCGGATTAAATGTGTGCATGTCTGCGTAGCATGGAAATTCATCTTTCAGTGCTTCCTCCCGCTACTCCCAAGGTGAGAGCTTCACAGCGCTTAATCTGTGGAAAGCTCCTGTGAAAGGGCTGGGCAACTATTTTGCCTTGAGTTTGTAAGTTAAAAAATGGAAAAATAGTTTTGATTTTTGTACCTGCATTTCATTTCACCTGTGGAGGCACTCCCTGGCAGTGAACTCACGCCTTCCCTCTCCTGTTACATGTTCCATTACCAAAGGTGAATAATCAAGACAAATATGAAGAATGAGAGAAGTATGTACTCGCTTACTCAGATAATGAATGTGAAGGATGAAATCACCTCAATCCTGAATGAAAAACAACTACTTCAGGATCCTGTTATGGCGGCAAAAGATGCTGGAAGGAGGTGGGATGTGTTGTGCCAATGGCTGTCATACTTTTGCTTCCCTGGACTTCTTCCCCTGATAAGTGCAACTGTTGAAACTTCTTTCACCTGAGTATTGAAAAGAAAACTGTCTTGAGCAGTGGTTTAAGTCAGTTTCTCCAAGACAACTGGTGGAGCATGTCTGCTTGGCCACGGGGCATTTTCACAGACAGACGATACATTTGCCCTTTTGTGGCCACCTCTGCAATCTTTCGCAGAGGTCCAGGGCAGTGGCTCTGCCATCTGCCTGCCTCGGTCACCCTATGCCAGGCATTAACTTGCATCAGGCTTGCCCTCATGGCAGCTACACTATGCCTGACCCCTGCCTGGGTGTACAAAGGTGGGAAAAGGGTGGGCCGTTTCCTGCGCTTAAACAACTGAGGACTGTTAGCTCAGGGACAATTGAGCCTCTGGTGTTTATACTGTCTTTGTCTGGATAAACTGTATGGATACAGTCCCAATGCAGTCACTAGGCAATTTTCTTGCTGATTTTCATGGTGCTGGCATTTCACCCTTAATGTGTATTTTAGGCATCCTGTCTTGAATCAGTATGTCAAGCCTCTTGAAACTGCATTATGGTTATGCTTGGATTTAGTTGTTGGTACTTGTCTTTTGCTGAGGGGACCAAAACTGGGCACAGTTTTATAATGTGCGGTCTTCCTGGTGCCCTATAGAAGGTTAATGTCACCTCCTTGTGACACATTAAGTCATCCCTTTGCATAGTCTACTCAAGTAACCTCAAAGAATTTGACACCAAGGATGTCCCAAGGGATTGGCCTCCCAAAGCCACGTTCCAGGATTTGAGCACTCAGCTCAATGTAAAGCTCAAAATATTACTGAGGCAGAGAGAGATATTCAGTATCTTGCACTTCACAGAACCCAGACGCATTTTGCACACACCAGCTATAATGTAAGGAACGTGGGTCAAATCGGAGAATTTCTCTTCTTTCAGCCTCCAGCTTTTCTAATTGCGTTGCAGTGATTGGTCTCCAGCTGTGAGGAAATACAGAAAGCTTCTTATTTAGTAAATTTTCAGTAATCCTAAAGAAGCTAGTTCCTCTCTCCCCGGAATGGCACAGCCTGTATTCCTTCAGAAACATCTTCCTAAATACCAGAAGACACTGAAAATACCTTTCCAGCCCCCCGTGGGCTGGGATAAGATTTACAGTATAGTCTCCCAAACATTCAGTCAACATGCTTATGGTTTCCTTCTGGATTCTTCCTTGTCTTATTCTTGATGGTGTGTAAGATCTGCTAAGAGGGGAGAAGGTCCTGTAGAGGTGAGACCACCTTATACTGAAGAGATATTTATAGACAGACCTATCTGGATTTTTTGCTTGCCTTTGCATTCAGTTTGTATATCACCCTGAGACTGCATGCAATTTTTCAGCTCAAAAAACATCTGGAAAAAAATGCTTAGGAAAAACCACAGATTTACAATAAAAACAAAAATAATTCCTACCAAACAAACAAACCGTTGAATTTGTCCCTAGAGCTTACTGACTAAAAGATGATGTCATAGAAGGTTCCTGGATTTATCCATCCTCAAACATCCTTTTTTTCCTCAATGGCATTTACACTCCTGAGGAAAAGTCAGAGCTGGTCAGATCAAGCCCTGGCATCTTTCAGTGGATTATTCCTAAAATAAAGTGTCTTTTTCAAGCCTGGTGGTTTGAGATGTTATGATCAATGTTTATTCATTTGTCCTCTTTCCATGGAACTGGCAATGGCTGCTGTTTCCGTATCCAATACCACTGTTATGTCTGTTGCTCTAATCTAGCTACTTATATGGTCTCCACCGTCGTAATGTTTGAGCACATCCCAAGAATTTTTTTAAAAAGGAAAGAAAAACCCTAGAATAATAACAAACTCTTTCTTCCTTCCCAGCCTGATCTTAGTATGAGTCTTGAGTTTTTGTGCTTGTATGTGTGTGAAGAACTTACTGAGGAAAAGCTGAAAAAATGGTTCCTACCTTCAGCTGTGAAACAGAGTGGAAAAGGCCAGCATGGGGCAGGCCGGAGCGGTGGCCTGGGCTGCTGCAGGAGCCTGCCAGCACTAGATGTGCTTCCCCTAGTTTTTCTGCTCCTTGGGCCCTGGCTCAGTAGTGTTTTCCATGATTCCTGGCATCTAGCAAGTCAAAACATTATGAGGGTAGACGTGGGTTTTTCTTTTGACAAGGAAAACTGTTACTTCTGCCTGGAGATGAGTTGCCCTGATCGGCTGTCAGTGGAGGTGTCGCTTCTATTTATTCTGACCACGTTTGGATCAAGATCAGCATTTCTGTGTGTCAGTTCTTTGTCTGGGGATTGTTGAATACTGTTCCTGTGGACACTGAAGTCACCCAAACTGAAATTTATCCTGCAAATCAAGTCTGGTTTAGATAGCTTTCTCTCTAGGAGGTGGTGACTAGTTTTTAATGGCTGCTCGGGAGCCTGGTCTTATCTGCTCAACTGTTGGCAGTTTTGCTGGACCTGCAGTCCAGGGGGAGGAAAGGCTGATGAGCCTTCAGGTCCAGCAGCTTTGGGCCTTATCCACAGGGAAGAAAACAAATCCCGTGTGCATGAGATGCGCTGGGTCTCGGTGAAGATTTAAGGGCGGTAAATCCTACCTGAATAAGAACGAGCTGAAGCTGGTCGTGTGCTCTGAATCCAAGAGCAGCAAATGGAAGAATTAGCAATGTATAAAAATATAAGTAAACACATGCCAGCATTAATTGGAGGAACATGTCCTTCTCACTGACCTTAGCCCATGTGACCATACCTCTGCCGTACGGGACATGAGCCTTGATTTCTCCTGTAACCAGTGGACAGAAACCTCATTTCCAGCCAAGGGATTTAACTGCACGTGAGGAAATGATTGAGTGCATTCCTGACACACCTTTTTTTAGACCTCGATCAATGAAAAGAAGTATCATTATGTCTCATATTTGGGCTGGAAACTAAGCAATTTGCGTATTTGCAGGAATGAGATACAGTTGTCTCAGGAGTTTTTGTTGGCAATAGGACAGGCAGCTGTCAACGCTTCAGTCTACAAGTAGATGCAGCTCATTAGGACAGTTGGATATCATCAGATTAGCTGGGCTTGGAGATAGGGTGAGACAGGAAAACATATGACAAGAACTGGCATTGCAAACCCTCCCCTTCAGAAATACTACCTCAAAACCAAGGAATGTTGCGGTCGATCGTAGCCAATATCAATAGATTAGATCCTAATTTAAGGGCAGACTTGCCAAGTATTTCAGCATGGGTTTCAGTGCCCCTGGTACACATAAAAGTTATGGCACCAGCTCTGGACTAGTTACTGGGACTCCGGTAATGATGTTCCTGGCATAGCACTCCTTGCAAACACGTACTTTGGAGGAGTTCCCATACATTTTTTTATTGTCCACTAGAGCTGTGGTGGCAAGCTGTGTGAAATCTATCCAGAACACTGGAAAAAATCAAAACCGAAGGGAAAAAACTCAACCGAACCAAATCAAAGATGGCAAAGCCTTTCTTGTGTAGACCTAAAACAAGGTCTGAAATCAAAAGGATATGGGATGACAGTGTAAGAGTCATGGAGGAGGGAGTTTTAGACTTTCTTTCAGTGCCCTTGGAAGACTGCCTGACATACTCTGTGCAGTTCTGGTACAGAAAGATGCTTGCAGACTGGAAACAATTCAAAGATGAATGGCAAACAAAAGCAACAGCAAAAAATACCTGAGTGGCAGCAGGGACTAGTTTTGAAAAAAAGCTTAAATAGACTTGAATCAGTGACAGACAAAGGTAGCCAAGGTCCTTGACAATACTCCATGTGTATTTGAAAAATGTAAATGGCAGCAGGCAGATGAAGTGTTTGTCAGCGTGCATTGCCGTGATTCGGGTTTGTGTTCAAAACCTCTTTGTTCTAAGCACACTTCTCTTTTCAGAGCTTGAGCCTTAGCTTTGCAACCCAAGCAGCAGGGATATGTTGTGTTTCTTTAGGACTTTCCATCAGATGATTCCCAAAGGCTTTACAAGGGTGAATTAAAGGAGCTTCATGTTAAAAAAGGGAAAAAAAAAAAAAAGGAAAAAAAAAAGATCAATTTCTTTCTTCCCAGATGCAGTCAGCTCTGGAGTAAAGTAAAAGAAGAGCTGGATTCTCCAGTGAGTGAGATCCTTCTCTCTTTACCACAGAGTCACAAAAGATTTGTTATCCACTCTTAGTTCATATCTGGGGACACTGTGAGCAAAGGAAAGAATAACTTCCCAGTCATTGAATGCAAGGACTAGAAATTTTATCACATTAAAATGTAGAATAAGAGAGACAGAACTGCAATTTCCTTGAAGGGTATTAGGCTTGATCATTGTAGCTGTTGCCTCCGTTCTTAACAAATATGAGGATGTACAGACAAGACTTAGACGTTACTTCTCTGCTGAGCAGCACCTCTGCTTACTCAGTACTGATTTGAGGTTGCTAAAGCAACACCAAAACCACTTCCTATAGAGCATAGACGCGCTCTGCAGGCCTCCCGGGCCACGTAATTAGCAGAAGTTGTGAAACTTCTTGGAGGAAATACAATGCAAAGTGCTAAGAAGTGTGGAAACCTTAAAAGGGGATGTAACTTCAACCACTTTTTAGTCAAGGCTAAGGGAAAGTAGGAGTGCGATGGCCTTATATTTAAAAACCTTTCTATTTTTGAAGCAAATTTTATTCTGTTAATAAGCAAGAGGAGACTGCTTTATAAAGAAAAGAAACAGTTTTATTTAAATTTGAACAGCTCCCTTAAAATACTATCTCTGTGCACGCTGAGCCTGTGTGACATCATTTTGAGCCTTATACTTGTATTCACCATTCATGTAGCTTTCATGATTGACAAAATCTCATATGCCAGAGGATGTGCAAAACCCCACTGGGTGATTTGCAAAATCTTCCGGTGTTGGAAGTTTTTCTAATGATGAAATACTTTATTAGTTGCTGCTATTTTATCTCATTACTGGCTATTGCCACATGAATCCTGAGGGCTTTGCAACAAGGACGATCTGCACTCCTTAAATTATAATTTCTGGGATTACACTAAAATACTGTGCAAAACCTGTTATTCATTATTATTCAGACAATTCTCAGTTTCAAACATAACTTCCATGAGACTTTAGCCAAGAAAAAAACAAGGAATTCATATCTAGGCTGTTTGGTAATGAAATCCCCAACCATTTCTGTAGAATCTGATTTACTTCTCAGTTGTATTGGTGTGATCCTGGGAAGGAAAGTTCAAGATCTGCTTAACCAGGAGTTTCTTTTCCAATACACTTCCTACCAAATTCTGTGATTTGGGGATTCCTTGAGTAGTGTTCCTGCTAAAAGTGATCCCAGTGCTTTTGATGTTGGGGTTTTGCTCACTGGCTGCCACGAGTCCCTGCTGTAACAGTAATACAGCAACTTCTGCTGGTTTCCCCTCGTATTCTCAGAACGATTCAGATTTTGTATATGCCAAGAGAGTCACAAAAATACGGGCTGTAAGTTTAAGGCTGTGATTCTGCAAGAATTGATGATGACATTCCTCCTGGAATATTGCAGCTAGTTAAAATATCACCTTGCTAGAAAGTATCGGCAGACTGAAAGGAAAACTTCATCGAGCTGGAGAGATCCGCCCATAATGAAAGATCCAAAGAACGGCTTTTGAACCAAAATCACCGAAAGTGGTGATTTTGACAGAAGCACAAACACAAAGGTCAGCGTGGATGTTTATACAGAAACATGGGAAAGTTCTCATCTACTTTACAGCTGAGTCAAGGGATGTAGTTTCTATATATTTATCACCTGATCCGGCTACAACATGGCCAAAAAGATGTATTGTGTAGCTGGGATACAGCCAGGTCACAGTCCCACACAAACCAGTGACATAAACTAGTTGTTAGCACGAAGGTGCCCTGGCCACAGCACCTCTTTGTGCAGCACACCGAAGGCG
>JAVJGJ010000047.1:12903372-12927819 GCA_035590215.1 Microhierax caerulescens
CTTCCCTTCCCTTCCCTTCCCTTCCCTTCCCTTCCCTTCCCTTCCCTTCCCTTCCCTTCCCTTCCCTTCCCTTCCCGCCACCCCAGACCCCCAACCTGCGGGTGGGCCCCAGGAGAAGGGCCACTTCTTCCTGTGATTTATTAACCCATTTCTTTTACCATGTGGTGTCACAGTTATTTTCTGCCATACTTTGCAAAAAGCAGGAGATTGCAGATGGCACTGTGATAGTTGGAGGTACCAAGAAAGTGATTGCATTCTTGGGGGTGCTAGATCAAAATCCTGGGTTTTTTGTTTGGCTGGTTAGAGATCTTGATCTAGAATCCAGAGAAATGTAGAATACTTCAAATGCTACCAATTTTTATTGTATTTTACTTCGCTGAAACCAGGGGCAAAACATGGCACACTACTCTTTGGTGGTAGTCACCAATTTTTAGCTTTTGGGTGGGTTGCCTGGATGTTTCTTGAGTGTCAGAGGTGAAATATTGGGGCTGTGGCAGGAGGTTTCAGTCTGTGTGAAATGCTGTATGAAAAGAGGTGCAACACTGGAAAAATAGGAAGACACTTTAGATTGGCTTACTCTTGCTGCATGGTACTTGGGAAACCTCCCGTGCCTGAGCGCAGTTCTGTTCGTAAAGCCATAGCAAGGATCTTGCTTTACAGCTAATCATTGCAAATATTTCAGTGCGTTTTCTTTAAATCAATACTCTGCCTAAGACAGAGCTTCATCTTAGTGGCTTCTAGCCAAGTCCTGTGGGCTGGGTATTTCCAAAGAGACTCTTGGGCATGAGCTGCCATGTTTCCCGGGCAGTGATGCTCCCAGGTTTTTCATCAGTGCACCTCAAGACTCAGCAGCAACCCCTATTGTTTTTATTTTGCTGCTTCTAGGTTTTCCAGTGCCCCATAGTTTTGCCCCAGTGGGCTGGGGAGCAACATTGCCCCAGTGCCCCAACAGTAATGTTGCCAGCTCCACCAGTAAGGGAAGTCTCTGCAGTGGTTTCCTACCCAGGGTTTTAATCATGCTGGCAAACAACTGTGAAGAGATTATCCTGTTTTGTTTCTTTTAAATTTAACCATATTACAACACATAAAAATGGACAGCAAAGCCATGGTAGTTAAAGCCTTTTGCAAGTAATGCTTATTTGATTGGTCATACTAATAAATTGTAGATCATTTAAGAAGTGCAGCTTTGAATAGATTACCCAGTAGGATTAGTGCCTTCGACTGCTTCTCATCACTAACTTAATTTACATGGCCGGATCAGGGTTACGTTTTTTAAAGTAATCCTGAGTCCGGTCCTCTTAAGTGCTTCATACACAGAGCTCAGGTTCATTCTAATGCCACTTGGGGGGGGGGGGCTGCTTGCACATTGGGTCCTTGGCATTTAGAAGAAGAGCATGAAGATGAAAATTCAGTGATTTAATATTTGTTGAATTTCTTCCATACATGCATATTTACTTGAATCCTCAGCTGTTGTAGTGCCATGGGTTTAATTGATTTGTGCTAGCTGAGTGTCATCCCAAGGCCTGTAAACTCTGGGCAATAACACCCTTTAAATTGCTTACGGCGTAGCTAATATTGATATAAGACAGCATGGTAGAAATTAAGTGAAACTGCCACTCTTCATTGTCCTTTTTTGCCCCAAAAAAACTGCCACTGGAAGGGCTACGGTGCTGCCAGCCTGTGACTGAAACTGTGGCTGGTGTCCTACATCATCTTCTGCATTTATAGTAGAGGCTCTTTTTTTTGTCCAGTGTCTCAAGATTAACACCAGCAAAAAGAGCCACCCAAGTGCTGCCCCTAAACCCTGCTACAAGAGCATCCACCAAACCCCTCAGCTGGGCTGGTGGAAGGGGAGCCTGAATTAAAGATGCATCCTGCCAGCGAGCTCTAGGTGGGAGGCAGCGGTGTGGGTGGCTGTTGGGACCCATGGGTGTTGGGAAGCCTCGTGCATTTTAGCAGTTACTGGGTTTCCTGTTGTGGTTCTCTGTCGCCCAGAATGGTCACAGCCTCAAAGAACGCCTTTGCTGCCGTGGCTGCTCGACCTGGGTTTGAATGCAGTCAGTGCTTGAGTGCTGGTGTGGAAAAACAATTACATTGTGCCAGCACGCAGCGGGAGTGCCCTGCTTTAGGGTGTTGGGGTAGGTGGGCTGTCCATAGGTAGGAGAGCAACCCATATGTCGAGCCACGGGGGTATCAGTGAGCTGGAATGTAGTTAAAAGTTTTTCCTTTTTTGCTTCAGATCACATGGCATTTACATTTTATTTCAGCGCTGCAGTGTAATTTCCTTGCTTTTGAGATGGATATAGTCAATTTTTCTGTGATGTTTTAGATAGGATGAAACCAGTGAGAAATGGTCGCCTAGTTTGGCATTGGTACTGAGTTCTTGAAATGTAAGTTCATACGGATGAAGTTCAGAAAACACTATGCATGATAACATTGAAATATGTCTGACTTTATCTTGCTAGACCTATTTTTTTCCTTTAAATTTTTTTTTGCCTTTTCTTTTTCTTTTTTTTTTTTTTTTTTTTTTTCTCCAAACAGGAAGAGAAAATCCATTCAGGAGAGACTCTTCTTCATGTAAGTGTTATTTATACTTGTTTATGAAATTACAAAAGGGTTATAAAGCTCATTAAAATGTTCAAATACCGAACATCTACCATCTGTTTATAGAAACCAAGAATAGAGCATGTAAAAATAGGCTGTAGTTATACAGTAATAATGCTCAGCAACTGTTATCTTAAATCTATCTGTGCAGTTCTTCTGTGCATATCACTGCAGAATTTAGAAACCATTGCAAAGCACTCTGCAGACATTTAAGCAGCATGCCCATAAAGCTGGTGTGTAAATCCTGGAGGGTTAATCTTAAAGTGGTTTGCTCAAAGCAGAGGAGACCCACAAGTGAGAGCTCGTTTTAGTACCCCAGAGTCCTTGATTCCCAAACCCTGTGATGAGAGTCAGCTTCTCTGCCTTGGATCCTACAAAATCCAAGCTCTGCCTATAGAGCCATTTGTTTGCGTGCATGTGTACTAGTGTGTGCATGCGTACGTGTGGGCAAGAGAGAGTGTGTATACACGTAATAGGCCTCAAACAGTCTATAGGTATTTCAAGGCCTTTTCTACAACCTGTGGTGATATCCATTAAAATAAGAGTAGGTGCCACCAGCCATTGGTGAATACTGTTGCAAATGTTTTGTGAAAGCATTTGGCTCCAGACTGACTGCTCAGTCTGGGTGAGGCTGGTACAGTATTCTTCATGGGACTGAGAAAGCTGCATGGCATAAAAATACATTATTTTTTTTCCACACCATCTAGTGACCTGGTTTGCTTGCAGATCTCAGATATGAGAACTCTTGAGTAGGATAGGGAGCTCTGCTCTGGTATTTCTTGTAGTAAATAAATCTGATTAAATGTTTTAAGGGGCTGCATAGATTGAAGACTCTCGTTGCCTTAATGCAAAGTTAGCTTAGCAAGGAAAACGACTGCATTGTTCCCAATGCAGGGCCCGCTTTGCCTAACTTCCAAGCATGTACTGCGTCCAGTGGCATGGCAAGCCCACGAGCGCTCACCTCGAGCTGATCTCCCATGAGTCAACTTTTTTTTTTTTTTTTTAAAATAACATATATCTCGAAATTGCAGCACTCCATTATGCTTGCGTAGCAACTGCTGGTTAATATGTAGCAAAATGCCGTGTGGTAACAATTTTTTTTCTTTTCTTTTTTTTTTTTTTTGCTATTGTTGAGCTGGAATGTTAGTTCAGCTTCTAGATAAAAGTGGCTTGCACAATGCGCCCTGGTAGACCATGATTTCTGTGGCTTGTATGGTGGTTCTGTAGGCAGCTGTGTTCTGCTTTCCCTCTCCTCTGTGCTTCCCTTCATCTTCCAGGTGAGCGAGGGGTGGGCTTAGGTAAAGGCAGGGAACTGCAGCCCTTTGCATTCCACAAAGCACCAGTGCGGGGCTTATATTAAGCCCCCGTTGCTAGTCAAGCATCTGTTGAAAACACTATTTTATTCTGGTTGCATTGCTAGCAGAAACATTGTAAGACACTATTTAATAGCTTTAAATCACAAGTATTCTTCGGCTGGTTTTATGGATATCATAAGACAATCTCTTAAAAAAAAAACCCAACCAAAACCAAACAAACAAAAAAGAAAAATCCAGTAGTAAGTGAAGGATATCCCACAAAGGATTAAAAAATCCTCCTTCCCTGCAGCTGGAATCCTAGCTGAAATTTGGTTAAGAGTTTGTATCTTTGAGAAGGTACATTATCATCTTTAAAAGGTAACAGGGAAGGAAAAAAATCCAGAAGGCTTTTGATTATGACCATTTTCAACATTTGTAGTTCATTATTATTACATTCTAGCGTAGGAAATGCAAACCTCTTGAAAAGCCTTTGAAACACGTGCATCCCAGAAATTTTAAATGGGAAATAGTGCAAACCCCCCCACTTTTAAGAGAAGAAGCTCCCCAGTGGAGAAGAACCCAAACAGATGAACCCTACAGCAGTGACTGTATGGTGTCTGGAAACCACAGAATAAACATGCAGCACAGATCTGAAGGGTTTTGTTTGGAGACTTCAGTATCACAGACAAGTAATGGGGAGCTTCCTAAGTCTGATACAGACACTCCAAAATGAATGAGTAATGAAAAGTGTGGTCCAGAGGCCATTTGCTGTGCGGCCTTCCATCACCTGCTGTGGTTTTCAACAGCTAACGGCAAGCTTTGAGCATCAGAGCCTCTCTCTTCTGGTTCTGTGCATGAAATATTATGACTTTGACTCGATAACTCTATTTGTGCCTGTCTGTGCATTGACTCCCCTTGGCTTCTTCAACTGTGTGAGTTCCCAAAAGAGAGTTAAACTCCAGGGATGGGAATAGCGAGGCTATAGCAAAATGGCAGGATTGTGAAGCATCCAGGACAGGGACCTCTCCCAGGCCCTGTTCAGAGGCGGTTGACTCCTGTGCAGTGAATGATAGGTGGGGATTAACCCCTCAGGACTGTGACTTGGACTGGTCACCATGACAGGAGGTGACCACTCTGAGAAAAGATTCTTTGTGACAGTTACCAGCTGCATGTAGTTGTAATGATAAGAAAGGGACCATCTTATTGTAGTCACTTTGCGACAAATACTACCACAATTCATTACTTTCCATCAGTGCCTCATCCTATGGAGGAATCACCACTGCCCATCTACATTGAGGAGGGGACAGAAGTCCCGATTGGTGAGTGCAGTTGGGATGGGATATGTTTAAGGGGGGGTATAACGGTACTTGGGTTTAATATTCCTCACATTTGTGTATACACATTTGTCATTGAAAATTGCAAGGCCTGTTGCAAATGTTTGGGGATTTTTATTTTGTTTTCTTAATGCAAGTGTATTTTAGAGCTCCTGAGGATTGTTAAATACTGCTAGTGTTGGGTTTCAGGTAATCGTAAATCAAAGTACATAATTTATGCAGTGACATTGAAAGCTTCCATGCAGGATCTCTTAACACAAGGCTGGGGAAGACCACGAGTATCAAAAGAAGTGGTTTTTACTTCAGCGTTTGACCTCAGAGTTGAGATACTCAGAAGCTGGCTGGGTCAGCAGTTTTTGTCTTGCTGACACTGTCGTGCCCAGCACCCAGCATACTCATGTTGCACACACCGCTGAGTAGCCAGAAGAGAGTTAGAGGGGGTTGCCGTTACCTGCGTTGCACGTTGGAGTGCTGCACACCCCCACTTCTGAGTTCTGATGTGGATGTATTGTCGCTACATGGATATATAGGTTTAGGTGGTGTTTGTCTTTTTTTTTTTTTTTTTTTAATTAAATAGAGGCACAGTCTTTCAGATAACCCATAAAGAAAGAGGTTAAAAGCTCAGTAAGTTGGACTGTGATGATCTCTTTGGACTGTAGAAAGCTGTGACTGCAGCGTTTCCCACAGCTCCTGCCTTACTCAGCCTTTGGTGCATACAGTAAGTGTGCCTTGGCTACCACCTTGAGAGTCTGTGCTGTTGAGCAGATGTGTCTCTTCAAATAACCTTTTCTTATTATATATCCTGAATTTTTCCATTCCTAAATTCAAGCAATTGCTTCTGGCCCTGCTATCTTTTAAGCTAGATTAATTGCCTTCCTCTACACACAGTGCCTTGAAGGTATTTATAGCTGGATCTCAGCCCAGGAGTCTTCTCATTTGTAGACTGTAATAATTTAGCTCTCTTACTTTCTTAGATAATTTTTATTGTCTTTATTTGTATTTCCTTTAGGTTTTATGTCTCCTTTCTAATCTGTGGAGACTTGAACAGCTCATACTGTATCCACTGTGGTTGTTTTGACATAACGTTGTACTTCAGGTTTCCGTATCATCCCTTCACATGTACACATCCAGAAATAGCTTAGCCTTGACCCTTGTCCTGCATCGCTCAGTAGCATCACATAGAGAAACTCTACTACTTGGCTAATCTTACCTGCAGTCACCTTTAGTTCTTTCTTGGATTCACAGCTTTCAGCTAGCTGCTCCTCAGGCAATGTCACTGCTCTCTGGAGATGTAGGGCTTTATACTTCTTAGCACTAAATCCTCATCCCATTGCATGCCACTTACTTACGTTAGTCAAGAAAGATTTAAGATAGTATGCCTATGTATTTATTGGAATGATCTTGGATTTTATCATTTACATAGAAATTGTTACTGTTGTATCATATGTAGAACAAAGAAGTACTTACAGTTTTATATTTTGATACCTATTCTGTTCTCTGCACATTACTCCAAACTCCTTTCCCAGCTCCATCATTCTTGTTTGCATAACTTCCCTGACTTTTCCTTCCTTTAGTTAGAAAAGTCAATAGTGTAAAACCTGACAGGTTTAGCCTTCTCCGTGTCTTCATTTTGTTCCTTTTCTCGTTATACAATTAGTATCTTGTTGCTCTATCTCTTCCATGCATGGCACAATGTGATCTTACCCACAACACATCATCTTTTCCTCACCTCTTCGGGGTTTGTAGTCAGCTGAATGTCTGCTCAACATCAGTGCCCTCTTCTAGAACCATTAAAGCTAAGCTCTGTCATGCCCCCTGGTATTTCATCTTGTCTTTCTCATTGCACTGAGGAAACCTGGACCACTGGGATGGTGGCACCTGCACTGAGAAAAATATTGTAAGGCTGATCAATCACCAAACCGACCAAACAAACAAAAACCCCCTATGAGTAAAAAGCTCTTTAGAAGATTTTTTTGGTGCTGTCATGAAGCAGATTGGTTGGATCAGGCTCTCAAATGCAGCAGTAGCTGTGAAATGGCCAAATGGGATTGGGGAGGGCACCGTGTTTACTTATTTTAAATGAGCATCGGAACTGTCAATACAGCAAGCTGTGGTTGAGGGGGAATGAGTGGAGAAAGTAAATGATGCAGAGATGAGAGCAAACCACAAGCTCCCAGTTTGGCATTTGAATGCCTGACATGGGTCAGGGCATGTATAATAAATAGTTGGATGCAGTATAAACTGTCAAACTAGGAAGTCAGCAGCAAAATTCTGATCTGGGTCTGGGACTCCATTCTGGTCCTGCTTCCCATTGAGCTTACCAATGTGGTCTGGATCCAGGGTGCCTATTTGCACCTGTATAGACCAGAACAGGAATAAAAAACTCCTGAATTTAGGTTGGAGAAGATTAACACACATCACAGAACAATTCAGCACCACCATCATTTACTTTTAAAAGGTTCTTTGGAGAACTTAGATTATTTCCTCATGTAAAAGACATTTTGGATAGTATATGGCGTGCATACTGTTCTGGCCCATACTGGCTGGTGGTGGTAGATCACTTTGTAGCGTCTGTATTTATTTTTAAAAAACAGAGAAATCAGTAGGTTCTTTCAGAGTCTAAATTTAACAACGCTAATTACTTCAACCAATTTTAAAAGGAACATAAATCTCGCTTGTTTATTACAGCTGCTTCATGAAAACAGCAGCTACAAATAATAGCCTGTAATGAAAATCTAGCTAACACTGTCGCCAATTAACCAACAAGAAAACGAGGGTATGGGATCTGGGCAAAGGCAGCAATTCCTCCTCTGGAGGGCGGGTGGAGAAGGCGATTATTACCAAAATGCTGGGTTTGTCTGCTTGGGTGAAAGGGAAGGCTTAGACATTTCTATATAGATGAACGTGACTTTTTATTACAAAAAGGTCTGAGCTCTACTTAATTTTTATGTACTTAGCACTTTGTCGAGTACATTACTAGAGGAAGGTAAGCAAGATGTAACAAACATGTTATTACATCAAGGGTATTTCTGAGGAGATGAAGAATATTTTGTGAGCACTAGCAAAGAATTTACAGAGTAACAAGAATGCAGATCGGACCCTGGCAGTCTTGGTTCAGGCACAATTTCAACCATCTTCCACACAGTTAAACAGTTCAGGAGATGCAAGGTGAGGAAATAGGCAGAGTGGGTTGTGATTCACCATTGCTGTTCATGCTGCGGTCCTGGCCATATTCCCTGATCACCATTTGGAACCTGTTGTTTTAAGCACTGAAGAAAACACCTGAGGCCACGCAGTCCAAATTTACATTTCATAAAGCAAAAACCCAGGAACAAAATATTTGTATTGGCAATCTTTGTATTTGGCCCATACAGAACACCACGAGGGAACAGTTGTCTCCTCGGGGATCAGGGAGCAATAGAGCTGTAGGCTGAGATGTTTGTTTATGTTTTTCCTTCCAAGTCACATTGTGAGACGTTAGCGTTGTTTAATACCTGTGAAATTAACTGCAAAGACATACAAATTCAGGATCTAATTCTCAAACTATTTACTCTGCGGTAGCTTTGTTGATTCCAGTAACATTGCTATTTCTTTATTGTTGTGTGAGCAGTGTCAAAGTCAGATCCCTCTTTTCAGGAATCGGTCCTGCTGACCTTGAAACCCATGGCACTGATGCTGTAGCTCTGAGTCCCTACATGGGCAAAATCCCAGTGGTCCACTTCTATCTTACTGATCCATTTTTGCTAATGAATAGCACTGGAGTCAGCGGACTTGTGTCAAATATATACAAGCGTTAGGTAGACCTTGCCTCTATAGGATGTTTTCCCCCATTAAATCATCTTGGTATGATAGAAACTTCCATTAGCTCTCCGAAGCCGTGTTCTCTTGGTGGTACTTATAAGTCCTAGTGTAGCTGGGGCTTACTGGGGTCATCTTGATTACGGGAGAAGAGTTTTCACGTAATTGCATACAGTTTCTTCTGCTGCCGCTCGATCTCTGCTTTTAACCATCTCTGATGTCTTATTAATGATAAAAACTGGGTGTCCAGTCTAGTCTACTCCTGCTCTTGGGCGGACTCACTGAAAGACAGATGCTTTGTTACTCTTGTCTCCTTCACTAAGAGAGTTAGAGCTGGTTTTTAAGCGGGGTAATCGTAGCAAATGCACCTTTCCCAGGCAGGGTGAGTATTTGGCACCTTATGGAGAGCTGGCTCTGTGTCTCTCTAGGAGGTTGCCTTCCCTTGTAAGAGAAAAGAACCATTTCTGTCACACGCACTTCAGGGTTTACTCTTTCATGAGGTGCTGGCACACAGAAAGCTTGATTTTTGCCAGGTACTGAGTGCCTTCTGCAAGGTATTGAGTGCCCTCCTATCCTTTGCAGCCAAAAAGGAGTTGATTGCTCTTGGCATCAGGCAAATCTGGACCCAGAAGACCACAGGTAGTATTTACCAATTATTTATGTGCTTTTGCATGCCAGCAGTTGTCTGAATTGATTTCCCTAGCATACAAGAGATTTCAGGCATTAATGACACTTGCCTGCCACTAAAAACTTTTTTTAAAAAAATAATAATACAATAATAAGCATGACATTTATTGCATTGCCATGGGGAAATTACACACACACACCCCCGCCCCCAAATTAACGACAGCCCAAGTAACTATTAGCTCTTTAGAGCTATTGCAAATGTGTGAGTTACATACCCTGAATGAGCACCATATGCCAATTTATTGTGGCACAGTGAGTCACAGGACACATTGTGGAAAGCAATAATTGCCTGGCATGCACTGGAACATTCAGCAGGGGGTTTTGTTTGGTTTTCTTAAAGGAATGTGTTTTTACTTTGACAATAAAATGAGTATCATCTGATATGCTGCCACCAGGGACTTTTGCTTATTTTGTCCTTAACCTGGAGCTTACCCATTTGTCACTCACCGCACACACCCTCTGCATCTTTTTCTTTCCAACTGCTTGTACTGTATGCGTGCAGCATCAGAACAGGAAGACTGAGCCTTCCACTCAGTAGTGTCTTGTCATTTTGTGTTAATCCTCCTCGTCTTCTTTCTTTGCCTGATAGGGAAATTCAGATGGGTTATAAGGAAAATATGTTCACCCTGGGAGGAGTGAAGCAGTGGGATGGCTTGCACAGAGATTGTACAGTTTCCACTCTTGGAGGTTTTCAGAGCTTGACCAGATAAGGCCATCGACAACTCAGTCTGATTTTGATGTTGGCTGCTCTTTAAGTAAGAGTCTGGGCTATGGTGACCTCCCTTCTAACCTGAATTATTTTATGGTTCTGTTTAATACCCAGCTCCCATTCTGATTCAGCTGTGATGCTGTGCACATTGTTAACACCTCACTCCCTGTTGGAGACACTCTCATTCATACCAGCAAGCAATAGGAGTGACCTCCTGAAGGTCAATGAAGTTACAGTGGTTTTACTCGTGTGGGATTGAAATCTAGATCTACATGGAAACCTCAGATGAGATCAGTAGGTGAAATTTGGGTACTTCTGAAATGAGTTGAAATTTTTACCAGGATTTCACTTGAGATCTCTTCACATCTTCACAAAGTGCCAATTGAAGTTACTGGTTGAAGAGTTTGATGCATAATTATATCAGGGCAATAAGTATTTAAAAAGTAAAGATCACTTTCTTTTCCCTTTCAGCTACAAATCCCATTCTCAGGCAGCCTTGAAGAGAAGTTTGGGGTATTTAGGATTTAGCAAGTCACCAACTGCCCTCACTCTGCCATGACGTGCTGGTTTCCTCATGCGGCTGTAACCACGTGAGGGAGTTAATGCTGCACAGAGCATCTGCTCCCCAGCAAAACACCCTCCCAGCCCTGCAGCTGCCTGCCAAAGAGCTTTGGATGTGCAGAGGGGCATCTGCGAGCTCTGTAGGGTAGCAGATTTTCATGGGTTGGCTCATATGCTAGCCAAAAAACGCCCTTTGTCCAAATAGCGTTATTGTAATTGTGCTGAAAGGAAGGAAAACTACACTCTGAGTCACCATCTCAGTCTATGGAGTTTTCAGTGATGATCTAGCCCTCGAGGGGGTTTGGGGGAAGGTGGAGAAAGTCACTTGCTAAAAAAAAGAAATAAGTGAATAGTTTTATAGGGCTGCTCTTTCAAGTCTGCCAGGATGATTTTATCAGCAAGAAGTATATTGCTTCTGCAAACACCTTGTTTCCCATCAGACTCTCAAAAGCAGAAGTTACAAATGAGGCTACCGTAGTGGATTGAGGAAAGACTAAATGTGAGCAACCAAAAGCCTTTGCCCCTTTTAAGCAAGGCAGGATTCTAAAATCAAGATTTAATAGGACAGACTTGCTGTTGTATACTTTTTCTAATGCTTGCTGCCCTCCCTCTTCTGTAACCGCATTAATCCTCTGTTCTCATACAGATCCTCCTTAAATGATGTAGAAGTTCCTCTTTCAAATGTCAAAAATGTGTTGTGCCACAGAGAGGGAATATAGTAGGAGAAGACACTGTTGCTTGGTAGTGTTGGAGGTGCAAAAGCCATAGATTACAAGTCACATTTAATAGATAATGCTCATAGGAGGGATTTGAGCCACATGACTGGCTTTGAATCACCTAGGTTTCTCCTTCTGCAAAACTGTCAGAAGTTCATGTAGCTCTTGTACACATGTCACTTCCTTACAAAGATCCTTATGAAAGTTTTGGGTTATACCAAAGGAAGTTCTCTCACTTTCTACCGTTAGTTTACACATGGAGTGTTTTTATGGTTCTCAGCTGTTTGTCATGCACCCATCATTTATGGTCAAACTGCAAATAGTTTCCCACCTGTTTGTAATTAGGTGGGGGCGGGGGGATGGGAATCATGAAAAACAATTGTAGCCATGATGAAAGCAGGTTTGGATATTAAAGGTTAATGTGCCGCATTGATGTCTAGTGTAAGCACGTTCACTTAGATGAAATTGCGCAGAGACCCTCACCTGTTCAGCTTTATGAACTGCATCTCTGAACTGGTGCACAGGAGTAGGTTAAGTTTACAGTAGTCAAGTTAAGACTATAAAAGCAACCTGCAACGAAAGTCATCAGCTGGCGTTTGAAAAGATAAGAGATGGAGAAAAATACTCAGGCTGATCACGTATTGTCACGCTATATTTGGGTACGCTTACCTGCAAAAGCCAACGGAAGAGCAAGTACCTGTAGGACTGACCCTGGTACACAGGTAGGACTGCAGGTGCTTGTTTCTTGTATTGGAGCCAGCCTTACTCTTACAAAATTCCCTTCAGAGACAGTAATTCCAGGGTGAATTGGGCAGGGCTTTTGTCCAAGTAGTGTGCGGGACCAGGGTTTGTTTGTGCTTGGTGTGTGCTTTGCACTTTGCAGGCTGTGATATGCAGAAGTGGTTTATATGTTAGTTTCCTTGGAGAAGTGAAGTATTTGTTCCGGCACTATTTGGTTTTCATATCTCCTGACATAAAAACAAGCACAGCTTTCCATCTATGAAAGCTGATGGCAGAAGTCCATGGCAAAAATGAACTGAAAATTCAGTTTTTCAGGCTGATTCCCCACTCTGATTGGGAATCAGCCTGAATCATGTGATACTGGAAGGCACATTGGTTTAGTGGTCAATACCAAAGGTTTTACTTCTATCTTAGACCTTCAAAAGAGATGAAGAGGTGGGTAGTGATCAAAACTGTCATTTTTGATCAAATAATGCCCGTTGAGAGGCCGGTAGGACCTAGTGCTACTCCTTCTGAAATGCCCTCCAGGAGCCCGCTGAGTGGCTCTGCCTGGCCGTGGAAGCTCAGAGGACAGAGCTGCAGCTGGAGACCGAGCCGGGGCTGTTCTGGGATTAAACAAAACATGCTAGTGTCCAGCCGTGCAAGCCAGCACCTGGCACCAGCTGCATGAAAGCAAATAAATACCGTAGTGTCTACAGAGCTTCGTGCTTTTTTGTGTTGTGTGTGAAACTTTTCAGTTCACCGACGTGTTTTGCAAGGTTGCGCGCTCTGTGAGCTTCTTCATCTACTTTGCCACTTCTTCTTTTAGCACGTGCCCTGCAGACACCCCCCCCCACACCACACCCCCCCTCTGTTTTGCTCTGGCGTATTGGGAGTTTCAATTTCATTTCCTGTGTGAAACTTCATATACTTAAAATTTCTGTTCCATTTTTTTTTTTCTTGAAGGAAAGAAAACAACAACTGTAAATTAAAGCTCAGGGTGCTTAGAAAACCTCTCATGGCTGAAGGCCTGGGGGCAGTGGTGCCCTGGTCCAGCATCGCGGTCACCCTGGTACCACAGTTTGGCAGCATGGGTGGTTGCTCCACCTTCTCTCCACATCTTAAAAATCTACAGCTCATTCCCATCACTGAATCATAATTTTGCTGATAATTACTGCCAGCATGGAGGAGAAGTCAAGACTGAAATCAAAAGTAGCTCACTTACCGTGAAGTTCTAGAGCTCGTGGCTCCGTAACCTCAGACTTTATAGCCCTGTAACGGGGCTAATGCTGGTGATCACGTGCGTGTAGTAGCTGTTTTTCTGGTACAAGCTGGCTGGCAGTTTTCCACCCACGGTGCTGTGTTGCACAACCCTTCCTTCCATTAATGTATTCTAGAAACAAACTCAGGTGTTATGCGGGTGGGGCAGGGGAACAAAGAAAAAGAAAGGATTGTTCCCTTCCACCTCTGGTGTTAGGATCTAGAACTGTGGGAATAAGGATCTGGACAACATATTTAAACAGCTGCCACAGGTGGGGTAGAAATCTGTCCTCTGTTACTAAGTTAAGATGAAAGGATAGAGGCAGTAAAAGCACAACTCCATCTTTGTGTGAAGGTAGCCTGGGCAGGTATGGCAGCAGCCTGATAACAAAGCTGATCAAAGCCGTTAGTGGATATGGAAAACTCTGCTTGTTATTCATATGTCTGTTTTTGACTTAGTTGGAAAACATACTGAAAAAGTACAGCAATCTAGCATTACACCGTAATTTAGCTACTTACGATGGCGTTGGTAAACTCAGTGAATTTAAGGCTAAATTTAGAATTGAAAAAACAGGTGAGGGTTGAATGATTTATCCCCAAGAAAAAAATACTTTTAAATAATGAATTCATCCATTTTATTGCACATTTGCTTCACTAAATGACTACTTTATTGTTTCTCTTCTCTACACTGGGGTGGTGCTCAGCTATTGTAGCACAGAGATTGCTGTCTGACTGTCTGACATTAACATGCGTTGTAAGTGCCTTGCAAATGTCTCACGTAGAATCAATACGTTATTAATCACATGCAAAGAATTCAATGGGCACAGTGCACACTACTATTCAAGTTCATAAGCTTTGTGGGTTTTAAGGTTTTTGCCTTTTTTTATAGTAGGATGAAGGGCATCCCTTATAGATTTTGTTGTGGTTTATTTGTTGCAGTAGAATTAGTTTAATTAGCACCAAGACTTGCTAGAGAATCGCAATCCACTTGACAGCAGACCTTCAGAATTGAAAACAAAAAATGAAAATGCTTGTTTCTTTGGTCAAAAGTTGTGTAACTGCAGGACACAAGGTGGTTGAAGAGTCAAGGATGTGCACGGCTCGTTGAATTTTCTTCAACAATGCCCATCTTGCTTGGAAAGCCATCACCTTGCCACGCCACTTGGATCTACTGCATTTTGTTAGGGGCCTTGAGAGGTGGTGTCACCTGGTGAATTAATGCTTTTTCACTTTCACAGCGGGAGGGCTGGCACAGCAGAGGGAGTATGCCGGGAAGGCAGTGAGGAGCTGGTGCTTCTTTCCAGCCTGTTGACAGTCAGGAGGCTGTTAGGTGGCACACCTGAAGGCATTAAATTAGGTCAGTAGTTGGCTTCACATGAAAGCGTTAACTGGATGCTCTCCTGCACTCAGTTACCAGCACAGTGTACAAGGAGCAAGCGGTTTCCCTTCATCCTCCCTGCCTCTGCCAACCCTTGCTTTCATGCTCTCCTTCCCTGTGGTCCTCTTTGCAAGAGTTGCTCTTGGGCTTTCTTCTTTGAGGAGGGGGACAGTGCAGGAGGATCACAGCTCTCTGGTGCAAGACACTTGATTTCTCACTGGGGTAGGAGACACTGTGCCCACAGAGGATTTCAGTAGGATGGAGTCGTAACTAGCATGCCAGTCCTCTGCTTCACTGCATCCCATGTTCTTCCTTGCTGACCACTGCAGGGGCTAGGGCTGCCCTGGGCCATCTCCCTGTGGAATCAGGCTCCATCCCTCAGAGGCTAGGAATCATCATCTTCACTTCAGCAAAACTCTGTGTTTAGAATCAGGGTCATGTTCCCTGTAAAACCCACTGGAGTTTGGATATTCATTCTCCTCCTTTCCACCCCACACAATGGGAAAGGAGTTTTTAATATCCTCCCATTCTGGGTTTAGTCGTAACTGCTTTGTTCTTGCACTTAAGTAGAACAAAATGAGCATCTAGAGTATTACATGAATGCAGATTTTCTGCTGCTGAAATCTGAGCAAAGATGCAGGATTTTGTAACAGTTCTGTGCTGTGACACGGTATGTATGTGAGGCATTTAAGAGCATGAATGGAAACACCAGCGAGAAAAAAGCATGTGGGGAAAAAATATACCTTTTGTCCAGACCACAACTGATGAAAAAGAAACTGCATTAAGCCCGGGGCTTTCATTTTAGCATAGACTTCAGCTTTGCAAAGGAGTGCATTTTGCTCCCAGAAAATTTTCAGTAGCAGATTTTCCAGTCAGTCTTAGAAGACTAAAATGTGTCATAGTGAAAGAACAGGAAGCGATGGAGAAGTGAGAAGAGAGATGGCGAAAGTTGGAGGGAAAACTGGGAAAGAAGAAAGGACAAATGGATAGATGTTTAAGTAACTACCCATACCCATAGAAAAAGAGGAGTCCTTTAAAGACAAAGAGAATGGGGAATTCTTAGAGGCATTTTTAAGAAGAAGAGAGGCAATGCATGCAATAAAGGGAGCAATATGGGTTTTTATAGAAAACATGGTTATCTTGTTCAATGAAGCAGAAAGAACTTGGATTCGAGTTAAAGGATGGTAAATGAAGTCAGGTGCTCTTTGGATACTGGCGTGGCCCCGAGGGCTGCCAAACATAAAGGCTTTTTCTTCTGCAGATCAGAAAGTCTTGCACTAAAGCCATAAGTTTGATCAAGGGGCTGTTTATTTTAATCATGTATTGATTGGCTTAACCACACTGCTCCGGGGGGGGAGGGAAAGCTGTCAACATCAGGAATTACAGCTTTCAAAGGTCCAAGTAATCCTAGGAAATGAGCCAAACATAATAAATGCAGTTTTATTTGGGACCTGATCCTACTACTGTTGAAAATAATAGCAGCTTTTCCATTGCTCTCAATGTGAGTGGAAGCTTCTTATTTGAAGAACAGCTCTAATCCAGCAATCAGGGCAGCTAATTTTGAAATATTCATGAAAATGAATTTAAATAATAATAATTAAAAAAAGAACCAACCCACAAATAGATTGGCAGATTTAGGAAAGCTCGATTATTTTTTTTAAAGTGAGGTTGGCTTTGATTTCCAAGATACAAAAGAAAAAAATGGCAGAAAAATAAAGAGATGGTAATGTCTAAAGAGGCAGTGAGCTTAAGTAGGGTTAGAAAAAATAATTCTGGTGTGATAAACAGATGTCTTTCAAAAGCTATTGAGACAGAAGAGGAGGAGAGAGCACTGAGAAGCTCAGGACGTACTGTCTACACAGGCTGAACTTAGTAGAAAAGGGTCCCTGAAGGCAAAAGTAGTGGCAGTAGGCATCGCGCTGCAGAAATAGTCCGTAAAATCAGCTGTGCAGCCGTACAGTCATTCCTCAGGCAGCATTCCCATCAAGGTCAGAGACACTCAAAGTCTGTACTTTGCTTTTCATCTTCTAACAGAAGAAGGAGCTAGAAAACAGATGTTTAGTTACGATTCTAGTTGCCAATCCAGTACGATGAATCCCTATTCAAAGTTTATGAGTTGACCAAAAAAGAAGTAGCTCCTTTGCTGTGGTTTCTGATGCGAGACCGTGCGTGCATTTTAGCATGTGTAAATATTTACAGATACGTATCTGTGTGTACAGGCAGACTTTGATTTTCATGCTTCCATCTGCATTTGGAAAACCAGTCTTCTAAAGACTTGACTTTTTAAAGATTATAAAGTAAGGTAGCATTCATAATGGATTTGTCCTCAGAGCTCCTTTTGGAAGGTGTCACCCTGTGTTGGTCACCTGTCTGTGGCTATAAGAAGCTTGGGGCAGATCATTACTGTAATCCCAAAGCAGAAACTGAACAGTGTATTTTCAGATGTGTAATCCCTGGGTTGTCTGTCAAAAGCAGCCAGTGGTTCAGCAGGAACGTGAGTTGTGCTGTCCTGACATCCGACAGTCCTGTCCACACTGGTGGCCTTGCCCCATCTGCATCTCTCGGCGTCCGATCCCTCTGCCCAGTACCTCCCCCGTCCCCTACCCCTCATTTTTTGCATGTTACAAAGGATTATATTTCCATGCCAGTATTTTTTAAAGGGTACGGGTTATCTGAGGTGCAGGCTGTACGTGCAAAGATCCGATAGCTGTAACACAGTAGATGGCCCAGGCCGGGCTGGCTGCGAAAGCGCTCTGCTTATGGCTGATCTGTTGGTATTTTCAGCTGTGCACCACAGACTAAGCAGTCACAGGGGGGCTGCAAGAGGGCTTGGGTTATTGCAGGGGTGTTTCGTATGAGGCAATTTGTGCACCAGGTGCAAGGGAGAGACGTGTGACCCTCCTGCAGAAGGAGGGCAGCCCTTGAGGTGCTCCTGGCCACACCAGGGAGCAGATGCTTGAGAAGTGCAAAGCGCCGTGCTTGCTCCCTTGTTCTATCTGTCCACATTGTACCAGCATCCGTTTGACAATCAATATCTTCATCATCGGTTGATCAGGGTTTGTACCAATGTACATGAGAGCAGATCCCGAGCCTGGCCCAGTCTGGATCCTTTCTGCCCTTGCTTTCGGGTCAGGCTTGAGCTGTTTGGCTGGGCTCAGCTTAGCAGCACACTGTAAGTGGCAGGCTTGACTGCTGCTTTTTATTTATGCGTATTAAGTTCATCAGATGAAACCAGAGCTTCCTGGGGCCATCCAAAGCTTCCTGGAGGGGGTACTCTCACAGGCAGATGTGGCTCCTGGAAGGCAGACGTGTGTCTCCGGGAGGCAGACTTATGCCTCAGACTTGGATCGCTTCTTTTGGACTATGTGGTTGTAAGAGCATTTTCTTACAATATATTTCCTTGGGGGAATCAGATAGATCTCGGATACCATCCCCACTAAGTGATACAGTAAAAATAACCTATTATTCTCTGGTTCTGACCTGGGCGGTGACAACATATTGTTTCAGCATCTCTGTCAGACTATTTCCCTTAAGAGCCATTTTAACCTCACCCAGTGGGACATAACTAAAGGAAATGAAACTCCAACCCCATTAAGGAAAAAGACAATGCCTTTCACTAAACAAACTTGATTTTCTTGGCTTTTCTTCGCCAAGTAGAATCGCCCGTACCCCCCACCCTTGCAGCCTTTGTAGACAGTTCCTGTAATTGGGAATGGCTGGGTGGACACCAATGGTTGGCAGCAAAGGGGGATAAATCCGACATCCCTTGAACGTGACATGGGCTGGGACTGCAGTCCCAGGTGGCTCCTTAGCGTCAATTCCTATGGTACTGGTTGACGGTACGTGCCTGCCAGCCACAGCTGCTGGCCCTTGAAACACAATCGGGGTTTTAGAAAGACTAGATAAGAGATACACAATAAAACTGGGCTGTTACTAGGTTTGTGCAGACGTTGGATGCCAGTGGTGCCCCACTGATGAGAGCTGATGACTTGCAGCAAAGCTGTGGTAGTCCATCTTCGGGCACCCGTACCATGAAATGGCCACCCCAAAAGCAAGCGTGACCTTGAGGATTTGTGATTTGTGGGCTTAAGGGAAAGATTGCGATCCATCTTCACACTCCAGCTAAGGCTGAAACGGAATTTACATTCAGTAATTAGGTTTTCAAGCGTGGCCATTAATTTGGGGTGTCAAGACAAATGAGAAATCCCTTTATAAAATGCAGTCCCACGCAGTTACGAAGTAGGAGTCTGAAAAGGCGCCGGTTCGCACGTTGCGTGCAGGTAATTCGGACAAACCACAGGACGATCACCTTGTCCTCAGGACAGTTAGGGGTTATGGAATGCAATCAACTGGTCAGGCTTGCGAGCTCTGGGTAGAACTAACTAACACCTGGATCAAAGTAAATCTGCAGGCAAGAAGATTAGACCTGGCAGAAAAATAAACAATTCTGTGTTGCAAGATAAAAGTAGATTGCAAAATATCGTAATCCTGGATGAGTTTTTGATCTTGGTGGTGGCAAATGTCTGTAGGTCCCCTCTGGTTTTTGACATAAAGGTAGCCTGGGTGCCCAGTGTTCTGTTTCGGGGTATTTCCAGTACCAGTCCCCACAGGGAGCAGTTAAGCTCTTATTTCAAACCTTAATCCTGCAGGGATCTATAAATCTATATATCTCTGTGCCCTGTCAAGCAGGTTTATGGCTGTCCCAGCAGTTTACCGAAAAATTGTCTGAAAACCAAGAGCATACCCTAAACGCTAGGTGAGAGTTACTCTCTCTTCTGCACTTTCTTCCTCTGTTGATAAGTGTTTCAATAACCCCTGCAAAGAACAGCTTCCATAAGAGACGGTGTGAATGCCCTCCATTCCTCAGCCCAGAATAGCCTGTTGCCTCATGGTTATGACATTCTCCCGCAAGATGAAAGATAGGGATTCAGGCAGCACAAATAGCGAAAGAAAGTGAAATTGGGCTTTCTCCACGCCTGGTTGCTGTTGCAGTGAGAGCAGGACATCAGCTACCTTGTAGGTACCTCTTTGAAGAAAAGTGGTTATGCCTACTTTTTTTTTTTTTTTTTTTTTCCTCCTCCCTCAAGGGAAGACTCCAAGTGGGTGATGCAGGGTGGTGCCTGGCTGGGGCTTGGAGTGAGATGCGGATGTCCCAGGGAGGGTTAGGTTACTATGAATCGTTCTGGAGGTACCTCCGTTAATACACAAATTAACTATTTTGAATTAATTCCCAAAAGCAACTAGGTGCCTAAAGGCTGTTATAGAGCTGGCCCTACATGTTATTCAGTTACTATACTACTTTATCTCATACCTCGTGTCTCTAACAGCAACCAATAGGCGGTATTTTAGAGGAATACACGTCCTGGCCTCATACCCCTACAGGGGATGGAGATGATCCATGACTCTGATTAACTTTCTCCTTCTATGAGCTCTCTCTGCCGTTGACCAGGAGGTATTGCAGTCGCTCTTACACCTCTGAAGTCAGCAGTGGACTTTTTTTTTTTTTTTAAAAAAAAAAACCAAAACCAACAAACAAAACGGTAGAAAGCCATAACCGTTAGTATTGCAAAGAATAAAGTCCCTTTTTAGATCGTGGCCTGATAGGCGACTGCTGACACAATACCTGCTTTGCAAAGGCCACCGATATGTCAGTGGGGCAAATATCGAGCTGCTGTGGTTTGCAAAAATATTAGCCTTCTGAAACTTTCCGTGGTGGATGGAAAGATTTACAGGTACAGTGGTGCATATCTATCTCAAAATCATGTTTGGATTAAAAACTTCCTGCAGAGCTAATGTCAGCTCAGGTTTCAGGTCACTGCCACAAACAAATCAGGTTAGTGATCAAAACCAGCAAGCAGGTCGGAGGGAGGCTTGCAGCTATCAAATGGGATAATCTGTAGCATGATTTTTTTACGACTGTGCACCCATAATGACATGTACAAGCAGGGAATGGTTGTGGTCTGGAATAAACTTGCTGGTTTGCCTGGTTCGGGTGAAAATTTCAGCGTGCAGTGAATGCTTTTCAGTATCAAAACACTATGCAAAAATAACTGGTCAGATCCAGCTAAAGTCACTTGAGTTATGTGGGGAATGAATTGGCCTCATATGCCTGAGATCCCAGTTAACATAAAAGCTATAAGTTATTCCTAAATGGGTTTTCATTAGGGAATCTTGGATAAAAAGGCACTTATTAGAGTAACTCTTTCTGTTATTATTTTTACACAATCTAAGATTTTTGAACAGCATAAATTATATATAAAAATTATCTAGCCAGCTATGATTTAATATGCTTTGGGTTTAGCACCAGGTGGCTCATGCCACTGACTTTTTAATTAACTAAGGAGCCATCATTCATGGCAAACTGTTCAATTGCATATGTGCGTATAAGACAGTAATTGAATATAAAGGTTTATTTTTGTCCTTTGTTGATGTCAAGGGAAAAAAGTGCAGTTATGAAAATGGAATAAACTGAAAATATTCCTTCAGTTCCTGCAGGTTGATTAGAACAAATGACTTTCCATTCCCTCTTTTATGAATGAATAGTTTTCTGAAAGCTTTATAATACTTCAGGGAAAGGAAATTGCAAGCAATAAATGATGCAGGATGGTTCACGTTATTGGGAAATAGAGGAAGGGGGTTTATCTGGAAAGGTGAGATTTACTGTTCTGCTGTATTTCACTCAAATGTTTGAGAAGGAATCGGATGCCGTGATTTGTACCTTATTACGGGCATGGGAACAGCATGAGACACTTGCTCAGTAACACCATTTGCTGGTGCTGATGCAGCATGCAGTCTCTATACACCTTTTGTCTGCAGGCAGCAGGTAGGCAGCAGTGTCAGACCTTTGTTATCCCCTACTTTGCATTGGCAGCAAGGAGGTGACTGCAGAGTACAGGGGTGGTTTGTCTCTCCTGGCCAGTGAAGGCAGCAGACTTATTTTCATATCTCAGCTTGATAAACAGCACTGGTCTTTATGGTGTGAGTTTGGTTAAACAGTCCTTGCAGTGTTAGAGAGCTCCACTGGTAAAGACTGTGTAATAAACCCAGGCTTTTTTTTTTTTTTTTTCTTTTTTTCCCCTATGTAGAAAGCAGAAATATGGCAACAAAGGAAAAGCTTCAGTGCTTGAAAGATTTCCACAAGGACATCCTCAAACCTTCCCCCGGCAAGAGCCCGGGGACACGGCCTGAGGATGAGGCAGAGGGGAAGCCGCCCCAGCGGGAGAAGTGGGCGAGCAAGATTGACTTTCTGCTGTCCGTGGCTGGTGGATTTATTGGTTTAGGCAATGTCTGGCGGTTTCCGTATCTCTGCTACAAAAATGGCGGAGGTGAGTATTTCTTTATTTCATTGTCCTGAATCAGTCTGTCCACCTCATGCTTACTATTTTCCAGTACCTTCATCCGATTTTTCAAAAGAATATTCACACATCTGGTTTCTGCCTTCTTTACCAGTCTTCAGGAGAGACTGTTTTATTACTTAATAGTTTTTCTTAACACTTAACTAGGGAAAACCAACAGCCATTTAAAGTCTTATACTTCTGAACCTTTTCTGCTCTTTTACTTCTGCCATAATTGAGTTTTAACTTTTAATTAAAATGCTATTAATATAGACCAGTAGGATTTCAGACCAGTGAATTTCAGAATAAGAGCGTTCTGAGTCACGTGAAACTGTTGTGTACCTAACCCCATTGTTATTGCAGACTTTCACTTCAAAAAGGTAAGAAAATGCCCTTATATACAGCTGTATGTAACCGTTCTTCTTGCAGAGAACATGAGCAAGAATTCCCCAGTATAAGATTATGATATACTGATATTAAACTAACAAATACGTTTCTTTGTTTATATATGCCTGTTACCACTTATCAGGCTATCTTATGTAAGTTCGCTCATTCCATCTCAATTTTGTACTATTATATTTTCTCAACAGGTGCATTTCTTATACCTTATTTCATTTTCCTGTTTGGGGGAGGTCTTCCCGTGTTTTTCCTGGAGGTGGTGCTAGGACAGTATACCTCTGAAGGTGGAATTACATGCTGGGAAAAGATCTGCCCTATTTTCACTGGTTAGTATATCTTGTTGTGCTTTACTGCTTAAAGACACCTCTGGAAACCATATGCAGCAACACTATTCCCCTCATGTCCATTAATTCAGCTATTTGCTGTAGTAATTGAGGGTATGATATTGGTTCCTGGAAAGGTAGAAGTCAGAGTCTGAAGGACAAAGTACGGTATTGATTTTGATGCTACTGTCTTGTTAACTGGCAGAACTGCCGGTAAGGAGGGAAGAAATTGCGTGTTATGCCTTAAGAAGGTAATTGCACATTTTGTTCACGGGTATTGGAGAAAGTGTTGTTTTGGAAGGCTAGATGGCCTTAATGAAAGCATCTTCAAAATATTATTCTGATCTGGAAGTCAAAATCCCTCTGCCATGTGAAGGCTTATAATTGGCATCATCCCTCTGTTACTGATACAGCCAAAGCCTGGACCGCAGGTTTTTGGTAGGATTCAGGAATGGGACTTTCTCTGTAACTGAGCATGTCCTGGCAAACAGGCACATTGGGCTGGTGTTATTAAGGGCCTCTGCCAGCAAATGAAGAGTCACTCACTGCTCGCAGGAATTATACTAATGCTGCTCTGGAAGTTAACTGGAATGAGAAATGAGAGATAGGCATCCTTGGTAGTTCTTCTAACCTATCTTGTGTATAGATTACGCTTTACAGCTGGACAGCACAGGCAAAATCATTTGGAATAATTACACTAAACAGAGCAGCACTCTTTGAGTCCCGTTAGGAGGAGTGGGCACTTCACGCTGACACGTTTCTAGCTCTGCCGCTGTTGCTATTCCAGGCATCTCTCTTCCTGTATGTCACCCCAAGCAGAAGTGAGGGCTTTCTCCGGGGCTCACACTCCCACCTAATACTCAGAATGCTGCTGAAGTCGATGTAACTGTGCTGGTTTAGCTCCATTTTCTTCCTTCTCCTCCCACTTTTATGAAGCTTTTTTTTTTTTTTTTTTTCTTTTTGAGGAGGAGGAGGAGGAAGGAATGTTCCTTATTTAAATAGCAAACTCCCAGGCATCCATAAAGAGAAATTGTAGCTGTAATGTGACTAACTGTATATCCTGAAATAAATGCAGCTGTACAGAATAAATAGCACTTGCTCTGCTTGTTTTCACCTGGCTTAAAAACAATTTTTGTTGGTAAAGACTCCTGCTGCAATAAGGTTTGAAACTGTAAAATACGAGGCAGGTGTCCCAGGTGCTGGGATAGCTGTCAAAGTGATGTTAAGGGGAACCTCACAGCATTTCATCATCTTGAAGAGACTGCTCTAAGTTTTTAAAGGACCTATTGGGGGGGGGGGGGGGGGGGGGGGGGGGGGGGGGGGGGGGGG
>JAVJGJ010000047.1:12927829-12969969 GCA_035590215.1 Microhierax caerulescens
TCTAATTTTTTAAAGGAAATATTCCCCCCCCCCCCCCCCCCGTTATTCCTAAATGGCAACTTTGAAAGCAGAGTTAAACATTGATCTAATACCCGTAACAGTTACAGATACCATGTGTCCTTTGCACAGGTGAAACTGGGGCAGAAACAGCAGCTTTCACATTGTTATCTTTGCAGTTTCCCTTTTAAATTCATTCAAGAATTATCTTTTTTTCTTGCACGTAGGCTGAGCTGAGCTAGTCGGTAAGTGTGAGCGGTGCAGGGGCCACCCCCTGAGCTGCCTCCAAGGAAGCTGGCTGGGGGGCGAGCGTGGTGAGCATCAGGTTGCCCACAGAGGTACCTAAGTGAGATGTCGTAGCTCCCAAATAAGCAAAGCATGATACCTTGACTTCCTTCTACAAAAGACTTGAAGTAGCTAGGTGAGTGTTAAATTGGGTAGACGTCCTGCAGACTTCCCCTCCGATGTCAGCAAACCATAGCCAGAAACTCAGCCCTGAGCAGCCGGCACTAGCGGTTCGGTGCTGGTGTGTGACTGAGTTGGGATGAGTTTCCATCAGCAGTGTGGTAGAGCAGGATACAAGTCCACAGCACAGTGGGAATCGCACCAGCTCCACGAGGCCACAAGGCGCCCTCCCGAGAAGCGGCTGTCATGTCCGCACGTGTTTCTTTTCTCTCCCCCTCCCGCCAGGAATTGGTTATGCTTCCATAGTGATTGTGTCCCTTCTGAACGTGTACTACATCGTGATCCTGGCCTGGGGACTCTACTACCTGTTCCAGTCGTTCCAGAGCGTCCTGCCGTGGGCACACTGCCACCAGAAGTGGAACACGCCGACCTGCGTGGAAGACACTCTCAGGAAGAACAAAACACTCTGGATATCACTGAATGCCACTAACTTCACCTCTCCTGTCACCGAGTTCTGGGAGTAAGTACCCCCGCTCCGTGGTGTCCTCGGGGCATGCCAGAGCTCAGGCCTGAGACTTTGTGAAGCCCAGTGGGGAATGTTAGATGGGAAAAGCAAATTGCACTGAGTGTCACTTGTTTGACCAGCGTTTGCTGCTGGTTCTCACCCACCTCGAGGCAGCTGGTGCGTCTGGGAGCAGTGGAGGAAGGCATTAGGTAATTACACCTAGAATAGTTAGGTGTAACTGCATTCACCCTAGAGCGTACAGCGAGCCCTAAGAGCCCGGTGCGACTTCTGCTTTGGAAGAAAACTTGTTTCCTTCTTAGCTGGGATTCCCTGAATGCAGCAGGAGAGCAGAAACAGCTCACTTCAGATGCCCTGATGGCAGGGGTTTTCTCTACGTAGAAACAGTGACAGATCACCAGCTTTGTGGCTGCCTCTCCCTCTTTCCCAGTTGTTGGCATCTGCAGGACACTTGGTGAAGCTGTAACACATCTCCTGTCAGTCTGACTGCAATGGGTGGCATTGACCTCAGCGATAAAAATGACAGAGGTGCTGAACGTTGTCCTGTACTGTAGGTTTCTCAGGTTGTCTTTGTTATATCATTTTTCGCTGCAGTTTCTGAGGAGGCTGTTTTGCCAGATGCCCAGATTCCATCAAGCCTAAGCTGCTTATTCCCATTTCTCTCTTAGTTTTCAAGTTATAAATTATATTGCATAACCTGATTTCTGAACGGGCATGACCACAAATCTCTGTGTGTTTATATAAGCATCAAAACATAGCAGCAGAGGAACACCTGTAGGGAAACCTAAATCCAAAGGATCTACAAATAGCTTAGGAGGAAACTTTTTTTTTTTTTTTTTTTTTTTTGCTTGCTTGAATCGTCATTTAAGAGTATATTAGTTTCTGACCTAGCTTGGCTTTTTCAATATGTTTAAAGTTTGGTTTGGTTCCTGATCAACTTGTACCTACTTCTCTATTTTTAAAAAAAGAAGCATCAGCCAATAGCCCCAGCAGGAATGATGTTCATGCTGAAGACATTTGGCATGCACTAGGTTTAGAAAAAAAACAGCTTACAAACTGTGCTGAAATTCCTAACACAAGAGCCAAAAAGGGCAGATTGGATCTTGGATGAGCAGTTTGTCAGCAGGCCCTGGTGGGCAGTGTGAGAGGGGGGTGCAGGCTGTAGGAGCAGTCCTTCCCACCGTGCCATCAGCTCTGCCTTTCTACCTTGAACGACAGATACTTTCCCGGATGACTTCCTCCCTTGTAAATATGGAGGGAGCTGGGAAAAGTTTGTTAAATGGTACCTTTGGATATTTTAGGGTAACTTAGAGGCAAGTAGCAGTAGAAGGCAAAGCAACTCTCACTCCTTCGGACCCCCCATCCCTCCCCCTTGCCCTCCCTGTTTCTGTAGCACAGCCAGAGCAAAGGCTGCTCTGCAGTCTCGGGGGGGTGGGGGGAGGCAACTCTCCTTGCGCTTTGCAGCCACTTTAACTTTTGTCCTCGAACAATGGTTTTAAATGTCGTGGACTGAACTCTTCCCTGGAATCATGCTAGGGAGGAGTTTGGCCCCGTAATCATACTAATACGGGCATACCATCCACAGCTCAATGTTTCGTCACAAGCAAAACTGCCCTTACCAGAGCAAGCTGCCTTCAGGACTCATGGCACTTACAGAACTATTAAAAATAGCTGTTTTCTCTGCATAAACAACTACCAGTGTCTTAAAGTGAGGGCAGAGATCACGCAGTGCTGCTGCAATAGCTTTTACACAGAGCAAGCATTTAGTATCCCCAATTTTTCCCCAGCCATGCTACTATTCTTTATAGTTCTGAAATTAAAAAAACATTTGATGAACTTTCAGGTACTTTGCTATCATAGACAATGCCAGCTGCCAGGCAGCCAGCTACCCACATTGAAAGGACAAGTCAATAAATAGTCTTTAACTGAAGATATCCATATGCTTTGTGGCACAATTAATTCCGATTTAATTCAGGGGTTTATGAGTATTTGGTTTCTGAAACCCAATGCCATTTTTATTGTGGGACATTTATGTAGCGTCCTCATCAGTATTGCTTTGTAAAACTACTGCTGCCCAGATACAATTGACCACACTGATGCATTAATCACTTTGCATTGAGTAACACGTGTCCTTCTCAGCTTGGCTGGACATATAGTCCAGCCTGACATTTCAGTTCATTTGAATTAATGTTCTGTGCAAATCACATGCTTGCCTGAGCAGTGATAAAAGGGGGTTAAGCAGATCTGGCTTTGTATCAGGAGACTTACCTCTTGGTATCACATGCTTCAGCTCTTATTTCTGAAGATCTGATTTTAAAGTCCAAAACCTTAAAAGCTCACTCACGTATTAATACATACAGGGTAAGTGTTACAGGGTAATTATGGCTGAACAAAACCTCTGATTGTCTGGTGCTGGCCAAGTGTTTATAAATATTTGGTAATCAGCAGCCTTCATTCGTCCAAATCCCAAGAAAGACCATCACATGCTAATGGCATGTAATCCCCAAAGGGAGCAACATAAAAACTAAACAAAATCTCGGGCAGCTGTCTCTCTCTGCCTTTGGGGGCAAACGAGAGTTTTAAAAATGGTTTCATAGCCTCCTTCTAATATTCTTCTGGTAGAGCTGCTTCAGTGTTAGTTATTCTTGTCCACCCACAAAAGAGTGCTTCACCTTAGCGGGTATGAGAGGTCCTGCCTGCATTCACTGGATAACAAGCTGGAATAGCCTTCAAGGGTTGGATAACTCCTCATTTTATTTTTGTTTATGTTCTAGAGCCAGCTATGGCTCCTATTACATTTCCATACTGCACATGACTAGAACATACTAGTGTATGATCAAGGTCCAAGAACTCATGTTTGCAACAAACTCAGCCCCGTCCTGTTGTCCCATTGATTATATGTGAGTGACAGTTAGTGACAGCATCAACTATAAATTAGAATTGATAACAACTTCATGCATAAATGGCGTGAAGTTTGTTGAGTGGGCTTGGCTGAATCTAAGCAGCGGTGGGTTGTGTAACAGACCTGAAGAGCTGTCAGCTCAGTTCATGCTCCTTCCTGAATGTGAATTTTCAGGGTATCACAAATCTGGGTTGAGACCTTCTGCTGCAAAAATATGCTGGGTTAGATTTCATGAAAAAAAATTAATGCTGAGGTTCCCCTGGTAATTCTGAGTGGATTCCCTGAGGTAGTTGGTCTCTATGAGATGAGATAACCCAGGACAGAGAAAGCCTGCACATCACTTCATGAGCTTGCTGCCATCATAGAAAAGTAGCCTATCTGGCTCTCAGTAACCCACCGGGGTGCCCTCTGAAAAAGCTTGATAGGATTGCTGGGGCAAACTCTGGGCGAGATGACCACTTTCTTTTAGTTCCCTAATAAAAAGCAAAGTCTTAGCTGAATGCATTAATAGAGCTCCCTATCCCAAAAGGCATTTGCAGTTAATTATTCATGGCTTCCTGAGAGCTGCTCTATAGGTTGCCCTTTTAATATGAACCGCCCCTTAGATTGGAAAATTGCCAATTATTTTTTTTAAAAAGCCACAAAAGGTTGCAGCTGAACTTTGTCATCTTATAAATGTATTTTCTTCTTTTGTATACGTGCAGCAGTTTTTTCTCTGGTTTCTTTAGGCTCAGGTGAACCAGGGCTGCAACTTTATGCCAAATATTCATTACTGAGGGGTTTCTCGTAACTGTTGAATAGCTGCGCTGATTAGGGCAGACTTACTGTCTGCTGCCATTAGTCCTTTTCCCTTCACACACACGTTCAGAGAGAATAAAGCATCTGGTGTGAGAACACATTCACACAGGTAATCCGAGTGAATTTGGCAAAGACATGCAAAAGCAGATGGGTGAGCGTTTGAGTCCTATTAAACTGGTTGATCCAGGGTTTGTTTTTTTCCAAAAACTAATTGCAGATTTTCCATTGGTGATTTCATTCACTATTATTTCCATGGTAATAGCAAGGGGGGGGGGAAGTTTAATTAATTCAGAGGAAAAATAAACCTCAGTGATTTGTCTTGTGCTGGATCCCCATGCAAAGCTGCACACACCACACTTGTGGGCTGACCCTGGTACCCCAGTCTGCTGTCATCGCTGCTCTCCATGACTTCGGTGGAGGAAAGTGGTTGGTTTTTATTGCTGTCTGAAAATAAAATTAAATTAACGATTTGTTAGGTAGCAAGTTCATTTCTCTAGTCTTGGGGCAAGGCATTTCTGTGGTAATTGAGGTCAAACTTCTCGACTTTAAACAAACCTTGCAGAAACTCTTCAGAGTTCAGTAGGTTCATTTGCCGAGGAGTTTCAGCGAAGTGAACAGTAAGAAACAGTTTGTTTTTCATTTGACAAATGAAGTAAGTATCAGGTATTGACCAGGTCTGTCCAGTGTGTGAGGACGGTGTGTGTTGCATGACATTTACAAAATAGTTTATAACCAGTATTTAATGATGACCTACGGCAATCACTAAAAGAGAGAAGCCTTAATGAATTTTTCCCCTCAGGATCAGAGGATTCTGATGGTGAGATGTTGCTTCCTTAAGACCCAGCTTAGGAATTTCTTTTTATTTATTAACCTAAGAGACAGAATAAAGTTTACTAAATATCTGGAGTTAACTAAACAAGACCCTGGCGGTGGCAGTGCTGAGGGCAGACGGCAGCGCGCCCGGGCAGGGTTTGTGTGCGGGGGGGCCATGGGGGGAGACTGGATAACGGCTCCAGCCTTCACCCTGCAAAGATGTGCGGCATGACAGTTCCCTGCGTTGCTGTTCCCCTTTCCTCCATGCAGCAGCCTTGCTAATGAACTGAAAAGGAGGAGAAATGCATAGATGCAGACCAATTGCAAGTGTCCATGATGGACACATCACATGCAGTGCCACCGTGCGGCTTCATAGCCAGGGTCTGTGGTGATGCCGCGGTGAGTAGATGTTGTGTCTTCCAGGGAGCAAATGTGAAAGCCTCACTGCTTTAGGCATACTGTCTTGTCGCATGTTGAGGTGGTCACAGGCTGCTAAAAAGAGCTTAAAATGAAATGCTGTGCCATGTATTGAACAAAAGAGCACCACAGACCTCGGGAAGATGTAGGGCTGCAAAGCTCAGCTTTGCTCACATAAAGCCATGCTGACTTAGCAAGCAGTGTTCAAAGGGCAGGGATCTGCCCGTGCATCTGCTGCCCTGCACACCAATATGTACTCTTCACAAACAGATTCTGTGTCAGCTGAGCTCCTACATTTCTCTTGTTTTGTTTCCTTTCATATATTCAGGCGCAACGTATTGAGCTTGTCCTCAGGAATTGAAGATATTGGTATTATCAAGTGGGATCTAGCACTGTGTCTTCTCCTCGTCTGGGTGATATGTTTCTTCTGCATTTGGAAAGGAGTCAAATCCACTGGGAAAGTAAGTGCTCTTTTACCCTTTTTATAATCATTGCAGTTAGCAGATATTAGGGATGCTAAGTAATTCTGCTCTTAAAGGTATTCACCATTTCTTGGAAAAAAATATGTATTTTTGCACTGAATAAAAGAGGGATTCAGATTCAGCTGACTTTCAAAAGTCATTGCCAGTGCCCAAAATGCCTGTGAGTCAAGAAGCCATTACTGGAATGGCATCAAGAATCAGATACAAGCGTAGTTTGAGTACCGCTTTGCCTTTTTGAGGATAAGCATCGAACTAATGTATGTCCTGACTGTGGAAGTCTTAGGCTTGTGATGTGTGGTGCTCTGCACTCCCTGTCCGTGCTTTCACACTGGCCAAGTTCATCCTCAGTGCAGCAGGGTAGTCATTAACATAGCTGTGGTCAAGATGTTTTAAGTCAGTGGAAACCAGTGGATGCATAGCATTTTTGAAATGCCACTCACTTACAGAAGACCTCCGTGTAGACATGGAAGACTAAACTTAGGTACTTGTTTAGACACACTCTTAACAGAGATCCTGGGTAGTTCATGGTTTTGGTCTCATCATGTGCACTTCAGAATCATGTTTTTCTCTAACAGGTAGCAGTTAATCATTCCTGAATTGCACTCCAGTGCAAGAAGCAAATTGCGGCAAATCTCAGCCATTCACTTAACAGCATGAAGTATATTATTTCCTCTTGCATACAGTAGAGTTTTTAAACCTATTTTCATCAGAAAAGGCTTTTGAAGCTATTGCGTGTGTGTGGCTATTAGCTTTCAAACCTGTTGGTAGAGGCAGTGTTTCAGGTTAGTCTAAGAGAGGCAGAGAGGTCTCAAGATACTAAGTCACAACACGTTTATTGCCAGCTAGGTGGGAGGGAGTGACCTGGTGAGTGTCCTGCCTGAGAAAAAGTCCGAGAAGTCTGAGAAAAAACACAAGACCAGCTTATATCAGCCCCCAGAGAAGTCAGGAATGAGCAATTGCAAGTGCCTCAGCTGCAGAAAAAGCATCATTTAGCAGCTTTACCTTGTTACGCGCTGCAGAATCAACCAGGAGACAAAATTCCATAGGAAACCAGGCCTCATTACTTCCACTGTCGACTAAACTACGTGCTTCACTGTCACTTCTCTCTTGCTTTCTGTGATTTTTATCATGGAGCTGTATTAAAATTGTGCTTGTGCCTTACCCTGGATTCTCGCCAGCTTTGCCCCAAAGAACAGCTTCCCCACCTCTAAAGCACACATTGACAAACACGTTTGCTTCTCTGTTCCCTCTGATTGATGTGACCCGATGAGGCGATTGTGTCAGTTTTATCGGAAAGGTGAAGGCAGTAAATCTCCCGCGGTAGCCGAGCAGAGCTGTGCGTTTCTGCAGTACCTTGGCAAGCCTGGTATCTGCTCAGGAAAGGTTAGGAGAGCGCCGAGGGATTTTTCCGAGCTCCCTACGGTATGCTATGTCAAGGCCCTGTGAAGGTAAAGAGATTGAAAACAGGTCTGTTAAAATCAGTTACCTAAAAATTTGTGTGTTCTGGAAATCCAGCAAAATGTTCTCATCTCTAAGATAAGGCGGTTGGTAGGAATTAGCTGCCTTCTCTCAGCAGCATCTGAGCTCATGCGGGTGTGGAGCCAAAGCCCAACAAAACCATTGGAAAGTCTCCAGTTGACTCCATTAACTTTGGGGTCAAACAAAAGTAAACTGTAAACTCTAATGGAGGACTTGAATTAGTTGGGAAGTCTAGTTTACTTTAGTAGATGGTTGTTTATAGCACTTCCCTGCTTTCCAGTGTGTTAATAGCTCTTTGGAGAGTGGAGGGGAAAGAAAAAAAAAAAAAAAAAAGACATAGTTTTTAGACCTCGTAGTAGCGTAGTGGACAAATAAACATGAAATCATGAGGAAAAATAGTAGTTGTGCTTATGCTTTGGATAATGTGCGTTATCTTAAAAATTCCTCCAGCATTACAAGAGAATCTTTACCTGCAGCGCAAAGGCCACTTTCTGAGTGTGTACTCAGTTCCTGCAACTATATCAAGACCTATATTTTTTCGTAAGAAAACATTGATTTTTCATAGGTCTGGCTTATATTAAAAAAAATTAGAAAGCACAGAAAACCCCCTTTTATCCTTCTGGTTTTGGTAAAACTGGGCTAATGTGTAATATTATTTGTCAGTGGAAAATATATAGGAAATTCAAGAGAGAATAAAGAAGGACGTGTATGAAAAGATTTCCTTTCATTTTATGAAATCAGTCCAGCTCTGTGAATTATTATGGCAATGCAGGCTTTGAGTTTTCCTCGTTATTCTCAGAGGACACACTTAAGAAGAAAAATGGTGCATCCAGGGAGCTTTGCTGTAGTTAAACAAATTCTGGAAAACAAAAATACATTTTAACTCATGGCAGCAAACTGTAATTACCTGGGGGAATCATCTTACTCCATGAAAAATACCCTTTCTTGGACAGTAGTGATTCTTGATGGTAACACAACAGTTATATAAAAAATGAGAGAGAGCATTGATTAGGGAAGAAAACAAAATGTTAGAGGTCAAAAAGTGTGGGTCTAAAGATAGAACTGTCCAAATACAAGCTCAATTAACCCTCGCACTGGAGATTAAAGCAAAGGGCTCTTTCATCAGATGAATGAGAAGATAACGAGAAGAGAAGAAGTAGGCTGTTATTCAAAGAGAGTGGGAATAGAGGTTAAAGATAATGAAGACATATTCTCAAACAGGATGAATAGAGCCTTAGTTTCCAATAATGATGTTGCTGAATAGGCAGCAAGGGCACGAATGAAGTTATGGGACTGGAAATTACCACTGCTGAGGCTGATGCCAATCTGAAGGGCTTCATGTGTTCAAGGAGGTGGGAGTGGAGACACAGGAGCAGGGAGCAAACTGGCTTCATCTGTGAGAGGAGTGCCTCCTGGAATTGCCTGTAGGAGCCGTAGCAAGGCTGCACAGCAAGGTCAGAGGTAGCAGCAGAGCTTGCAAAACAGTTTAAAGTTTTTAAGTTCAAATAAAGAATGAGGTAATGCTTCAGACGCCCTCAGTGAGGAAATCTCTTCAGCTTCCCTGGCAGAGGTGCGCTTGTCATGTGAGGAGGACAAACTGGGCAAAGGCAGAATTTCTAATGAAAGTCATGAGTTGTATAAAATCCTGCATGTTCTTTGCCCGAGTGACGTGTCCACTGTGGGGGCCAGGGGCTCTGGAGGGATTAATGAATCTGCATTGCCTGAAGCAATAAGGTGGTAAAGATCATTAAACTAAAAGTAGACACAGAAACTCAGGTCAGGCCTTTTTTAGATGTGAGGAGGCTTTGAATTTGCATCGCTAGATCTCTCTTGATTCCGGAGATGTATCATTGACTGCCACAGACTAAACATACCTTTTCTTTTTCTTTTTTTTTTTTTTTTTATTGACAGGTAGTATACATCACTGCCACGTTCCCATTCATTATGCTTCTTGTTCTACTTATCCGTGGTGTGACCCTACCTGGAGCTGCAGAAGGCATCAAGTTTTATCTTTATCCTGATATCTCACGGTTAGCTGACCCACAGGTACAGAACCAGGAGTGGGGAGCGGGATGATTCCCTACACAAAGGGGGATGGTGGAGGGTGATGGTGGTGATGTAATGGCAATAGATATTTTTTTTTTCCATGCTCTTTAGAGGTCCATTTATAGCATGAACATTAATGCTGGGTTATATTTTCCAGAGATCTGCTTGAGAAGGTCACTGTTATATGTGTTAATGCATCTTTCCATGTGTATGTATGTGTGTGTATGCGTGTGTATTTTTTTTGTGTCAAAGGACTCTGAGGCTGTAGACTGTCCCGTTATACAATCTCAGCTTTCTTGTTGGTAAGGTAAGGGAGATGCGTTTGTTTTTTTTTAATGAGGATAGCCTTTAGTTTCAAAGGAGAGGCACGTGAGCTTCACAGATGGAACAACAAGCGACAACTGTGAGTACCGGTGTCACTTAGCTCCTACTCCTCAATAGGAGGAGATTGGGAAAGAAGTGAATTAAATAATAGAAGAATGAAGACCCATGCAAAGGTGGAAAAAAATGCTTTCTGAGGCACAGGAACTACAATTCACTTAGCCCTGGCTAGTGGCAGCTAGGCTTACTCTTTGTGTACAGGCTGCAATTAAATGAAGATTGCCATCTGCGCTCACAGAGTGCACGTGTGTGAGCAGACCAGTGTCATTTCAGCCAATAGTCATCTGTGAGAAATGCAAAAAACCCGCAATACCCTGCAAAAAAAGAAAACAAGGGATCCTTGAGAGCAACAAAATGTTGTTCACAGTGAGAGGAAATACTGTCTGTCTTTGCTATTGCTTTCTAGTGAGTATTTGGTTAAAATAAAATGCCCATGATAGCTAAATAACTGAAGTAGGAAAAGTGTAATTGAAAGAAACGTTGTGGAAATTTGGCTCGTTCTCTAGTCTTGCCTTCTTTATACAAGACACCCTCTTCATAGGAGACGTTACATTTTATGAATGAATCTTCTTTATGGGTCTCTATCATTTTCATGATCTACTATTAGCCCTAAGCCCAGAGCATCAGCAGATAACGTAGAAGAGATTCATGCGAGCAGGCAGGCCCCCTCCCAGGGTCCAGCAAAAGCATCATCTCCAAGGAAACACCAGTCACGAGGTGCTGGAAGGCCATGGTGGGAGGGAGGAGGTAAAGGTCTACGGTCTTAATTCTCACTTACTCAGGCTCCTTGGTGGTTTCTACTGGTGTTAGCAGATGTGCATTAGCAGAAAGAAGGGAACAGATTCAATGGATTCATTTTGATAGCTTGCTACGCATTTCCTAACCAAGAAGCTGATAGTGTACTGATAGTTCACTCTGTATATGTTTTTTTAATGTAATCAGGAGAAAGAATCATGAGACCGAGGTCAGATACATATCTTACAAAGTGCATTGTATTTTACTTGTTTCCCCCCCCCACCCCTATGGCTTTTATGTTGCATTTGAACAGGTACAAAAACAACCAGAAAGACAGAAAAATAAACAAACCAAATACACAAAGCTGTTTCTCAAGCTTTTCACATCCTCAGTTTAGTGACTGGTCGGCTGATTCTAACTGCAATGAGTTACAACAGAAATGAGCAATGTTATAAATACTTCTGCATTTCCTATTGCACTGAAACGCATTTATCGTTGCGCCAACAGGAAGGATCAGCTGAATGACTAAGAAACTAGAAATACTGAGCATCTCTGGGGAGGGGATACAGGAACTGTGGTAGAGATGATGTTCTTGTGGGCTCTTGACACTAACAATTTTCTTTTCCTGGTAAAAGCCAAACTTGCAAATGTGATGTTCTCTTTCCCTCTCTCCCCAACCCATTAGCTATCTCCCTCAATGGAAGCATTTTATATTTTCTTTTATTTTGCATAGTTTGAACTGTGTGTTTGCGTTGGGTGTTGCAATGCAACGATACCGGTAATAACAGTCTTTCCATCTTTCCCTTCAGGTCTGGATAGATGCAGGGACACAAATCTTCTTCTCATATGCAATCTGCTTAGGAGCAATGACTTCCCTGGGGAGCTACAACAAGTACAAATACAACTGCTATAGGCAAGTTTCCATCCAAGGGGGTTTAGTGTTTTAGCTAAATGATGTAAATAAAGTAGGGACAATGGGTTAATTTTTTTTTAATTAACTTGCTCCATGACATATGTGTGACTTAGGGACTGTTTGCTGCTGGGATGCCTGAACAGTGGTACCAGTTTTGTGTCTGGCTTCGCAATTTTTTCCGTCCTGGGCTTCATGGCACAAGAGCAAGGGGTGAACATTGCTGATGTGGCAGAGTCAGGTACGATGGTATTGGTGGCAGTGGTGGTGGGCACTGCCGCCTAGCGTGTGAGCAAAGTTCTGCAGACTCAATCAGCTAACATCTAAGCAATAAAACCAGAACCAGATATCCCATAATCTCCAGAAAAATAAGCGCACTGTTGATTTGGGCTTTGATGTAGAGCAGTGAGGGTTAGCCGGGGTTGTATTGTTTACTCTGTCTTGATTAACAGGGCAGCGAACACATTTCCTAGAGTGTGCTAATCCATTTGAGTTGAGATTAGAGTTAAGATAACCACACCATTATCTAGGGTCCAGAAGGTTGTTGATGCGAGAATTTATTCCATCCTTCTTTTCAGACTACCTTTATTTTAATCCAAATGCAAATAGCCAGTATTTATGTATTTTTCATAGCTCACTTTTGCTTGCTCACAGCGCAGTGCTGCGGTGGGAATGTTGCCTTGGCCTTTTGAAGGGATCTGCAGTCTTATATTCCAACAAATCTCACTGAAAGGCAAGAGAAGCTGGAGAGCTCCATCTCCTGGGTTCTGTGGACCATTTAATCCACAGGAACCCTAGCTGTTGCAATCCTGCCTTTGTCCTCTGTAGCTTCAGGGTGAGGTTGACAGAACCGTGAGAAGTCCATTTTGAAACGGGATGTGCACTTAGGTTCCTCCCTTATTTTGGAAGCGTTCTTCCCATTCACACTCAGCTATGCACATGCACCTGAAAAAGGTTAAATCCTCATAGCATCTGAATGTATCTCAGACAAAAGAGATGACATTTTTTCCTCTGTGCATGTCTTGTCCATGAGGGTGGGTGTAACCATGTGTTTTCCCGTAGAACAGACAGATTAGGTGGGAGTTACCATTCAAAAGTAATGAGTCTGGTCTCGGCAGCCATGAGGCTGAAACTTAATCAAATTCAAGTAGTAATAATGTCACCTGAGTGCACTTTTGGCATTTCTTTCTGACATTTTTTAGCGATTTTAATTCACCTGCATAGCATTTGAAAGCTTTCCTCTGCAAACATGCCATTAAAAAGAAAAAGTCAATATATCTTCTAATTGCATGGCTCTGGGAGTTAAGTCTTTAAGAAAAATATCTCACTTTGCAAGGGCTGATGAAAAACTAATGACATTGGTGGCATCACTGGATTCTTGGGTAGTTGCAATTGGCATACCTCTCACAAGTGCACTTGGTTAACGGTCTTGGCCATAATGCTTATTTTGATCAGAGGTTGATTGCTTTGTTTGAAAACAGGAACCGAGGGAATAATCCTATTGAGTGAATTGTAAATACCCTCCCTTTTTTTTAAATATGTAGCTGGATCATTTCCAAGAGTAGCATTTTTAAGTATTTCCACATTAGGTTTTTATCTGGTCAATATTTATTCTGATTTTTATTATTAAATCTCTGATAAACAGGCAGCTATATTCCTGTTGCTTGACATTTTTAGAATTTAACAATTCTATAGGAACACTGGATTATTAAGTAATGTTTAAATACAAACTAAATAACAGTGTTTACACAGCATTTTTTCAACAGCTGAAACCCCATTTTTTAAAGGAGGGATTTTATAGCTTATTATAGGGACAGCAAGGGCACTGATTAGCTTCTGAACTAGGCTTCCCATTTCTTGTGTATTTTGTCATCAATTCCTTCAGGTTTTCTCCTGTACTTCAGTTCAGCCCTAGTCACTAATGGCCACAGATTGCAACTATCCCACTGTTCCATGGGTTGCCTATCATCACTGGCTGGTCTTTGGCTAAATCCTAAGGGACTTTTTTATATGACAGCAACGTTACCAGAATTTTCCAAAATTACTGAAACCACTTCCCGTGGGTTGCCTCGCCACATTTCTCAGCGGAGGTCAAGCACAGAGCCACTGGTGACCGCTTGGTCCCCCTGGGATGAGCATCCCAGGACCCCCGCAGGGCCGTGGGGGGAGCTCTTGCTGCTGCCCTGCTGCTGCCTTCTCAGCACAGAGGCATTCAGCAGGTGCTTCAGCCTCTCGGTTTTTGGCCTTGCCTTTTGTGGTTTCTTATGATACAAGGTCCAAACTGGTCCCCTGGGTCAGGAAAGAGGTGAGCAGAGGCACTGCCGCTTGGCCATAGCACTGGGCAGAGGACATTGGCCACGGGGTCAGGACCTCCTGCTCCCCCTGCCTCTGCCCAGCGAGTTAAATCCTTCCTGCCCTATGTGTGACACCAGTTGTTTCCTTGTTTGCCCTCCTGCAAGCCAGGGGAACGTCAACAAAATTGCTGACAGCAGAATCTCACGGCCACAGTTTTTAGCCATGCCAAATTCAGCCTTGGTGCAACGTGCCCAGGGGACAGTTGTCAGCGAGGGGTGGCTCCCGCTCCAAGCACTGGTTGCTGCTGGCCTTCACTGGCTTTAATAGGTTTACACAACAGCTAAATTAGACTCCTCTAACTTGTCAGTGAAAGCAGATTTTTAATAAATAGCACTTGATTTTTTTCAGAAATACTTCTAAAGGGAGAGAGGAAAGCAGCGGAGGCTCAGCAAAGCTATAGTGAGCCCCGTCTGGAAGAAATACTTTACTGCCCATGCAATTTGTAGCCATGTTAAAACAGCACAAGATTTGCCTTTTTTAAAAAAAAAAATCCCATTTGCAACAAATTTGGATTAAGCAGGCCTGACTATAGTGCCTTAGGATTCCTAATGCCTACCGGTCTGCGCAGCAAACGGCCGGCGCGCGGGCTGGGGCTGGGGCGGGGGCTGGGGCTGGGGCTGGGACAGTCCTCCTTAGCTCTGAGTAGCAGCCACAAGTGCTGCACTTTGGCAAACACCCTCCAGAGCGACAGCGTTTAAAATTAAATATGATTTTTAGATTATTTACGTTCAGTCACAGGGATGCCAGGAACATTTTCTTTCACATGGACTTACCTCTTTATATTTCAACACTTAGTTTCAAAGGAAAGTCAAAGCCAGCGCAGGGCTTAGGACGCTTGGTATTTGATGGTATCACAGTGCAAGGACAGGTTCACTGGCCAAAGCATACAGAATTGCAGCAAGTTTTGAGGAGAGCAGTTTTACATCTGTCTCATCAATTTGAACAGATCAGCTGCAAATGCCATCTGGTAGCAGTTCTCCCTCAGGGACGATCTACTGTATTCACTGAATTAAGGGGAAGAAAGCAAAGCCCCCCAAATTTGAGACATTCACCAAATTTTTTGGTATCTTCTGTCGTATAAAATCTTAGTTGTGTTTCATTTTAAATAAAATTAGTTCCTCGATTGTTGGCTAATTTGTATTTATTTCTGTTCAAATATTTTCAGTGACTTCAAGTTTTCTTTAGTTTGAAAAAAAAGTCATCCTTTTTTTACCTCTTTCTCTTGCTTCTTTTTCCATCTTTCTTGTTGGAAAGGAAAAGTGGGAGGTAGGAAGAGCAGCATTAGAGATTTTTCTGTACAGATCAGAGATAAGATTTCTATACCCACACTGCAGCAGTTTTAAAAAATTCCTTTTCCCATTGAAAATTACATGAATCCACTTCTAAACCCTGGAAAATGCCAGTTTTCAAGGCTCCTTAAAGCAAACAAGCAGACCAGCCAGGCATTCCTGGTTTTAATCTGATTTTAAATCTGCCCTCAGAATTTTTTTTTGTTGGCTTCACCAAATTTCTGTGGCCACTGTGAGAGCCTGCCATAAATGCCGGATTGCCAGTGTTCCTGTCTCCCACTTGGAGAGGGCTCTTTCTCTCTCAGCAAAAGTTCTCATAAGTGATAGTTGGTAGCACCTGGCTGCAGGTGAGGGCACCTTTGGAGATCAGCACGCGAGAGCACCCCGTGTGTGCTCGGGGTGCGGGTATGGGTGAGATGCCGTCTGGTCCACGGTGCGGGAAAGACCCAGTCTAGTGACGAGCACTCACACACAAGGCTTTGGTTTCCAGAGCAGATGAGTCGGGCACTTAGTCCCAGCCCCAGTGGTGCTCCCAGACTGTTGCAATCCATCCTGCAGCTGGGGCTGATGTTCAGATGGGTCATGTTCAGTGTCACTGTGGCAGGTCTGTGTAGGCTGCCTGATAGGGGCAGATGATGTGACAGCGTGGGGAAGCGATTTTACGCAGAGTGATTTAACACAGTTCCTAACAGCAGGAGGCATTTTTTTCAGGGACCACAGGTGATATAACTAGGGGTAGCCTGATCAGAGCAGCACTGAGGGTTTGCAGAACTGAAGGAGCAGACTCCTGGAGTGCAAACCTTGCTCTAGAAAAGCATGCTGGGTTTGGAGGTTGCATACAGAGGGAGGCAATGGTTGCACTAGTGAGGATCCCGGGGAATGTTTGGAGCACTCCGAGCCCCCTTCCCTGCATGCAACAGAGTTTCATCATCATCATCTTCATCGTGGCCATGTGGGCTAGCAGTGGGATTCTGCCATTCCCCTGGGTCACCCCTTCTCCCCCCAGCCCCCAGTACTGTGTCCATGCAGGGCAGGCGTAGGACCACCTCCATTATTGGCATGTTTGAGACTGATGTTAAAACTGGTGATCTGTTAGCAATGGCCTCGGGGGGGTTGCCTGTGGTTTCTGCTGTAGTCATGCGTGCTTCGATTTCAGATAAAAGAGCCAAACTGTTTCACTTCTGGTATTTCCAGCCGCGTTTGGATTTATCTGAACGGAACCAGGCATTCCTGCATTTGAGTGTGGCTACCTTTACCAAAGAGCTGGTACTTACTATTTCTCTTCCCTTCCCTTCCCCCTTTCCTATTTTCTCTTTCTCTAGGTCCAGGCCTGGCCTTCATTGCCTACCCAAAAGCTGTGTCCATGATGCCGCTGCCCACCTTTTGGGCAATCCTTTTTTTTATTATGCTTCTGTTGCTTGGACTGGATAGCCAGGTTAGTACGATGGGTGGGAGATAGGTGGCTTATCGTATCGGTACTGCTGACTGAGAAAAGGTGCTGTTACAGGCAAGAGTTAAGAAGAGAATACCTCTAATGCTGCTTAAGAAGAATTAATCTGGGTTGCTTTTTAGGGCAGGGGCTGCACTTGATGACTGGTGACTGTGGCTTGCAGTATGCTGTTGCTCCGTAACACATTGTCATCAGGAGCTAATGGAGCCAAGACTAGGATAGTCCTCCCTAACCTAAATATGAGTTTCAGTCTGGCCACAAAATACTGCTGTTTTGGTCACAATGCAGTATTTTCCTACTTTGGGGAACAGCTTAATCATTTTAAAACATAAAAGACTGCAGCAGTCCATTCAGCATAGTACTTTCTGCCATTGTGATCACTTGCGGTGTGTATACACCATCATTAAAACACTCCATAAGAATTAATAACCACTAAGAACGCAGGCTTTGATATTTACCAAGTGCCAACAAAGAAAAGTGAAGCCATCATGAGGCACAAAAAGCACAAAATGTTTTCTACAGTATATCCAGGGTGGCTTCATGCAAAGTCAAGAGGACAAAGCCGCAGCCTTTGTTGGTGGCCTTGGGCTCGGAGGTGCCAAGCAATGTGGGGTTCTGCTGGCTGTCACGTCACCAGCATTCAGTCATTCACGTCATTCAGCACCTCCAAATAGGCCAGAGAGCATCTCAGGTTCCAGCTGTACTAAATATATAGCACACATTGCCATTAATTAGCGAGCATGAAAAACTCAAAAACTGCAGACCAAAAAGTTAGATTTTTTTTTTTCCTAGTGGTTGCTTATAGGAATGTTGGACTAAATACTGCCAAAGAACCTGTAAATCATTTCTAGATAGTCCACTTACAAGGAAACATGGGTGACCAGGGATTATGCAGTAACTACACATTCAAAATTGCTGAAGTTTTCAGGGTAACAGGCAGCTTTCTGCACTCAAATGGAAAGTCACCAAATTTATATATACATAAAAAAAAAAAATTAAGGATGAAATGGTCACTTAGCCTAAATGCTGTCTTGTCTGAGGAGAGAGCTGTAAATGCATTTTTCCCAGTTGTTGTGTACTTCATCTCTTACATTTTTATATTCCATTTGCCCTAAATAGCTCTTTATGGTTTAATCTTTGAACTCCAGTGAGCAACTTTCGATTGCTCCAAAGTAAATGTAGAAGTGCCCGATGCCGTGGTTCAGCGACCCTGTGCTTATGCAAATTGGAAGCTGTCTAGTAATTTTAGAAAGCTCCTCACTGTGTAGCATGATTAAAACTAATTGGAGCGCTTAATTTCTCTCCTCCACCCCTCTGTTTTTTTGGAGTGCAGTCAAACAGGTTTCTGGAATGCCGGCGCAGTTTAAGATCAAATCAGCCCAAAGGAAAGGGTTGCATTTAAAGAAACCCAGTTTTACAGAAGCCAAAGTAACAAGACAGGAGGCAACACAATCCAAAGCTCCAGCTTGTGGTCAGAGAGGGGACAGTTGTTGCAGGGCACTTGTGGGCACACTAAGAGCAATACAGAGACTGGCTAGGAGAAGGCGGCTTTTCTTGGGGTAATGCTATTTCATCGACCCCCTGTGGTAGCTCATTAGTTGCAAGATGATGTCGCCACTCGAAGTGAAGATCATTTCTACAAAGGCAGCCTTGGTTCTCCATGGTATCCTCGTGTCTTCAGTGAACATGGTGCTTGTGTACCTTGCCAGGCTGAATGATCCTTTCATTGGATTTGCCTGGGGGGGAGTTCAGGAGCTGCTTTTCTCAATGGGTGAAATGCATCTGGTTTTCAATTAACTTTAAACTTGTATTCAAACCCAGTCTGGGTTATTTGATTAACTCAAGTTACACATCTTACATGTAGTTTTCCAATGGGAAGGAAGTACAAATACAGTTATCATGAAGCTAGATTAAGACTTTTTTAGCTCATCTATCCAGAGCTTTGTGTTTGGTTTACACGTGCAAATAGCTTACCAAATCTTCATATGGGGCAGAAGTACCCCAAAGCCTCATCCAGCGGTACTCTGCTCACAGGTTCAGAAAAGACAAGTTCAGTCAAGAAGAGCTGCTGTTTCACATCAAAGCCTGCTTTCCCTTGGCTAGATTTTGACTAGCAAGCCCACAAGTAGAATTATATCCAATTGTGGCATTAACCTAACTAGTACCTGTGAGGTTTTCTGGCACATCAAAAAAAAAAAAAAAAGGCTGGGAGGTAATCTTCTAGCTCATGCTTTTTTTGAGGGGTTTCTCTCTGCATCTTTGCTAGCATACATCTTGTATTCGTCTGGAACAGGTACAACATGAAAGCCACATAAGCGCCTTCCTGTCATCAAATTAACTTCCTTTATCCTTGCGGCTTGTGTTTACAGAGCCCCTTTGGTAGTTTGTAAGGCTGCTAGGAAATGAATGGCAATTCTGAAAGCTTGTTCCAACCTGAAAACTACCCCCACGCTTCCACCTCTGGGTTACAGAGGAATGGCTTCTGATTTACTTACTCAGAGCAGCATTTTGCCACAGACTACAGTTAGGGGGTTGAAGTATGAGCCTGGATAAAATACATGGTGGGTAATTTTCAAGTCACGTTTCTTTGTTGTTGTTCTTCCCCTTTAGTTTGTTGAAGTTGAAGGACAGATCACGTCATTAGTTGATCTGCACCCATCCTTCCTAAGGAAGGGTTACCGACGGGAAATCTTCATCGCTATAGTATGTTTCCTTAGCTATCTTCTGGGACTAACTATGGTGACTGAGGTGAGTAGCACTGGTGCTGGAAATTGCCTTCTTTTTTAGCCAGTTTTGAGACCAATTTTAGCTATGAATGAGAGTGCATGAAATTAGCCACTCAGAGGAGCAGTGCTCTTTAGATCTACAGAGTATCTTTCATCCCTAGATCTCAAAGCATTTTGAAAGGGAGCTGTATATTCCTTCCTTTTCAGTCAGAGGAACAGAGACATAAAATCTCATTAAATTCAATCTGATCTCAGGTACTAATCAACATGAGTATGAATATTAACATCTGGCTCTAAATGATGAAACACATTGGGAACCTTCAGCAGAGCAGATTAAGAATTCATCCAGTGCATGCAGGGAAAGAGATTTTTATCTTAGTTACATAGACTTGACTCGATTAAATACCACTGGATTTATTTTAGTGTAAACAAGATGGGAATATGTTCCAGTGGCTGCACTGCTGTGATATTCATCTCCAAACTAAAATCCAAACCAGATTTTAAAAACAACTGGAAGAGCATGATTGGAAGTTAAAATAGCACCTGTAACGGAGGTGCCCAACAAACACGGCATTTCAAGTAAAAGTGCAGGTATATACAGTTCCTCTGTAGTGAGAGCAAAGACTCTTAACATAGTAGTATAAGTCAAGAGAGTTAGAAAGAAAAAAATGAACTATTCTTACGAAAAAGCCCTTCCACTCAATTTATAAATGAAGACCCTCCTGACGAACCGACTTCCACGTTTAGTATTTTGGAGGTGTTAACGTTAGGTGACCTATTACTTCCTTACATCATTTGTTTCTGTAAATGCCCATCCTAAAATACTTTTAAAGAGGAAAGACAGAAGTGTCTCAGAAGATTATACTAAGTGGCTTAATTTTGTTTAATCCTTATCTTGTTTGGAATGCTTCCTGTAGTAAACATGTATATTCCCTGGGGAAGGCAATGCCAAATATTTACCTTACCTACTTGCTTGGTATTTCTTCTTGTTAGACAACGATCATTCAGATATGTTGGTTGCTGGAAGCTGGGTCTGAAGTGTTCAGTTTTTTCCCTCTTGGATCGTAATCCATTGTGTCTCTTTTTTACAGGGTGGCATGTATGTTTTTCAACTCTTTGACTACTATGCAGCTAGTGGTGTATGCCTTTTGTGGGTTGCATTCTTTGAATGTATTGCTGTAGCCTGGGTTTATGGTAAGTAAGAATCCTTTCACCTAATACCTTTTGATGAGTCAGTGACAATTTTGCTAGCCAAACATTTAATCATCAGCCATCCCAGAATCTTCTTCCCAGCAACAGACACATGCCATTAATATAAATTTGCACTGACCGCTGGGACACAAGTATGCATCTGGGATGAAGCCAGCCTGCAGTGTTTTTCCACACAAAAATGAGTATTTTTCCATTGGTAATTAATAAAGGCACAATTAAGCATTTACATGTGTTAAGTTTAGAGATGAGAGTTGAAAGTTTGGCCAGCTGTGAAAATTTCTGTTTGTCTCTCAGCGCATTTCTTTTCAGCGCTGCGATGTCCTCAAGGGGCAAGCCAACCAAATAGAAAATACAAAAAGAAAGCTGACAGGAAAGTGTGTTCTGTCCCGTTATCTTCAGGCGATGCCGAGTACCAGGGACTGACAGTAGCCTCTGTAGCTGCCCGAGACGGTAGCTGAGGAACCATCAGAAGATGTTTGCTGCTTGGGACTGGTTATTTCCCTTATTCTTCGTGTACTCCGTGGCCTTAGAAAAGCAAAATAAAACCTTCATTTTGCATCAGTCAGATTTCTGTGGAAGCAGGGGGTACTATTTGCTGTCATGTCCTTCCCAGGGTGATTCTTCTAGCAAGTTCAGTGAAAGTCTGGGGAGAGGAGTGGGCCCGTGACAGGGGCAGGAGGGCTTGGCATTGCACTCCCGCATCCGAATAATGGGGGATGCGTAGGATGAGAGAGTCCCCCAGCCTTTCTCAAGGAGAAAATTATCTTGAACTTCACAGCTGTGGAAAGCATTTGAGCAACACATCTGACACCCTCATCTTCCCTTTAAATACCCATTTTGGGGATGGGGGTAGGAAAGCGGCTGTAATCCTACAGTCCTTACGTGGCTTTTATATGCCCAGTTTTCATAAATGCGCTCACTGTCTGTTACAGGCGCTGATAATATTTATGATGCCATTGAGGATATGATTGGATACAGACCTGGTCCCTGGATGAAATGGAGCTGGATTGTGATCACACCAGTTCTTTGCGTGGTGAGTACTGACCCGTGCCCTTTCGATTCTTCCACGTGGCTGCTCGGGGCTACCTCTCACCACTTCTCTTCAAGTGCAAGCTGTTGCATTCAGAGGGCAATTTGCAAAGAGATGCTGAAGGGTTGAACAAACCCCTCAAAGACATTATGTTCTCAGCTGTTAGCTGTTCACATGACAGCTCTCCACTGTGCCTGTGCAAGCTGCAATTGGCAACATTTAAGTGGATTTTTCTTAGGATCGGCAAAATATTACATTCATGACACAGAAAACTCGCTCTCCAAAGAGCAGTCCCTACTTTAAGTAGTAGGACTACTAGGCCATTTTAACGAAAAGACTTGAGCAGTCTGAGACAGGCACTCAGCTTGAAGTATTAAATTGGCTGGGAAGAACATCTCGGTAAGCTCCTTGCAACGTACAGCAAATATTTGAGCCCTGAAAAAGAAGAGGCAGTGTACTGCAGCTGTTCAGCACCATCGCTTAACGCTGTTGTCAAGCAGCAGATGCTATAAGCAGATGCAGATGCTTTTTCAATAATTTAAATTGAAGACTGATTCCCCCATTGGTTTAAAATACATACGGTATCATCAGCTCTGCCTTTCAGTGCCTGTCTTCCTTAGGGCCAGCGGTAACACCAGAGCCCTACAGCTTTCAGCATTTTTTGAGCCTCACACTGTTTTCCTTTCTCATCCACAGGGGTGCTTTATCTTTTCTTTGGCCAAGTACAAACCACTGACCTACAACAAGGTCTACACATACCCAGACTGGGCAATTGGCCTGGGCTGGGTTCTCGCCCTTTCCTCCATGATCTGCATCCCTATGGTGATGGTCATCCGCATCATACAGTCAGATGGGTCGCTTATTGAGGTAAGAGCAGCTGGTTGTCTGCCTAGAGGGGAGAGGGATCAGCTTGCTGTGTTTTATACAAAATAAGCATAGTGCTTGGAGAACTGCCCCCTTGTCCAGGTAGGGCAAAGTTGGGTGCCTCTCCTCCAGTGAATGCAAATAAGGCAGTTAAAGATCACCTGTCCTTTGGGCAAACAGTAGAAACAGAACAAACACAAAGCATTCTGCCCTCAGACAAACGCCAAGCGATTTTACTTGCGTCCCACTTCTGCAGTTTTTAGCCTGGCAAATTGTTGCCTCCATGTGCAGACAGGCGCTCCAGGACTGGCGTGTTTCTGAGTGCCAGATCTCCCTCTCCCGCCCGCAGGGACAAGGAAGCACCATCCTGAAAAATCTCTGAGAAAAGGAGAGGGAAGCGTGGGTCAAACTCGGCTGTGTAAGAGCTCATTTCAGGGAAATTTGGATCCACCTGCGGATTGTGTGGCTCTCAGGCATGGCCTTTGCTCTGGGAGGCTAAGTAAAAGTCAAACCCTCCTGCCAACGAGCTTCACTTTGCACCTTAGCTTTCTTTAATTTTTTTTATTAGTATTATTCCTAATCAAATCAAAACACTGGATCCAGGTTGCCCCAGTCTTTGAAAAACTTTGGGTCGGATTCAGACTTGGCAGTGCAGATTCTCTCAGGTTTGGATTTGCAGGCAATCTCTTGCCCTTTGCAGTTCAGCACAGGTTCCCCTGGTTTGTTTTTCTCCCACTGGAAAGTTTTTAAAGACTGCATAAGTGTGAAACTTAGCAATTCTCTTTGAAGGTTTCAGATTAGTTTTGCTTTTGCCTAATGAGATCATCTTTAATGCAGTCCAGGGTATTCTTGGAGGAGAAAGTGGGGCACTTTGGGTCAGGAAAAGAAAAGAGAATAGAATAAAAAAAAAGAACATTTCCCAGAGCACAAATGCTTGCATTTGTTTTCATCCAAGTGTTAATGGTCTTTTTCAGCTGTGGCCAGAGCATGAGTGTTTATTTTCCTGCCTGCATTGTCACCATCAATTGAGAGACAAGTCTAAAAGTAGCCAAAACACTCCTCAAAGGCCGTGTTAGGAAAGAGAGTAAACACTGCTCAGATGCCGCTTAGTTCTTCCTTTGTGCACTTGAGATGTAGGAGAGAAGTTGCCACTTGGCACTGAACGGCTGGGCTAGAAGGCAGAGCTGTTTCCAAACGAGGAAGGGGAGCGCACACGGTTTGATCAGCAGCGGCAGCACGGGACGGCCAGCGTGCAGGATGCTGCAGGGTGCCGTGCGTGCCCTCGTGGGTCTGACCTGCCTGCGTCAAGCCTGGCTCTGCAGCTGAGCAGAAGCTGAACACGGAGCTCCACAGCTCGGGTCCCCACGTCCTTGCAGAGCCACGTGGCGTACACACGGCTCTGCCAGCCCCCATCCTCATCCTCGGATTGCCACGTGCTCCATCCTGCACACGGGGACACAGGGGTCGCTTGGTCTTCTCACCGTCGCTTTTCTTCTTTTTTCAGAGGATAAAGGCAGTGGCTGCCCCCAAGGAAGTGAATCGGTGGTCCAAAGAAACAGAGAGTGGCACCCCCTTCTGCCCCAATGGAACTTCGAATGGCGGATTGATCAAGCCAACTCATATCATTGTGGAAACCATGATGTGAGCTCTCTCTGTGAGAGGATAAACCTGCTTTAACTGCCGTTTACTAACCATAGATTCTCATAGGACCAGGTTTACAGAGCTTTATATTTGCACTAGGATTTATTTTTATTTCTCACAGAGAAAGTTATTTTTTGTGTGTGTTTTTTTTTTAATATTTTGTAAGGTAATCACAGCAGATGTCTCTCTGTAGAGGGAGAGCTTTCATATCAGACTAGACATATTACAGGAATTTACTATTATTGGGTTTTTTTAAATATATATATCTTTATCTCTAAATATTATACACCTTACCACTTGAATTGATTGTCTCGCCAGCAATACATTCAAGTCTCAGAAAGCAATTTTAGGTGCTGGTATGATTGGGAGCAGGGTAACCTACAGAACACACAAAAGGAGCTCTGTTGAGAGATACGATTTTAAAAAAGACGCTGTTTCAAGAGAATTTTCAAAGGTGTAGTATTTCCACCCTCTGGTTCAATTGTGGTAAACGACAGGCTTCAGGGTCACGTTGGGGAAAGGGTACAGTTACGTTTAGCACAGTCCCTGAACAAAGATGCAGCTGGAGCAGAGAGTTGGCGTGGGAGGCAGAGGAGTTGGGTGTGAAAAGCCTTGCGGCTGTCCCTCCCAAGCTCAGCATGGGGACGCCGTCACACGAGATAGATGAGAGGAGGACTTTAGGAAGGCATTTGCAGGATTTATCGTGGTTCACTCTTTTATTTTTCTTTTATTTTTTAATTATTTCTTTTCTTTTAGATTTTTGGAGTTTTTTTACTTTGGTGGAATGCCTGCTGTTTGTGTGTGAGCAGGGAGGTAGAGTACCTGCTCCTGAGTTTTCCAGCAAAGCATGTTTTAATGTGGTGGCACTGGTGTAAACTTGAATTCTGCAAATGGGGAGGGGCAGCAGGGGCAAGGGCTGGGAAGCTGAGAGGGGGAAAAGCAGCAGCTGCCCTCTGGGTGCTTCAGACATTCACTTGCTCACTTGGACATTGGTTTCAGGCAGAAACATAAAAAGAATCCCTTCTGGACTCTGACCGTCCAAAGGTGAACACAAACCAGGTCATCCCCAACGGGAGGAACAAAACCGCTCACCTACACCTGGTTTTGCTGGTATTTATAACAGACACATTGTTAATAATAATAGTAATTAAAATAATAATATCAGTCTAGTAAACAGGTGCTTTTAATCCATGTATCTCAAAAATGCTTTGCCAAGCTCGGTAACAGGATTTGCTTTATTTATTTATTTTGGGGGCGGTTCTTACTGCTGGGGGAACAGACGAAAGGACTGAGTCCCTCGTCCCGTGTTACTACATAGCAGTAGTGGACCTAGGGCCCCTACTCTCCTTGCCCATTATTGGGTTAAACCATAATTTCATTCTATTTTTTAGGGGGGTGGAGGGTGGCAGACGTATTTATGAGGCCTATGAATCTTATCTGCTGAAGAAACGGGGCTTTTGGGGTTTTAAGTTAAAGCAAAGGGAACACGTAACACTGAAATCCTTTGTATTCAGTCAGGAGAGTTGCACGCTGTTCCAGGTTAGATGGGGGGGGGTGAAGAGAAAACACTACAAAGAGTATAGGAATGGGGGTTCCGCTTCATGTGGGCCAGGTGGACATTTCCATGGGGAATTGCTCCCTGAAGACTGTCCAAAACATGGTCAAAAGCTTTTTTTCTTTTTTTTCTTTTTTTTTTCTTTTTTTTTTCTTTTTTTTTTCTTTTTTTTTCTTTTTTAACTTCAGCAGGTTGTGCTGGGAACAGGTTCTCTGGTGAAACAGCCTTTTCCTGTGGGCATTGTATTAGAGGGAGAGTTTTTTTCTTCTTTTGATACCACAGTTAGGCTATGCAAAGGTATTTAGAGGAAATGCTTGATAAAAGCAGAGTTTGTATCTACTTGGCTGTCAGCTTAGTCAGGGCAGAGTTTGTCAGTTAAACAGGAGCATATCCAGTTCTTAACATTCCTATGCAGTAGTTTTATTTTATTTTTTTCTTGTCCCATGGGCTAACTGGCCACACCAGCACAAACACTTGTTTATTAGCTTGTTGGTTTTCCTGTAACAGAAAAGGAGTGATTTAAAACTAAGAGATGGACCAAAATAATTTTAAAAAGAAAAAGGGAAAAGTGGTTGCATCTATAACTTTCACAATCTTTCTCGTTTGAATTCATACAAATTTTTACATCAGATAGCTGAATTGCAGCAACAAAACCAGCCACAGCAGAATTGCTTTTGTTTTCTTTTTTCTGGTTGCTGTATTATGAGAGATATGAATGAAAATTTTCCACAGCTGGAGGTGGCAAACAGCTAATGTCACCTGCTGGGCCAGTGGCAATAGCCATTGGAAGGTCACTGGAGGAATTCTGTGAGCCACTGGGTAATCAAATGTGCCCAAAACAAAGAAACATGTATACAACTAATTTTCCTTTTTAGTAGCCTTTAACCAGCAAAGGCAAGGAAATGTGATCAAAGATAATTCTTTTAGTGGGCTTCAGCTTGGACCCTCAGTTTTGAGTGGCAATTAGTGTCTGCAATAAACAGGCACACTTGCCTGGGTGGAGAGGGAGCAGCAGGTGTGTGTGGGTCTAAATAGTATCTGTGAGTGTGGATGAAACACTGATGCTTGATTTATTTTATATGTGTATATATATATATAGTCATATAATTGCATTTGAGATACAGTTTTCACATCTCTTTTCGTGCTATAGAGCTGTGACAAGCTTTAGTTAGGGGGAAAAAATGGTTTGGCTACATCAAAGATGTCTCCGACGAGTCAGCGGGGTATTTAGCCATCTCCCGCGTTGTGGAGAGTGTCTTTGCGTGAACCAGAGGGCTAATACTACACCTTTCAAAGTACAACTACTAGAGAACTAGAACCCAGCCCCATTTCATTATAAACTGTGCCATTCAAATCAGTCGCTTCCATGTACCAAGTGAAAATGTCTTGCACATATGCAACAACCTCATTGAAGCGTTGTCTGTGTCAACTTCGCTGGCCCGGCTGTGCTCTTCAGCACGACTGCAAAGGAGGGCTGGGACTCACAAAGAGCAAAGAAATTATTGTTTCTGGAAAACAGTTCCCCTATCCCCGCTTCCCTCCCCTCTGAAAAAAATGTAATTAATTCTTCTTGGTTTATCTGGGTGTTTGAGTTCCAATGAGCACACTCACATTTTTACAGTTTTGGAGTTTTTCCTAACACTTTTATCAGATTTCTGAACTTTTCTTGGTGGTAGATTTGCATTTCAACATGATCCTCTGCCAAATTAATTTAAAAATTATTTTTTAAAGAAGTCTGTGTTTTCTACCTATTTCTGACTGCAAATGCAACTAGGTTGTGGGTTTTTTTCCCTAATTGTTTAAAAATTGTGACCTATTTTACCTGTTTTATGTTAATGAGGAACTCTATATTAGAAAATCATGACTAGTGATAGATGAACTGGTTTGGATCCAGGGAGAAAATTAGTGCAGTTTCTGGTACAAGACCTTTAGAAACAGATCTCAGAGTTTAAAATCAGAATCGAACAAGGCAAAACCCACAACTTTCTGCATTTCATGTGCCCTTGTATTTGTGGGTCCTTCTAGGCTTGAAAACGGCAGAGTCTCAGCAGTATTTATTTCCAGCTGAACTGAAATCAAGACATAGTAGAAATATAAAGGGGAACATTTACCCCACAAGAGTCTCCAGCCTGTTTCTTATTTTTCTTGTTTTTCCGAACTTTTTCAGTTCACCTGTCACTAGTTATGACTGAATGAGCATCTATTGTAAGGGACTTTATCAGTAGTCTGTATTTTGGTATTTACACAGTATGATTTCATAAATAGAACTGGGTTTTGTTGTTGTTATTGTTCTCATTCTCCTTCTCATCCATAGCTTTCCTTTACATCTGGTCCAAACAGATCCACACACTTAGAAAAGTCCTCTGTAAAGTGTGAGATAGTAGGTCGACAATGGATTTGTTCTTGTGTGGTAAATGAAAATACAAGCGCCTAGCGGCTGTACTTGCCATCTAGGACAGAGCCGGTGGTCACCCCGCAGCAGCAGTGCAGTGCCCGGAGCAGAGGGGTGCTAGGGTGGTCTGCTGGAACGGCTCAGCAAAAGTGGTTTTGGCTACTGTTCTTGGGGAGAGGAGGAAAAGAGGAAACAAAACAAAAAAAAAAAAGATGCAGCCTTACAGTTGCTGTAACACCAAAAAAACCCTCAACAACCATCAGCAGAGCCTTTAATGTCACGGTCAGGACAGCATCTTCTGCAGCTGTTTCAGTCCTATGTGCATCCTCCTTTCTCAACTGCAGATACTCCCGGTTCCTCTTCTCTGTCTCAGCATTAGCCAAGTTGGGTAGAACTGAAGACACACGGACATTTCCATTCAACAGGCCTTTTACAAGTCTCCTCCTTGTCTGTTTTTATTTGCTAAGGAGACCTAAGTTTCGTTGATGTCATGCTTGTCACACAGGTTCAGAGCTCCCACTTGTTGCATCCATGGCAAAACTCTGTCTGTGGGAGAAGAATTTGAACGTTTTTGAATAACTGATTATTAGCTTCCATGTCTTGTGGTCACTGCAGGACTGCTCATGGAGGCATAATGTATATAAAATGTTAAATAAGCTGTGCATTGAATGGAGTGGACAAGTTAGTTAAGCAGCTCAAGTACACTTGGAAGAAAGATGACCCTGACATCATTTCCAAGCAGATTCAATAGAAGTTGCTCACTTTCAGTAAAGGAAAAAAAAAAAAATAATAAAAAAAATCTGTGTTCAAGTAGACTAGTAGATGAAATCTTTCACCCTCATATGCACACACACAAGCGAGAACGTTGCTTCTATGCCTGCTCTGCGAGTCACACCTGTAAGTCTTGCAGAGCTGTTTAGGATGAGGACTGGAAAAGTTTAGACAACACATCCCTGCAAAGAGCCAACCTGCCAGGGTGTCCCAATGGCCTTTCCTGAGTTGGGGGTGGCAGAAAGTAATGACAAAATCTTGGACTCCTGCCCTTCCAAGGAAGCCTTGGAAAACTCTCCTGTCTCCCTGTAAGTGCCGCATGGCTCCTGGTATGGGGGGTTGAGTGAAGTGGGTTCAGGCAGCTGCCTCAGACTTTTTTTCTCCAAAATCAGTCTCCAAAGCCTTGTGGTTAGGATTGATACGTAATTGAGCATTTGTATGTTTGCATCAGCAAAGGTCCAGGAACTGTCAGCCCCTGGTAGCTTGTTTTATTTCTTCTGATCAAAGCAGATCTTACGAAAGAGTATTTAGTTGGTGACACTTGACACGTAAAAAACCTACTAACTACTGCAAAAGAGGCTCCCTCAGCTCCATACTTTGGTCACAAAATTTTTCTGTTGGTGTCAACAGCCAATTTGATTTTATAGGAAAGCTTGCTCAAGGAGGACTTGAGCGTTAACTAGCCCCAGCTGGTAAATTGCCTGATCCACCCCTGCATCCTCCACCAGATCATGGCTCTTTGCTGCCAAGCCCAAAATAAACCTGTACATGGATGATGCTTCTCCACATAAAATAATCTTAATTTGTTTGTGTCTATTAAAAAATAACAGGAAAAAAATTTTTCCCGTTTTTTTTTAATTGTCAGTCTGAATCAGTGATTTCAATTTACCCATGTCCGAAAACAAGCAGAAAAAGCTTCAGACACCATTTGACAAAAATTGGGAAAAAAAAAAAAAAAGAAAAAAAAAAAAAAAGAGGCAAGCTCAGAATTTTGCAGATCGAAAACATTAAGAAAACAAATCACCCCCCATCCCCATCAGAGGCAGAAAACTTTAGTGACAGAGTTTGCAAATGGGAAAGAGCCTGACCCTGCTGGTACTGCCTGGCTGCTGAATGGCAGAGCAGCCACAGCTCGTTTTGTATCACTGCTGTGTCCTGGTTTGAAATACTCAGTAAAACTGTCAGAATTTAATTGCACAAGCTTTACACATCCCTGAGCTGTAGGAGTAAAGTAAATTAAAAACAATTTAAAAGGGGGTGAGTTTTCTGAGGCTTCTCCTCCTGGTCTGGCTCTGTGGTGCGTAGCAGGACAGTGCAGCTTCGCTGTCCCATTTGCAGCACAGGGGAAAACATGGGCCGACTGGAGAAATCAGAAGAAATAAAGGGGGGAAATTTAAAAAAAATAAATAAAAATAATAAAAGTGAAACTATTGTGCTAAGGAACTGTGCAAGTGTGCTTTTGTGTGTGCATACAGAGGGAAAGGCTTCGATCCTGTAGCATAGTACATGTTAGCACGATACATATTTCTAAATCTATCTGCCTCTGCAGTTGAGATGTTAAAAATATTTGATTTTTTTCAACAGATAAAGAAAAAAAAAGAATAAAAAAAAAAGAGAGAACAGTGGCAAAATCATGTTGAGAGACTGAAAAAAAAATCCAACAAACCAAACAAACCTGAAGGGGCATGTTAAGTTGTCATCTGCTCCTGTCCTGGAAGCCAGCAGCAGTCTCTCAGCATTTCAGCATCCCAGTACTGTTCTGAAGTGCTCGTTGTTCAATAGGATGTTGTTTTTCTCCAGTGTAATATTGTGATTGTTACCTGATAACGTTGCCAGGGACTTCACGTTATAAGAGGTGGTCCATCTTGTTTGATGTATTTGGCTAAAAAACAGTGGTGTTTTTTTTATTATTTAAATTCCTAGCAACTGTGACTACAGTAATGTGATGAGTAGCACATACAGTGAGGAGGCATCGACGATGGCCTCCTTAAAAACGTCATCTGAACTTTTTTTAACAAAAAAAAAATTAAAATATTTTTAAAACATTTTTTGTGTGTTCCAAAACAGAATATTTGTATTTGAAAAAAATCCTGGAGTGTAATTTAATCCTAAAAAACCCCGTAGCCTTTGTGTATATGGTAAATGTTTGTATTTTGCAGTTTCTGTTTTGCTTTTTAGATAAATAAAATGTATATGGATATTTTTAAGTCATCTTTGCTTTTTTAGATGAGTTTGTAATCACCTTATAACTGAAAATAAAACTTTCCTTTATAAACCAGTTATGCTCTCAGATGCTCTTTTTTTGGTCTTTGAGTGGTTCAGTTCTTCCTTTAAGCCTGTTATTTATTGTGGGGTTGTTAACTTGGGGTTTTTTCTTCCTTATAAAACATTCCATTTTAAAATAATAAAAGCCCTGCTCCTAAGCAGTTGGCCCAGCTCACTGATCTGACTTCAGGTCTGTGACAGCTGCCCTCCCCGCCCCCCCCCAGCAGCTCAGCCCCACACAGCACCTCCCTCACCCAGTGGGATGGGGAGGACATCGGAAGGGTAAAAGTACAAAAATTTGTGGGTTAGGAGACAGACAGTTTAATAATTAAAAAAAGGCAGAAAAAAACGCCCCAACCCACAACAAAGAAAACAACAAAACCAAGAAAAACAAGTAATGCAAAAGAAAACCATTACCACTAACCAAGTGATGCCTGGCCAGTCGCCCAGCAGAAACCACCCCCACCCACCTCCACTCTCCCCAGTTTTACCACTAAGCATCCCATCATACGGTACGGGCTACAGCTGGGCTCAGTGGGGATCAGCAGGCACAGCTGTGTCCCCTCCAATTTCAAGCCCAGCCCAGCAAGGGCTAAAGCATCCCTGGGCCATCAACAGCAGTGGTTTGGTTTGTTGGGCTTTTTTTAACATTTTTTTTCCCCTTCCCCCTCAGCAATGACTTTGGCTGACCCTGAGGGTTAGTGCTGGTCCCAACCCACCTCACTTCAGTCCTGCCCAGCCTATGGCCTTGCTTCACCGGTGCTGTTTTCCCTCGACCCACGCTTCATCAAGTTCAGCTGGGCATATGCTGAGTCTTATACGAGAAAGTCGCCTCCCCCACCCCCCTACCCATCTTTTTCCCTTTTTTTCTTTTATTTCTTAGAAACAAGAGCTGATGCCCTCCCAAGGCTGTCCCTGCAGCCACCAGCTTTCCATGGTCCCTTCGCGGGGCGCAGGCTGCAGCTGCACTAGTTGCCATCCCAGGGCGCTGCCTGTGCTGTCTGTACCACCTGGGCTGCCCGGCACCGCTGCCAGGGGGTTCAAATACATCAGAAAAGCCCAATAGGAAGAAAAACCAAACCCCCAACATTTATTTTCCTGGGTATTTCAGGCTCACCGACGGCCTGCTCAGTCGAGGTGGAGGCTATAATATGAGAGAGGCTTTTCCTTAAATCCTAGTTTGAGGTAGGGAAAGAAAAAAACAACACGTAGGTGGCCAGGATTTATGAAAAACAAAGCATTTGTGCATTAGGCCCTGACCGCTGCCGAGGCTCCGGCACCCCACGCCCAGGATTAGCCCCACATTAGTCTTTACCCGGGGGTCTGGGGCTGGGTGCGATTGAAGGCCTTTGTCAGGGATTTCTCCTGCCGTCGGTGAAGCCGTCAACGCCTGGGCTGAGCAGCCTGATACTGGCACAGGCAGCAACTGCAATGTGTCTCAGGTCAAAATACAATAAAGAAGTAATTTAAAAAGCCACTAAGTGCCATGAGCTGCTGCCAAAGGGTTTTTTTCTACCTGCCACGGGTGGCTGTCACCTGCCCACAGCTGCAGCCGGCTCCCTGAGCCGAGGTGCACAGGACACGAGGCGACTGACGGTAGCAGGAGGACACGCTGCCCACCGGGGTGCCAGCAGCACATACCAGGGGAGCAGCACCGTGAGAACCTCTTCCCTGCTCTCCACTCTGACACTCCGCAGGTCACGTTGCACGGGCGCTCGCTAAACCGGCCGTGGCCCTGGTGCCTCGGTTGGCTCGGCAGGGCTTTGGCAAGGCCCTGGTGCCAAAGCTGCAAAGGGCTTCGTCCAGAAGTCTGCGCCCCAGGAGGGCAGCCAGAGATGGCAGATAAGGCTTGTTTATGTGGCAATGATTCCCCAGGTCTAACCAGGAGCACTTCCATACCATGCTCGGGTCTCCAAAAATTCCTGCATTACCCACTTGGCCATGAAGGGCTGCAAAACCCTGCTCACCCTTTCCATGCCAGTGAGCACGGACTCCCTATGGCCCTCTGCCTGCACTGCCCCAGTGGGAGCGCAGGGTGCCCCAAACCCCATTGTAAGAGTAAAGGGAAAAAAAATCCTCAACACACGGACACAAACAACTACATTCTGGGTTCGCAGCAGTCATATCTTTGGGTGTCTGGTTTCAGAGGTGGGATAATTTGGCTACGACGACGCAGCTCCCCAAGGAACCCCACTAAGAGCTGCAGGGTGCTAAGCACCAGGTGAGACACCTCCTGCCAGCACATGATCCTCCAGCAGTTTCCTAACCCATCCCCAGGGATTAACCACAGCTTTGCAAACACTGCCACAGCCATGTCAGAGCCACCATGTGCATGGGTGTATCCAGATCTTATCGCCAAGAGCTACAGCAAGATTGCCTCCATGCCCACGGGGAGGGAAGCAACCCATGTCCTGCTGCTGGACGATAGCAAGGGACAACCCCAGCCCTACACTGGTAGCCCTACAAGCAGTGGCCCCCCAAGAAAACCCTCTATGTGCCCCCGCCCTTGTCCTTCAAGGTGTGTCCTAAGCAGGGGTGCTCTGGCGAGTTAAAATAGGGCTGGAAGCAGAGTGCTGCCTCACCTTCATCGTCCAGCAGAAAGAGGCGCAAAACAAAACAAGTGAATTTCATTTGCTTTTATTTAATTTAAAAAAAAAGTCAAAGTCATTGCAATCCCATTTAAATACAGAGATTTACAAATAAGTCCGAAACAGGACTAAAATATTCTTTGAAATGCTGTACTTTTAAATATTGTGCTTTCATAGATACATAAGAAAATTAGCATATAAAAATACTTTACAAGGAATACACTCTAATATATGGATAAAAATACACATTTAAGTAATGCATTTCATCTTCATATCATTCAAAATGCATAGGAAGGGATACAAGGACCAAGTTTTTCTTCCTTCTTTTTTTTTTTTTTTTAAAGCCTTTAACAAAAGTCTTCATTAAAAACCTATAAGAAGCCCCAGTGAGCTTCTGCTGCTCAGAATATTGCATATAAAAACACTTTCGGCTGCACTGTCAATGCTCCACAGTATCAGTTATGGCACATTATCTAGTTGTGGCAGCAATGGTATGGGATATTGCATACTTGAAGAGAAAATGGCTACAACGACAAATAGCGGGATGGGGCCGGGCACGTGTCTGGAAGAAACACCCTGATACGCTGCGCTATCGCAGAGGGACGGAGTCGCAAAGTGGCTTGGGGACAGACAGTGGAGGGATGAGTCCTGGCTCACAGAGCAATAACTTGTGCCGTACACCCATTTGCACCACTGGCGCACAGCTGGTGACGGAGGAACCGACGGGGTGAGCGGGGGGCGGCGGGCGCTGGGCTGTGGTGTCCGCCAGAGCGAGCTCCTCGCCGCCACTGTGCCCGAGCCTTCCCCGGGAAAGCGATGCCAGGCTCACGCCACCACCAGCACATGAACATCATAAAGTGCTAATACATGAAACATGGCAGGCCAATAAGGGAACTGACGCAAACATCACAACCCCTCTTCCCTGCGGGGCTGGGGGCTTTCAGGAGGGAGGGGAGCGACCACTGGACATCATGCTTGCAAAGCCACGGAAAGGCCAGCAACAGGCAAAGGCGGGTGGCCAGGGGCGAGCAGCTGAACCTGCGTGGGCACACACACCGCACAGCCCACGCGGGACACAGGGGACACAACCTCCATCTAATGAAGGGCTTCTCACACCATGGCCTGATGGGAGACAACAAGGTTTTAGTAATTCAGAAACATCAGGGACAGCCCTGGGAAGATTGCTGTTCTGCTACTGACTTGCGGGCACGGGCCAGGTTTGCAAGCAAGGGATCTCCATAAAGCCCAGACAAACAAGGTGGCTGAGGATTTGGGCAGGTATTCAAGGCCTTTAGCCCTGGGTACAGCCCTCTGCTCTGTAGTAACTACTCCAGCACAGGTAACCACACTGCTCGCAGGAATCGATGGCAAGACGAGGCACCTCATCCCACTGCAGGGCGAGCCAGCCCTGGCAGGGAGTGTGGATGGGGCTGATAAGAGGCAGCAGCAAACACTAATTTTTGAACAAGAATTGCATCTAGCCACTCTCAAGCACATTTTGAAATGTCTTAAACAGGGCTCTCCACAACTCTGCACCAGGAGTGCAAGGGGCTGTAAAAATCAATTTATCGGGTGTATTTAATGGATGGAGCTGGGCACAACAGAAAAGGAAAGGCGATTCAGTCTTGCTGTATGCAGTTAACCGAGCAAACAAGAAACATAATAGCACCATGTGTGTTTATAGGATGGCCAAGGCCTTCAGGGTGAGGGGGATGTCGGAGGCGGGACCCCACACACTCCGATGACCAGGACACAGAGGGATTCATCACCATGGGCGATGGCTGTGGATGCTCCTTCCTCCCATCGGCAGCTCGTCCCATCGCTAACGCTGCCCACAGCCCGCGATGCACATCCAGCTCTGACCCTCCCAGCAACACTTGGTGGTCTACAGGCTCACTGAAGACCCACCTCCCCGCTTGCAGGTGATGGTACACACAGCATTTACAAATACCAGTGCAAAACCCAGGAAAAACACCCCAAATACCACAATGGCTCAGCAGAGGCCCTGGGTACCACCTGCTCTGCTCCTGCTGCTCAGAGCGTCTGGACACTTGCCTTGACCTCGGCGCCACGGGCCACCTGTGCTGGCAGCTCTCTGTTCCCCTCCAGGGGAGTGTTGGCAGCCAGTGCCAAGGGGTTCCGGCTAATCACCAGGTCCAGCTTATCTCCAGCCTCCGAAATCAGGGGAACAGCCAGACAGCAGTCAAAGTCTCTTGTTCGGATGCGGTTTACCTGCCGGGATGGATTGAGGATGTGCCATGGGGAGGAACAAAGAAAGACCGTGTTTGTTAGATAGAAAATGCGAGGTTAGCGCTAAACCCACACCTGTGAAAACACACAGCTCTTGGGGGTCCCTGATTCCAGGTTCACAGCAGAGCACAGTGGGGGCACCCCTGCAGCCTGAGCACATCTTTGCTTAGCTGAGAAATGATGTAATAACTGGGAGAGGAAGGGGGAGAAAAGAAGTCTAGAGCAGGCATAAACCCTGACCCCCGGGTTCTGGGGCAGTATTACAAGTATTAAACACTGCAGGGCTCAAAACCAGCTCTCCAGTTCAAGCCTGTAGGGAAGAGGTTGCCATTTTACATGATTTTTGTTGCCACCATAGCTTTTACTGGCCTTAAATTTGTGATATGGGATATTCGGTGCCTAGAAAACAAATACAGCTCAGACCCTGAGGCTTCTGCCAACCATTTTCCAGCTCAGCCAGCAGTAAATTGAGACTAAACAGTTTCTGCTTCTCCTCTTCCCATTTATATCCTTCATTTCAGAGGAGTCTGGATGCATTTCACATGGGCTCAGAAGGCGGCTGCAAATTCTCTCTGCAGGATTCAGCAGTGAAAGCACTTTTACTGTTGACTCTTGCAGACCTTCAAGCACATCTCTAGGCTGGGTCACCTGCAAGAACCACCCCAACTCTCTTGCCTACAGCTACCAGAGCACCTGGGCTTGGTGCCACAACAACTCCGGGATGGAGAGGGCTGGCAAACAGCATGGGGAGGGGAAGCAGAGAAGGGAGAAAGGAATTTCCCACCCACCTTTGGAGCGAACATAACCCCCAAGGCCAGGCATTGCTTCCTTCTCTGGGTAAGGGCTGGATGAGTCCGTGCAACCCTTCCATCCAAAACCCTTTCCCAGCATTAACGAATGCCCATGGAGCTGGGCTCTGTGATGGTAGCAGTGTCCCCCTGCCCTAGCTGGTGTCCACACAGCTGATCCCAGTACTGCTCCTTACAGTGTAGTAACTAAGGACCATTTCTGGACCACACATGGACCAGGAGAAATAAGCCATGAGCTTGCTCTGCCTTTGCCCTAGGCCAGCCAGGCAGTTCCAGTGCAGAAGTGCCATCAGTGCAACGCCGTGCTCCAGCTAATCCATCCAGCTGAGAGACAGAGGGTCTGTTACAGCAGGGACGAGGTGTTTCACTGACCTTCAGGCACACCACCATGCCCATAATCAGCAGCACTGTGAAGCATCCTCAGCAACGCATCTCTGTACTTCTTGACAGGAGTTGCCTGTACCCTGCAATCCCTCATTCACAACTCCACACATCAACATGATGGCAATCTCCTCTTCTTCTTGTAGGTGTAAGCCAGGCAGTGCAGCGTGTGGAAGAGGGGTGTCGAAAGTCTCCACGGCGCTCTGTTTAGGATTTTGGGCACACCTCCCAGAGCACTTGGCACTTGCAACAAGCGACACATCCAACATTCAACAGAAAGGCAGCCCAGAGCCTAATTAGCTTCTTGTTCATTCTTGCACCATCTTTTATTTGAAGCCGAGAAGGAATAATTGCATAGCAGCCAACTGGCTAGAGACCATAACAAGCTTAAACAAGGTTCCCCACAGCGCTGCCAGTTCTCCAGTTACCTGATGTACACAGTATATTGGCTCTAATCCTACTGGCTAAAAACCCCCGCCTAGAAATTAGTAAAACAGCTTTCTGTTTCCAAATATGGTCACAATATCTGCATTTCCAAATGGTAGCAATTTTTCCATTGGAGTTGCACTTTCTCAGTTGCTGTTTGAGTTGCCCCAAAGCTAAAATAGTTGTTATTCATCCATACAAAGCTCCTCTCCAATCTCCAAAACTCACCATGCTCTTAGAATCCCTCTGGTAGTCTGATACGCCCATGTCACATTTATTGCAGACTGTGCTTTTGACCACAGGTTTTACTCTGTTTCTGCATCAGCTATTTCAAATCAAGTATCTTTCAAAGAAAAGCATCCATGAAAAACACTTTGCTTGAAGGATCTATTTCCTAGAAAACTCTTTTTGTTGTCAAAGGCATGCACAGATTCATGAACACCACTTAACTCCACATGGGGCTTTGCAGGAACATGTATTGGTCGACACAGTCTAGTTCATCCAAAAATCACCCTCTTACATGACAGGCAAGAGACCGAGGGTGAGGACAGGAAGGAGCACAGCCTTTTTGGTTGTTTTGAGCTGCCCAAGCTCAAAAAGGCCAGTGCCGGGGCAGGCTGTGTCCTGGAATAGGTGTAACCTGGGGGTACCACCTGGGGGTACTACCTAGTGATTTCTCGTTATAAAACACAGGTCTTGCTCAGTGGTTAAGAGCTCACCTAGTTGGCTAACTATTACCTTTCATTAAAGTTAGTGCTGCCATGGATGGGTCTCACTTCTCTCTTCCTCTCAGCCACTCATTCACTCCGTCCCAGCCTCCAGAACTGCATTTTGCATTTATTACCTGAAGCACTCTGTCATATGGCTTGAGGCCACACTGATCTGCTGGCCCATCCGGACGGACCATATTTACATAGACACCTTTTTCTAACAGGCCATCCGACACACTGAATCCAAAATCTTTGCTCTCCGGGTCTTTTTGGAGTGTCATCTGGAGGCAGAAACAGAAAAGACATGTTTTATTGCTGCAGAAGGAGGGTTGGGGTGGGCAGGATGGGAGTAACATAGGTAATGTGTGCGGACCTACAGCAATTCTGCTCTGGGTCCCCTGGGCAGATGTTTCTTAGCCTGGGCAGCTAATACAGATTGAGCCTTATTTACCAGACACTATAACCTTGCGTGGATCCCATGAAGAAGTGCTTTGGTGACTGGCACATAACCAACACCACGACAGCCCCTCTCCCTTGAACGTGGAAGGAAAAGCAAGCAGTGCAGTACAGCCAGCTGCCGTATTCCACCCAAAGAGCAACAAAGCAACTGTTACTAATGGAGCATCACCTGCCCTGGCCCAGGCTACACTGTGCACCCTCTGCGTATGCCAGACCAGCACATGAAAAATCAACAAGTTCACAGGGAATTTTCAATGTAGTGTGTCAAATGTGAAGACAGCTCATTTTTAATACATCACTCCACAGGAACATCTAAACTTCTCTGTATTATTCACCAGTTCCTTTCAGAAAAATCGTATCAATAGGTGCTGACATACTGGGAACAAAAAAACGGGTAACCTCGTTGCCCTTCCCTTGAGCATGTCATGCTTTGGCATCATCCAAAGGAGGAGTGCCCTGCTGGAAGTGTATCCGGCCGTGGAGTAACACTGGGAGCCAGGGACAACTAATTCCCCAACACCACCAAAATCTCCCTTTATCTCCCACGAACCCGGAGTGCATCTCCACCATGAGGCTTTAACTCCTGGCTGGGTGAGCCTCACGGACGTGCGGTCCTTGGGAAGGACAGTGCCCAGGATGACAGACAGGAGCATCCCACCTGGCCTCAACCTCATCTCCAAACACAGCCAACACCTGATGCTCCAGCAGAATGAAGAGTCACCCTATAACATGCCTAATTACACAGCTCTCCTCCCTCAGGTATGAAGGAGTTTTATTTAAAGACACATTAGCCATTCCCTGAAGGACGAGAGCAGATCAAACATTAAAAAGTTGTTTGTTCCAGCTACCATAACTGCAGGTTTCATTCTAAAGTCACACTAGGAAAGAAAAAGGCAATCAATTTTTTTTAAACCTCTCCAGCTCCCTTCCATGCCTGCATTCTGCATCAGCAGCATCTACAGTTAATTACTTTCTCTAATTACTGTTGCCTTGCATCATGCTTAAACTGGATACATTCAGCTGGGTACTGAATTCAAACAAGTATCCCAACACTGACATCCCACCGTTTGCATGCCCTTCAGGAAAGGCTGGGGGTAGAGTGGAAGGGGAAGGAAAATAAGTTCTTTTAAAGTTCTTGTAAGTTATTTTTTATATGGAAAGTGGCCTACTGAATGAAGCGTACTACTGGAAAAGGGTTGATGGGTCTCCACAGGGCCACACTTTGAGCGCTCTTGCTTGTACAGGTAGCACCAATTAATAAACCCCAGAACACAAGGACCTGGAATTCTCATATAATAAAGGGAAAGAGCAAAGCACAGGTTTGAACCCTGCTCAAGCAGGCAGCTAAATCCCATTACTCTTCTGAAGAGGTCCGTTCACCTTAATCTTTGTGCCATCTAAAAACTGTTGCTGCAGACCTTGGTGGGGACAGTTTTTGAGGGTCCCTATGAAGAGAGATTTTCTACAAGGCTGCAAAGCTTCTACAGCTTTAACCGTCAAGGTATGCAGTGCTGCAGCAACACAAACCTTGTGAAACTCAAGGGGCGTAGGGGACATGATTTCCTGCATCTCCTTCTCGATCTTCTTCATGTCCAGGTTCCTTTCGTTCTTCTTGGCAGGGGAACTGCTGCCCTCAGTCTGCCCGTCATCACAGCTGGAGTTTGCTTTCCTCAATGGGCTTAGTCCTGATGGGTTGACAGAGTCCAGGAGCAGCTTGCTGCTCTCCAGGCCCAGGCTGTGCACGCTCCCTGTCATGATGGATGCCTGTAGGGCAAGGGCACAAAGTCACTCTGCTGACCCAGCAGTAGGAACAGATGGAGCATGTGGCAACAAAAGTGGCACAGACAACAACAGGAGGGCACCACTGTTCTCATTAATCAAGGAGCTCTTCTCCAGTTAGCTATAAGAGGCATTTCCAGACCTCAGGAGCCTGCTGCCAGGTCTATCACCGGCCTGCTGGGTACTCTCTACCCCCACCCCAACAAAGAGCTTTATCCGTCTTCTACTCAGACAGGGCCAGGCAGACCTCATCTTGTGCAGGAACCTTCTTGGTAGTCAAGAAGGATGAACATCCCAACCTCAGGGGGCTCCCAGAGAAACCAGTGTCCGCCTGGCTCTCCAGCCTACCCCACGGGCTGGGCTGCAGCTCACCGTCAGCATCGCACAGTGCTGGCAATGGCCCAGGGAACTCAGTACCTTGGACTCCACTGAGGCCAATCCAGCGAGAAATTAGGATTTTATCTGTCAGTAAATGGGAGCTGTCACTGAGCAAAACTGAGTTAAAAATATGAAATTAAGTAGTATTTAAACCTGGTCATCCTTGATAGCATCCATTAAAAGATGCCCCTAAGTAGATTCTACTCCATTTGGCAACGCTTTTCACTAATGAGATTACATTGATCAAAGCTAACGAAGGAGTCAAGAATCCAGTCTGTGGAACCTCAACTGACTCCAGGTCACACAGTCCATTTAAATGACATAATGAAAACTGTAATTTCAAAGTTCAGGCTCCAAGGGTCTGCAGTCCCATCAAATGTCAAAAGGAAGAAGAAAGGAAAGGAAAGGTAGGGAGCAGATAGCAAAATTCTGCAATGCTAAACGTGGCAAGTCAAAAAGCAACTGCTCCTGCACACAGGGGGAATATTACTGGTATTTCATGACTAAATCCCTAATCAAGGCCCTCCATTTCTTTGCTCCAAGCTGGAACAAAAGCAAATAAAGTGAATTCTGGTGGCAGTATGAGAATGCCAGCACTACCCAAGTTATCCCCCAAAAGAGATAGATAAAATACAGAAAACCTTTTAGCTTTGCACTTTTCAGGTCTTCACACAAAAATGACTTAATCCACTCGAGTTTGGACAAAACTCAAATACCTGCTACGTGCTGGAAGGACACTGACTTACCACATACTTCAAACACAGGTTAACAAACAGCAGCGCAGCCAAACAGGGCACATTCGTTCACTGACCTCGGGCAGCCTCAGCACCCCCAGGACACCGCACCATGCCGTACCAACGGCAGCACTGCAGCACCAGTGAGGAGAACAGAAAGGTCTGTGCATGCTGCGCTACTGTCCTCG
>JAVJGJ010000047.1:12970069-12982429 GCA_035590215.1 Microhierax caerulescens
CTGTGCTACTGTCCTCGCTCGTGTGCTGTAAACACTGTAACCAGCTGGTTCCCAACAGCAGCTGGCTCCTCTGTCTTCAAGGTATTTAAATACCCCTTGCAGCACCATAAGTAAATTGGAAGGTGCTTTGGGCTAAGCGCAAGCAGCAGAAAGGACAATTCTGGACATCTCTAGCCTGTGGCTGCCCCACATTACTTTTCCTCTTGCCTTGGCTGCCCTCAAAGCAAAGCAGGAGCAGCCACTCCATTAGACATCCTGGAAAAGGCCTCTTTCTACCCATACCTCATAGTCTGGGGCTGGATTGCTACTGTGTGCAAACCTGTTTCCTGGCTATCTTGGGTCATCTTGCATCACACTCCCCGCCCCCCCCCCCGCCCCCCCCCCAAATGTAGGGAATGAAGGGTCAAATTTAAAAAATAATTTTAAGAAAGATAAAATCTGTGACTGTCATAAAATCACAGGAGGCCAGGAGCTGGTGCTTAGAAACCTGTGATCCAGCAAAAGCCCCAGTGAACACTGCATATTCCATATCGTGCCTCAGGAAGGATGGACACATGGAGAGGGAGGAACAGATCAGTGGTACTTTGGATTCGATAAAAAGGGGAATTGAAACCCATCAGACTTCTAAAATCATAGCACTTTCCTTTTGTCCCCAGAACTTTCCAAAATATTCTAGAAATGTGCTAAATACACCAAAACCTCAGATGTGCTCAGCTTTTTGTAAAATTTCTTTAAATTTGTAAAAGCATTGCTATAACTGTCCAAGCTCCAAAGTCTTAAAACAGCACCTCTGAACCATGGAGCTCTGGAAAAGGAATGGATTGGGCATAAAGCTGTTTTGTCTATCCTGGCATTTCACAGTAGCCCAGCCAATCCTTTCTTTTACATTTAGACACCAGCCATTATGCAGAAAAGAAACATCCACACATCATTTCAGAGGGGTACTTTTTCTTAAGCAGTCAACAACAGTTCAGAAAGGTGGACAGTGGCTGCCTAAACCAATTTCTAAATCCTGTCAGGTCCAGGAAATAAGTGATCAAGGGGAGAAGTTATAGTTTGTGCAGGCTAGGAGTTGGGGTGTTGGGTTGTTTTTGAAGTCAGCATTTTCTTAAGCAGTTAAGATAATAAATACACTGTTTCATGCTTCAGCACAATGAATTTAATTGAGATTTCCTCCTCCACTTGGGAGTTGCTAAGGATCAAGGAGGAAAGAACAATCAGTAAGTCCCTTGTCACCATATAGACCAAAACAGGACTTTCCTTTTCCATCTCCAATTATTTGGAAATTGCCCTTTTTGCCTGAAGCCTAAGTGATACACAATTGTGCATAAAAAAAACACAACCTCCCGCTGGAGGTGACAGAGGGAACAACCAAATGAGCATTTGCCAGTCCTCTGCACCCCGAAGGCAGGGGGAGAGACGAGCTCGTGGGGTCCCGCTCCTTCTTTTGGGCTATGGGAGCTGAATCAGGGAGGGAAGCAGCACGGGTCCCATCCTGCCAGGCAGGTTTGCTTCTAAGTCTCGAGGGAAGCCTTTATTTGCACCCCACGGCTCAGAAATCCTGGTTCCTCACTCTGTAACCGGACACAATAACATGACCTCCAAAGCATTTTGGATAAAGAAAAGAAAGTGGTTTGTGAAGAGAGGAAACACCTTTATTTCTGCAGGAAGCAATTACTTTCTCAGATTTTTCCATGGGGAAGGCTAGCTGAAAAGCTTCCAATTACCTATTTCACTGAAACAGTTTCCGGCAGAGTGACAGCTGAATGCAAGATATATGTTGGGCCTGTCTATATTTGAAGTAAGCCAAGGCTTTAGTCCCCCCGGGGGTTTTGGGGGCTCCTTTTGCTTGGCCTTTAAGCGCTTTGGACAGACAGTATCTCTCCAAGCAGAGGGTTTACCATTTGATGGGGAAGGTTTGCCAACAGTCATGTGAAGATTGTTGGCCAGCAACAGTTCGCAAAGAGCATGGAGTTCCTGGTGGGTAAGTCATCGGCTTGGGGAAGAAGTGCACGCAAGCAACTGCCTAATGAGACATCGTTATCCATTAGCACAAACAGTGACACACATTAAACTCGAACCCTTCTTCACACCACCAGGGATGATCTGGGGAAACAGTCTAACATTTATGGCAAGAGCAAACCAGTCAGTAGCAAACCCAGAAAGCGATTTACCTCAATCTCCCTCAAAAGTTCAGACTGGCCGCATGTTTCCAAATCCTCCAAAGCTTCTCCAAAAACACGCCAAAAATTATCCTCGTGAGTGGTCTCAAGGCCATTTTGGCGGTTGGGGTATCTGTTGTAACGTAGGAACCAAACATTGTCAGCACTCTTCTGCAGCGAGATGAAAGCCGCAAGGCTACAGCAAGTGTCTCACCAGTAAAAGCAGAGACTTGAAGAGTCTTCATATACAAAAGCAAACAATATGAACTTTTCAGACAAGAGTCCGAATACGAGACCTCCATGCATTTACTAACAGGGCAAGTGTCCTTCAAAGGAAGAATTAAGTTGGTGTAGTAATGTCAAAGTTCAAAGGGTAAATTAAAAAGTGCCTGTAGGAAGACTGTAGGTTTAGGAAGACGTTTTGGTGAAATAGAGAAGTGAAAGAAAAAAGGATGCGTTATGGGTAAACCAGGAGCCTCAGAGACTGTTAGTACAAAGGCTGATGGGATAGAGCTCAGATCTGAGACACAGAACACCTGAGAAGAGAGAGAAAAACACAGAGGGTAACAGACATGGTGAGAAAATGATAAATACATTAGGTCTCTATGAGAGTAAGTAATGCAAAGATGTATATAAAATGATTGCCCTGGGCTGGACAAGCCAACGCACGCTACTGCCAGCAATATTGACAGTGTCACGTAGCACCCATACAAACCAAATTTCATTTGCTTTGGGATGTGAGCTGTTAACTTTCAGGAGGCCTCTCTGGTTGTTGTTATATAACACTCACGGCACTTACAGCCACGTAGATTGCCACCAATTCTGCCTACAACCAAGAGTAAACCCAGAGAGAACCTCTCTCAAGCTGGTACAAACGCACGTTAACATGAACACAGGGCATGTCTTGCTCGGGCTTCTGCAGTTCCCCACCTTGGCAGTTTCAGCATCTCATGACTGACTACAAGCCAGGGTCAATTCTGAGACTTCTAAAGCAAATAGTAATTAAACATGCTGACGTCCTCTGAACAAGCCAGAGAAGTAGGTGACACTGGACTCTGCTTACTGAACACCAGGCAGTGCAAAACTCAGATGATCAGTGCTCAGTTTAACAGGAGCCTCCTGAATGGAACTCTCTGCAGTATTAAATCAAGGTCCCCAAGAGGACAGTGACACCAGAGCTGCCTTAAGGCACCTTCTACACAACTTATTAGGAGCTGCACAGATGGGGTTCCACGTCTGCAACATCTGGCAACATCCTGCATGGCTTAATGGTCATCAGCACTACAGACGGGTAGGGACACTCATCCACCAAAGCCACTTAGCAAAGTCCAAATATTTTACTTGAGTACAAGTCAAAGAGAGGTTGGCCTCCATTAAATATATAATGACCCCTTGGTATATTAATAGAGCTTTTTCTTAATAGAGTTAGATCTCTACTAACTGCGAAGTCTTCAGCACACACTTTGCTTTTCATCCACTGGTTTAAATGGGAGTCTGTAGCAGGCATAAACTCTCACATGCATGTTTTTGCTCCCTGTGGGATCGTGGCCTGCCTGAAGAGAGCGGTATCTGGCATGACTTATTGTATTTTAAATTTACCCCCTACCTTTCATCAGCTTTTGAAGGACGGGAGCCTTTATACCAGGCAGAAAGGTCAAAAAAAACACCCAGCAAGACTTTATACAAACAAACCAAAATTTCCCCCCAAAAGGAATTTTTCATGTTTTCCCCTTACTCATTTCCTTCCTCTGCTCCCAGGTTCCCAAAGAGGCAAATGTCCCTTCCAGTTACCAGTTTCTCGCCTCTCGGATCAGCAATATAACAAAGACATCCAGGACGCAGATGAGTCGGTACGGGCTCTCACACCATGGGGTCAGCAGGTTTTTCCAGGCTAAAGGCAGCCAGGGTTAGAGACAATTTGTTTTTCTCCCTAATAAAAAGGGCTCAGCAGCATGAACCGTTTCACTTGCACTTTGACATCAGGGTTCGGAGCCCTCATTAGGGACATGCAGGGCTTCAAGCGCTCAGATTTGCTAACTTCAGCTGTCGGCAGCCTCTCTGGGAGGGCCACGAGGGATCAACGACCTCTGTGAGCTGGCTCTTGCTGAGAGGCAAAACAAGAACAAAGTCTCTGCCGCTGCCAGCTTTCCTGCCAGTTTGATCATCTTTAAATAGGTGGAAATGGCCATGAGATGTTCTAAGGGGTTTGTTTGGACAAACAAAAGTTAAGGAAAAAAAAAAGAAAAAAAAAAAAAAAGAACTGACAGTAACAACAGGACACACACAACTATGGGGACTCCGGAGAATGTCGAGGGGAGGGTTAGTTACGAAGCAACGAGACATTTCCACCATGTGTGGCTCGGCAAGGGGCAGCCTCTGCCCCGGGCAGATCCAGGAGGATTTTCACCTGAAGTGAGGGGCAGCTGCAGCCTCCTCCATGGGCTCAGGAGGTGGTACAGGATTTCTCCCACGCTGGCTGAGCAGGGGGATTAACTTGACCATGTTCGCACAGCATGGCTTTGTTTGTGGTGTTGGAAGGGCCAAAGTATGGTGCAGAGACAGGTCCAGTCACAGCTTTGGGAGATTTGAACTTGGACATGCAACCTCTTACTGGTCCTCCAAGAACTGTGGTTGGCCTTTTTGTGCTTCATGACATTGAGCTGTTGTGAAGCTGCATTCTCACTCCAAAAAGTCTGGCCAACACATGCAGGGACAGCCCTGGCCACTTCTGTTACACCTAAACTATGAAAATACTGCAGCCTTTACATGGCAGAAGTATGAGATGTTGTAAGACCCTGTGGTCCATGCAGCTGAGACTGCCCTAACTCCAGACACAAATGTCACCTAGCCATGGCAGAGGTGCCCCACAGCTCCCCCCAGCATAACCCTGCAATGTGGAGGTGGTTCAGCAGAGCAGGTCGCCACCCCAGCACCCCTCCGATGCTGAGATGGGGACATCACTGGCCACTGGCTGCTCCATCACATTCCCATGCCCCTTTGTCCCTATGCAGTGACACCCACATTTGCAGATGCACCTCCCTTACTCCTCCCACACCTCCGTACCTGCTGGGCTTGTCCCAGTCATCTTCACTGAAGCTTCCATCCATGTAGGGGTAGTTTTTCCTGGGGTCCCCTGGAGGGGTACTGCTCTTTTGTCTGCTGTGTCTCCATTCATGTGGATGGAGGGCTATCCCCGCAGCCTGAGGTCAGTACGTACCTAGGGGAGGCAAGAGGGGTTGGAGAGAGAAGGGGGGCGAGGGGGGTGGGTAATACCTGGTCAGAAAACCCAAATGGATTAAGTCATGCTGTGCCAGGAGAGCCTCCTTGCCTAATCCCTGAACCTGAGGCCATATGGGTTGCATACTGCTTCCACCTCAAGTCCTCCCAAAAGGGGTTGTTCTTCCCATCTCTTCTTGCTTTGACCAAAGCAGCTTCTTAGGAGCATGTCACAATGTGTCCCGTTTCTGCTTTCCTCCCCCACTTCTGAGTAGTTCTGTGGTGTGGGCCTGGGATCCACAGACCTGGTGACTACATATACCCACAGGTGCAGATCCTACCCCCAGCCAGCTCCAGCCTTGGCTAACAGCTCCTGCTTCCACACTGAACCCAACAGAAATTGCGCTGTTGAAGCAGCCACCTTTAAACGCAGCGAGTCCTTCAAAGGATAAAAAGATGCTGCTGCCAAGCTTCTCTCAGTGTGCCCAACCCCATTCATTCTGAAGGATTTGGAGGCCTGATTTCTATAAGGAAAAAAGAAATAAATCCTTGTTTAGATTCTCAGCTGTCTTTGGGACTTAATGGTCAGCACGAAAAAAAAGTAATAGGATATAGAAGGACAGCAGCAAAGAAACTGCATCCAGAGTAGCCAGAAGCAACAGCCTCCCATCAACAAATCTAATGGTGCTGACGGTACCTGGTGGTGGCCACCAGCGCCAGTGTGCTCAGCAGTGGTAAATGAGGAGGGGCCAGTCCTGATCCCAAGAGCTGTCAGCCAGTTTCTGCAGCAAGCAGAGCCCTCCCATGTCTTCAGGATCAGCTGGTACAGGTACAGAAAACTGCTTCAGTGATGTGTATGTGAAAGGCAAGGAACAGGAGGAAAAACACTGCTGGCTTGAGAGAAGGGAAGGCTCATCTGTATCACATTCAATAGGAGATCAATACGGACCGTTAGGATGAAATCAGACAAGTTTCACTACATCTGCCCCTGTGGGCTTTTCCATGCTGCAGTGTCTTACTCCAGAGATGCAAATCCATCACTACCAAGTCACAAGATCCCCAGGTCTCACGAGGAGCTGCCTGGACAGAAACCTTCCAAAACAAAGCATTCCCCAGTTCCACTGCCATCTGCAGTGGAAACAAATCTCCTGAGTCCCTTGCCCGCCTCCTGCTGCCCATTCAACATTTCAGAGAAATCCTTACAGTCTTTCCAAGAAACATCGTATGCTCCCATCGCACGCTGTGCCAAGCAAACAGGAAGAAGTATCAGAGAAACACATAATTAAGGGTGACTTGACCTCCCAATGAGCTACAGCACTGCAAATACCCAAAGACAACGCCAGCACTTTCTTTGAAAATGCCAAGGCCTGTTATTTCACTTAGCTGAGCGTTTCCTCTGTGAGTTTTTAAAGGTTAGACTGCTCTGGAGAGAGCCCAGGAACGGCGCTTGCCAACACCTTACAGCCGACAGACGTTCGCTGCCTGCCAGAGCAGAACACGGCCCCTGGTGCAGGTCCCTGTGGCGGGCAGCATTTGTGGGCTGGGCACAGGGTGCCAGGGACCGCAGGGTTGTCACTTGGGTGCCACTGGTTTGACCTCTCCCTTCCAGGGAGATGTGCTGGATCCCTGGGACTCAGAGCCACCTGGTGGCATGTTCCCTCCAGGCCCAGCAGAGCTCCCTTGCCCAAACCCTTCCTCGAGTGGTTTCCTAAAGCTGTGGAAGAACCTAAAACTTATGAGGCTGCAGAGCCCATCTATAGCTCTCCACTTGGGGTGTAAACCCTGATCTCCAGGACCTGTGCATCCCAGGTCTCCCTGCATTCTGCCTTCCCTGCCCAGCCCGTGGGTGACCCTGCGTGTCCTCCTCCCTACCCTCCAGCATCCCTCTTCCCAGGCAACACCAGCACACCACCACGCAGCCAAATGCTTTTACCAGGGAAGACAAGAGAGCCCCTGAAGCAAAGTTGCAGCCTGTGGATGTTGGGCAACTTGGCATCAGACCCACTCCCCGGGGCTCTGTGCTCTATTCCTCATTCTCAATTTACCGGTAAAAGCAATTGCTCTGCTAAATCCAGTGTCCAACTTGTGTTAACATTCAATTAGATGGAGAAGGATTGCAGTATTATAAAGGCCAAGGGATTCCTCCTTAATGAAGCCTCCAGTCCCAACTGCACTCCCAAATTAAGACTTCAGACCAATGGAGGCTGAAGGAAGACAAAGGCATCATGGAAGAGAAACCTGTGCAGCGCTGTCCTTTTAACTTTTCTAAGTCAGAGCAGAGAGAGCACCAGCACACACCTTCCTCAGCACACTGAAGGTGCTTTGCAACAGCATTCCTGCAGCATCCCTCCCTGTTTTCACATTCTGTTCCAGACAGCAGTCTTTTCACCAATTTCCTTTTGCGGAGGTGATTCAGGGTTTTGTTTTGTTTCAACACAGACCAGCACTAGTTTACATCGCTAAATCTGAACTGGAAGAATTATTTTCCAGTGGTTTTCTCCAAGCAAAAAACTATTCCCATGACTAGAGCATCCTTCATCCCAATTCCATATGTCTGCCAGAAGCCACAGCTGAATAAACCTGGCCTTAAAAACATGTGTTCATCTGATCCCTCACTAGAGAGTTAGAGATACTTTCTTGTAGTATTACCTTAATTATGTTGTTAAGTGAATGTTTCTAGTCACAAGACATTCTTGTGGATTTTAAAACATCCTGAAGAGGATTAATACGTCCTACACAGCCTCTCTGGAGAATTGAGCGAGCTATGGACCAAATAGACATATGGCCAGCAAATACTTCCTCTGATTATGTGAATTATAAAGTGCTGTAATGGTTTTGAAAATGCTGTGAACAGTATGATGCCATATAAGAAGAAACATGCCAATAAAAACCTAATCCAGACACATCAACTCAGAGCACCACATGAGTGTATTCTAAAATACATTTTGTTCCTCGCTTGAAGCAAGAAGCCATACAAATGTGGTCAGACCACAGGCTTCGGCTCAAGTTCATACTCCAGTCAGGTTCAGAGGCTCTGCCTATCTTCACCTTGGCCCAGAAACCCCAAAGACAAGACAACCCTGGCTTACCTTGGCTTCCATACCCAGCATCAATGCCAGAGCCATCCCAGGACTCCATAGCACTGTCCACGCTAGGAATTGTGGTGGAGTACATCTCAGACAGCTTGCTAGTTTTCTGGGAGTCCGTCAGTTCATCTTCTGGGTCACTCACTTCATTGATACTCCCCGACTTCTTGGGATAGGATTCTGAAACCAGGACATGCTGCTTTAGCAGGCATGAAGAGCAAGCCTCAGGGAAAGGCTTATGCTGACACGGGAGCAAGCCCAGGTACCGCAAGTCTTTTGAAGTAGCTGAGAAAGGCCCGTGCAATTTTAAAGGTTTTAAATAAAAAAATTAATAATAATTTTATAATTATAATAATAATAATTTTAAATAAAAAGGATTTAATGCAGTACTCTTATCTCAAGCTGAATCAAGAAAAAAAAAAAAGCCTTTCTGAGTTTTTGGCACATTGAATGTAAGGAGCAACCAAGGGGATTTGAGGATTCCCAAAGATGAGAGAGTTGGGACCTAATCTCAATTCACAAACGCATCTTTTTGTGCTTTGGAAGCTCCCTCCATGCAGCCCTGCCCAGAGGAGTGTTGGGCTCTGCAAGCAATAGCCCACAGCCTCTCTGGTTTCAGGGAGTCTCTTTTTCACTCAGAGCAGCACCTAGTCAGGGTGCTGGCTGCAAACGTGCTGTTACAAGCAGGTGTTTTAATGAGATTCCAACAGCAATGGAACGTGGTCCCGAAGTACCGCAGCTGAAGTTATAGCTCCCTTCCAAGGTTGTACAACCTTGATTCAATTCAAGGCTACCAGCGTCTGCCACGCAGTCTCACAACACTGGAATTTCTGTGCCTGGTATCTTGAGGTTGAATTTCCCCTGATTAGTGATTGGAAAATGGAAAGCTGAATGTGGATGATGAAGCTCAGACCTTCCTTTTCATTATTTTAGTACTAATAGACCCTTATTATCATTGTATCAAATTCTCTTTCAGGCAAAAGCTATACAAGGAATGGTTTCTCAGCACAAGCATTTCTTTGTACTGAATATTTTAAAGTCCTCGTTGATTAGATACCCTGTTAGCCATCCACACCCTGGATCTCTGACTCGCAGAGCCTGGGATAAAAAGCCCTCTGAAAGTCTGCATTTGTCAGTGAGGACAGATTATTTTACCAAACAAAGCCCAGTGTCCTGAAAGTCCCTATTTTCCAAGCATTCAGAAGATTGCTCACCATGATTAACTCAAGATTACCTTGAAATTTCAATTACACCTGCTTCATTCTCAGAATGATTAACAAGTCTCCAACTGGCACTTGCATATCAATTATTTCAGCAAGCGACTATGACAATGCTAAGTGTCAGTGGGGAGGGGAGTGGAAAAAGTGTTTCAGGCCAAGGATCAAGACACTTGACTGCAGGGAACAAGACTGGGGTTTCTTGAAGAGGAATCAATTCCCCGGTTCTACCTCTATTTGCTAAGTCCCCACTCCCTGCCTGAGCTTCCTCCATTTGTAAAACGGGTGCATTGCCACACATTTTCAAATTGCTTTGAGGTCCACGGAAATGCTATGTTTCAGAGTGATGATACTTTTTCAGATGCAGGACAGATATCCCAGGAGCCACGCTTGCTTGGAAAAGCCTTATCACTTGACTTCTCATTGCCGTAGCACTGTGGGCCACTGGCTGGGTAGGTCCAGCTAGATCTAGGAGAGACTGCAGAAGCATGGCACACTGGTAGAAAATAACGGGTGTGGGGAGAGACAGAAACGCAGACAGAATACCCCTGCTACTTTCTGAACCTGATGAGAAAGCCTGTTTGTGATTATACAGTCAGGGAGAAAAGCTTGCATGTTTCCTGGTTTCACCAGTCCCCCCTATGCTCCCCCCAAAAGTGGCCTGTCTGTACTAAGTATACTTCTGGTATTTGATATGTCAAGAAGAACAGCTTCAAAGTCACAGGGAGCTTGGCAGGGAAATGAGGAGATCGCTAGAGTGAAGGTAGATAGATGGTTTGAAAGATGATCTTGGGACCCAAACTCAGGAAAGGGGGCATGAAAGATTTATTGCCAATTGCTTTCAAAAAGTTGAATTAAAGCTGGTGTGGGTTTTTTTTCATGGATTCTACCAGCTCAGAGTTGCCTTGCTCATTTTGGTGAGTTATATTTTTGAAAAAAATGCACTATTTTTAAAAGCAACTCCTGTTTCACTTCTGTCTGAAATGCCCACACAGACAGGGAATGATGGTGCAAAGCATCAGTCTGAAAAAAAAAAAAAAAAAAAAAGATCGACAATAAACCTGTTGCCTAATCTCTTCCCAGTACCACAGAGAGCCCCGTAGGTTGCCTTTTTTTTTTTTTTTTCCTCCTGTGAGTCAGAAGATAAAAAAACATCCACCTTTTCCCCCTGTCCCCAGCCATACCCCAACTATGCTGCCTCGTCTCACCTTCCACAACACATGAAAGAAAACTTGCATCAGCACCTGCTCCATTGCCCAGGGTCCCTGCTGGGCTGTGCCTTCACCCCCCCAGCCCAACTCAGGCTCCCCAACTCACTCTCCGACTGCTTCTTGATCTTCAGAGTGACCGTCTCTCCCGCCATCTGCAGCAGGTGAATGGCTTCGCTCAGCGGTTTGCCCTTGAGGCTCACGTTATTAATCGCTAATATCCGGTCACCGATGTGGATGGCTCCGGTTCTGGAGAGAAAAGGCGCTGTTAGAAACTTCAGAGAAGCAATTCGCCTCTGCGAGACAGGCCATTAAGTTGTTGCTTGAAGCAAGAGCGTTTTAACTCTCAGCACTTTCAAATAGGTCTCGGCTTCCCCTTGTTATGCTGTACACCCATGATTTCCTCTTCATCACCACCACCAGGAATCTGGGTGTCCCCTCCATCTTCCACCTGTTCATATACATAGAAATACGCACAGTAACGTATGCACTCCTGGGATCCCAGGCCCCTCAGGAACCGGCTGGGACTGCAGACCATCTTACTGTCAAAACTCTTCAAAGCGAGGGGGTCTACACATTAAAACCACAAGTATTTCCAGTGCGTGACGTCCACATGGAACTGAAGGGCAGGTTCACACTGATGGAAAGAAATTATGAGACAAACCTAGAAACCCATGGAAAAAGAAACAAAACCAAGATGGCCCAGTGCAGACTGTGTGTGCAAACATGAGCTGAACCAGTTGCAGATCAGTTTGTGATATGTTTAAAGCTCGCCCCTATACAGCTACACCACTCTGAGTTTCTCCATCATGACCAATGCTCTAAAAGAGGTTACTGTGGTTTATTGCACAGTCACAGTCCAGCACTAGCGGCTGCTCTCAGCTAAACAAATCCTCAGGCTTCAGCATCAGCCAGGAACAAACTAACAAGTCACAGCAATTCTCTCCTTTCTCCATCCTTCCCCTCTGTGTCTGCCCACAGCCAGGGGCTCACTTCGCCTCTCCCAGTGATCGCAGCAGCTTGGGGAAGAGCAGGCAGGATGGCAGGGATGGGATGTGTCCATCGCCAGAGCCAGCTCCAAGGCAGGAGCTTGTGCTCGCTGCTGGCTGGACAGAGCTCACCACACTCCCACTCCAGCTCCCTAACATCAACAAGGGAGAGCAGCAATCCTCTCCTCCTCCAGCAGTGCCATCGGGTTTTGCTAGCAGGAACCTGTGTGATCAAGGCAGGAGGAGATGCAAATTTGGACTGCAGTATCTTTTTGTCCATGGCCAGGTGCCTCCCTCACGTTACATCTCCAAATTGGACTGCTGATCCTGCAGAAGTGGAATTTGATATACTGTCGCAGGAAAAACAGCTGTTTGCTGTGGCCCAAAATATGAAACTTCTGTAGACGCACTGCTGTGAAATACCTACTGTAAGGACATCAAAGTGGGAAACGTAGCCAAACAGCAGGCAGGGCTGTTCAGTC
>JAVJGJ010000047.1:12982450-12993056 GCA_035590215.1 Microhierax caerulescens
TGCACTTGGGCAGAGCCACGCAGCCCCCACCAGCCACTAGGTGTCTGTCTTGTCCCACCCAAATCAGCCTGAGAAAGCCCTCAGGGAAAATTTGTGCATTCACATAAATTATGTATCAAACCAGAACCGGAGTATTTGTCTTAAAAGTTTCATCTACATAGTCAAAAAAAACCCAACAAACCCAACCAAACCTAACTGCCAGCAGTTTAAATGCAATTCAGTGGTTGAGGTCTCCTGCTGCAGCCCTGAACCCAGCATGCGGATGCGTCTCCTATCCGAGGCACCAGCCTAACTGCCCACCTCTGAAAACATGACCGCTCTGCAGAAACTATGGAAGTCCCTCGGCAGGGAAAAATACAGAAACAATTAAAAAGAAAGGTCACGTTCAGCCAGGTGGTTTTTTTTTTTCGAGAGGAAAAAAGTAAATCAGAGTCCAGTCCTCTCATCTGTCCATCTCCAGGCACCCCTGTGAGGACAAGCAGACAGAAGCCAAGTGGGAACAACAAGGAAAGCTGTTTCTAGCTAATGACCCTTGTGCCTCTCCATCATCACTGACAGTCTTTAATTTACCTCAAACACAAATCAGCCCAAGGATCTGCAAGCTCCATGTCCCTTCTTGCTCAGAGGACACATGCAAGACCAGAACTGAGCACCAGATAAGTTGTAGGGTGCAAAAGGGGCTGCTGGTACTTTCCAGCAAGCACTGGAGAAGAGGTGGCTGCAGCACATGATAGGTACTTACTTGGCACGTGGGCAGGGTCACCATCCCTTCTGCCCCATGCCAACATGGGTTGATGCTGAGTACTCTTGGACAAAACCTTTCTGCAGCCACCTCCATCTACTTGGTGGCACTCAAGGAAGCTGGGCAGGCACTTTAAAATGCAAACAACAGCCCAGAATTGCTCTTGGAGAACCATTACACCTTGACCAGAATTGAACAGTATCATTCAGGCACACGCCCTTCCCCAAGAAGAAGGAAAAAAAAAAGTCCCATGGCTCAGGCTAAAGCCACCTAAAAGGCACCAAAGGAGGGGAAACGGAGAGTAGCATGGGAGAGAGCCACGTCTCAACACCAACCCAACAGCCTGAGCTGCCTCTGTAGGTTTCTGTAAGATCAGACATGTACAAGGAGAAAAATGTTCAAGGTTAAGATAAAACCCAAGTCATCTGAATCTGGAGCCTTTTCAGCTTAGGCAGCCTGTCACTCGCTGTGATAGACGTGTGACAGCTCCTAGAGGACACTCTGCCTTCCCCATCGCCAAGCAAGCAGCCAGAGCTGCAGCGCAGACCTTCACTTGTGCCTCTACGAGAGCAGCCAGTGTGTCCCTGTTATCAGATGCTGGGATCTGGTTCACCCTGTGCCAGTGCTGCTGAAACCTGTCCTGTGCCCCAGTAAAAGCCAGGCACAGATCTGGGTTTAAATTCTTGTCCAAATCTGTCTCACCTTCAGAGCATGGCTAAGGGCACTGTGGCACAGGGAATTTCACAGGGTAGTGATGGCAGGAAAGGCACAATTTAGGGTAATGTTAGGACCATCCCTTTTCCCTTGACAAGGTCAAGCCACTCCTTTCTGTTACTCCCAGTAGAAAACAAATACACTTTTCCTGCAGGCAGCCTTCATCCCAGTGCTCCTCATCCTCCCTACAGGGAGCCAAGGTTATGCAGAGAAATCCCCATGCTGTTCCTCTACACAGGCACTGTTATTTGTTAGTCAGCTGCGGTGAACGTGCAGAACAGCTCCATCACTCTTCTCAAAAGGCTTTTCATTCCTTACTGCCTGCCAGCTCCTGATCAAAATTCAATAGTACTGCAGCACTTGCCTGCACTACGTTTCTCCGTGGAGCAGTCACTGACGTGTACCCAAGTTTGAAGGAGGAGCAGCCACAGCATGGCAAAGGGCACTGAGAGCAGCAAGGGTATGAGACTGTCTTCTGACACCTGACAGCATTTGGGCTTTCTGCCCTTTAACCTCGCTCATGCTGGGCTGCAGGTACAGTGCAGAGCTGCTATGTAGAAAAGCCTTGGTACCCTGTGAAAAGACTGAACCCTACAGTGGCAGGCAGTGATATAAAATCCCCAAAGAAAAGAACCACTAATAATTCAGTCCATCCCTCTTCCTTACTTCTCAGGAGACACTGATGTTCTGATTTCTGTACCAAGCAATGGAAATGTGCAGCAGCGTGCATGCTGAGAGCGCCAGGGACCCAATGCAGGAAGAGGCACTGAGCTGTTTTACAGTCCAGCCAAGAAGTGTGGCCTTGAAACAGAAAGACCAAAAGGCCAGATCTGCAGTCAAACCTCCTCCCCAAGGTCCAGCACTTTACACCTATTCGTTCAAGGGGGTTTTGCTGCTGTTCTGCCTGCCAGGCAGCACAGGGTAAAGCAACCCTATGAGAAGCATGAGTCAGGGCTGCTGAAATGATCTATTTACAAGTCACAGTTACCGTACAGACAGATTAATTAAAATACAGTGTATGACTCAGTTCTACCTTGTATTCTCAGCAATGTCCTGATCCCTTTAAATCCCACGCAGGCCCATATATTCAGACACAAGCACACACAGAGTCAACCTCCCTGGTTGCTGAAGGTAAATCTGCACCTACGTTTATGCAGCACAAACATCTCCTGCTTGAGGCACACCAGCCCTGCACCGAGATACCTCCACATGCAACAGACAAAGCAACCAGCAAGGACGGGTCAGAAGACCCCTGAGATCTGTGGTTTCAGCAGGACATGTTGCTGTCATGGCCATGAGCCATAATTTAGCAATAGGTGAGGTCCCGGACAGGAGGCTACAGTGGATTAGTGGTCAGGCTGGGCACTGTCCCCATGCAAGATGTGCATGGGAAACCACCAACCAGGCAGCACCTCTGTGGAAGAGGAGCCGACAAACACATGTCCCTGGCCGCTGCATTCAACTGACTCACAGGATCTGACCTTTCCAGCAGTGCCCTGCTTTGAGCCTCTCTCGCCGCCCTAACAGCACGGTGCACGGTCCCACCACCTGCTTCACAGCGCTTGGTACCTTCATAGCACCTTTCCTTTTTAGCAGGACTGAAACACCTAAGAAGAGTTTATGACAGCGGAGGAAACTTGGCAAAGTTCAAGAGCCCTTCCCACATCAACTCAACCCTTCTGCCCCCAAACCTCACCTTTCTGCCAGCCCTCGTTTAGTCAAGCCTGAAATGACGATAGGATCAAAAGGCTCCTCTGTCCCAGAGATGGTTATTCCCAAGGGGCCACCATATCGTTTCAGTTCCACTGTGTAGATAATAGCACCGGTTGTCTCCTGCTCATCTGAAACAGAAAACAGGAATGCTGATTTTTTTAATTAGCCATATAAAAGAGGTCATAGGAAAGACTTGAAGCATTTAGAAGCAAAAGCCTGAGGTCTTCAGCCATGCTCATACCAAAGAGTATTTTAACCTTCCAGACTCCATTTAAGGGCAGAATAACAAAAATAGAATATAATCAATTGGAAAGTGGTAACTGGACAGGCAGCGGCCCTTATCTTTGATAGTTTGCACTACCTATTGGGAAATGTCATTACAGTGGACAGGCACCAGTTTGCATCAGGATTTCAGTACCAGAATTATCTTCATCCTTCCTAATCTTCAATTTGACCAGGTCTTCACACTGCCTTAAAATCTGCACAGCATCCTCCATTGAGCAATTGTCGAGTCGGATGTTATCAATGGCTAACAGCTTGTCTCCCGGTTCCAAGGTGCCAGTTCTATGTGGAAAGAAAAAGAAAACTAAAAGTACATTTGTATTTGCCTTTCAGATCCCACGACACATTCAGTCCTGCAGTGGCAATGACAATATTAACTTTTTGCTGTCCTTAATCTTTTCTGGGAAACAACCATGAATGGAGTCTGGCACAATTGCAACTTAAAGGCAGGAAGTTTGTGTAGAGTGTACGTCAACACAGAACAAGGCAGAAGGATTAGATATACAGCCTGGGTAACCTACAGCACTGAAAAATACCCCAAGTTTAACTGACAGATAGTCTACCTTTTATGGAAACTCCTGTATGAGCACTCCTAGAAATGAGCCCCCCGGCAGCACTAGCCTGGCTATGAGGTGTTGAGATCAGAGGTGCAGTCAATAAATGCTGAGTTATTTGCACAGTTCTCCACTGGTGCCCACAATTCACTCACTCTGAGTAGGAGCTGAGACATGGCAAACTACCTGATGATCCATGGCCCTTTACGGGCTATATGAAGCCCTTTACCACATGCTCTTAAATGCTAAACATCCATCTCCCATAGGAGCAGCAGACATCTGAATCAGTGCCCTGGCCACCTTCTCCATTAGCTCAACTCTACATGCTGCAGTCCACACAGTTTTTATTGCAAACCCTTCTGTGGTCTAAGACACACCTCTAGGGTTGAGACCTCATCGGATGCTGGCAAAATCCTGACCTGACTGCTACTGCTTGGGCTTCGTTTTAACTCTCGTTACCAGGCCAGACATTTTGCAGTGGGTTTGGCAGCTGGGAAATTCTGCACTCACCTATGTGCTACGCTCCCCTTCTTGATGTCAGAGATGATCAAAGGCTCCCCAGGCTTTCTGCTTGCAGCTGCAAAAGACACACATGGGTATAAAGCTTGGTATTGAGTCTGCTGTCTAGGATGGGGATGGTTAATGGGGAGCAGGACTCTTAAGGGAAGGGAATTTATACTCCTTTGGCAAAACGATGCTTTGCACTTGAACTCTGGAAGGCGCATCAGGAAAAAAAAAAAAAAGAAGCAGCAAATCCCTGCCAAAGTTTGTGGGTTGCCCTTTGCCCAAGTTAGCTAGCTGCTTCCTTCAGATTCCTCCTGAAGGGGAGGACATGTGGTGTCCAGCAGGAAAAGGTGGGATTGCCCAGTCCCAGCACTGTTAAAGACCCACTCACCCACATCTCTTGGCACAAGACAGCGAGTCAATGGCTGTGGCAACAGTCAGGCATTAGCACCGCTACCTAGGGACTATCTAGAGCTCAGTGTGGTGGTTAATAAAAATATTTCTGTGTTCTTGAAGTGTGCTGGGAAGTTTTCCAGGTAGAAAACAACCCAGGAAAAATCAGATAAAACATTGTTTTCCAGCTGGTTCAGCTTCCCAGGCCACTTCACCACACAACCAGATAAATCAGGGCTGGTCTCCACGCTGGAGCTGGAAGGGGTGGTTTCCAACTTCTCTCTCCTGCCCAACCCTGATAACTTTTTCAGCCCACAAGAGATGTGAGTACACATCTATAAAAGCATTTGTATTTTTAAATTTGTCTGCAAGACTGCTGCTCTCTTGAGAAATCTGAGAGAATTATGACTGAAAAGCCTCCTGACCTCTCTGCCATCCACACACCAAACATATGCCAAGAGCATCCTTTTCACACCGCATTGCTCTCTGCTGCCTTGATTGTCTCATTTAAAGCTGATGGAACTGCTCAGCAAAAACTGCGTGGGAAGGAAGAAACTCACAGCATCTGAACATATCCAGTGCAGGTCAGAGATCAAAATGTCTGTAAGGTATGTGGCATCAACCACAAATAGATCCACCTGCCTGAACAACAGTCAGAAAGCACCCCAGAAAGTCAGACATAAAGAAATAGGTGCTTCCTCTTACCAACCCCTCTGCTCTAGATTTTTCTGTTGTTTGCATTCATTTCTGAGATTTAAAAACATATGTGCTAACCCATCACCTTCAAGGATACCCTCTCCCAGATATAACTGAACCTTCTGTACTGAACAGAGCAAAAAGACAGCCAATCTCAGCCAGGGCAGGGCTGAGTATGGAAGTTCGGTCAGGCAGTGAGTGCAGAGTGTGACTGATTTTGTAACAATCACAGCAATGCAACTGCTGAACGATACAGAGCCTGGAAGAATCATTGAGCCAGATTGTTTAGTTTGGACAAAAGGAGGCGCAGGGGAGACCTTATCGCTCTCTACAACTGCCTGAAAGGAGGCTGGGGTGAGGTGGGGTCGGTCTCTTCTCCCAAGTGACAAGCGACAGGACAAGAGGAAACAGCCTCAAGTTGCACGAGGGGAGGTTTAAATTGGCTATTAGGAAAAATTTCTCCACCAAAAGGGCCGTCAAGCACTGGCACAGGCTGCCCAGGGAGGTGGTGGAGTCATCATCCCCGGAAGTCTTTAAAAGACACGTAGATGTGGCACTTAGTGACATGGTTAGCGGTGGACTTGACAGTGCTAGGGCGACAGTTGGACTTGATCTTAAAGGTCTTTTCCAACCTAAATGACTCTCTAATTTGCCCCCTAGCTTAACTAGAGCACGGTGCCAGGGAATTTTGGTCTGGACACTCACATTCAGATTGCAGCTGCAGGTCAAAGAGAAGTGGACGGGTTGTGGAGATTCACCAAGGGTTTGTGCCTGTATTCAACCTGCCCACAGCACGGAGCAGCCAGCAGACAGAGTGACACACGCCAGGCAGAGCTGAGCACTGGGAGGGAAGATGGGGTGCAGCAGCTAAAATCTACGCAGAAATCCCCGCTCTGATTGAGCAGGCCACACATCACTGACAGGTACAGTCAGTGTACAGCACAGGGTACGGAGACATAGCACCCCATTATTACTATTTCTGTTGTCTTTTTCAATACAGGAGATGTATTTACTGCTGAGAGAGGTGTAGAAAGCAGTGGTCGGAGTGGCAGTGATGGGAGACCCTGTTAGCACACCCTGAGCCCTGGGTCGGGCTGGCATCGCTGCATATTTAATCACACCCTAGCCTGGTTCTGTCAAAACGATCCAGGTTAGCAAAAATGCTTTTCACTGCAAGGTTTGTTTACTAGTTTTAAAGCAGAAGCAGCATGACAGAAAGGGGTTAGGGAGGATCTCCACAGCCCTGGTGGTGGGTTGGGGATGGCCATCTCTAAACCTGACCCAGCCACAGCTGGAATGTGTCCAGAGACTGTGAACACTCAAAAGAGCAAGGGGGGTGGGGGAAGAGGAAAAAACCCCACAAACGAGCAAATATAGACAACAGTATGCCTCAAGCTCTGCAGAAATGGTGTTATCTCAGTGTCTGCCTTAGAAGCCCTGAGATACATGGGGGGATCCTGTCCACAGTCAGGCTCCAAGCAGAGAGCAAGACCTCGTCCTTCTGCAGCTCCACAGCTGGTGTCAGCACAACTGCCCACATCAGAAGCGAGGGTGACAAACTAAGTGCTTCATCCATTAGGAAACAAAGCATGTTTTAAGGAAAAATCATTCTGGATCTGTGGGGTTTTTGGAAGTTGTGCTTTCCAAACAGATTTTCTTGAGACTTTAGTTAAATGGAAGAGCCACACAGAACTGCACAGAACTGTCCCTACCACCACAGTACCCAAATTTTAATACATGGCAGCTCTCTGTTTTAAAAGAACAGTATAAAATGGAAAGGCTTTATAAAACCATCATCATTAGTCAGCATCTACAAATGCTTAGGGAGACTTAGTGAATAATTATTCCCTCTCAAGAGGTATAAGATACAAAATTAATATAATGAAATCTCAAAGCACAGAACAGTCACTTGCTGTTCGTTTAGTAACCAGTAGTTACTAACTTGGTCAATTCACCTTTGGTACCCCAAAGCCCTTTCTGGAGCCCCAGCAGAGCGCCCAGCTGGGCTTTCCGCCCATCAGCTGGGACCAGGCTGCTCCTGAGTGCCCCAGCTACCCACATCTTTAACCGTCCTGGGCTACTCACGCAGAGTGACAACATGTTTCTGTGTACCAGCTGCCTGCCTACAGGTGAGAGCACCACTTTCACTGAAGTAGTGGCTCAGTCTAGGTCAGAGGCATTAGCTACGTAGATCTCTGGTGAGATTTTGGATAAACCATTTCTAATTTGTCTGCACTTAAAAAAGCCCTTAAATTACATTATTATTTTATTAGGGCTGTGGTCTTTGGAGTTAAGATACTTGCACAGATGAGCACAGCCTCTCTGTCATTCATTTCTGCTGTCGATGTGGTTATTCCTCCTCAAAGGACATTGCCTTGGTAACTCTGCTGTAGGAAGACACGGTTCGGATGCCCAGCCTTGCCTCTGGGTCTTGCTTTCCTGTTTGTAAAATGGAGATGGCAGCAAAAGGAGTTAAGGGAAGAGATGGATCATGCGACAGAGGCAGAAGCTGGTGTGCAGAAACCCATGCTCTCTTGGCAGGTGCTCTGCTTGTGGCCTCCCTCTGCCAGGGCAAACCACTTCAGGTGGAAGTAGGCTCTTTTTCAGATACATTTGTATTTTTGGTGGGTTTACCAGTACAAAAAAGTTTAAATCTGCTCCAGTGGTCCACAGAAAGCTCCATAAATCAATAGCTGGTCAAGGTAGAAACGTGGGGTGGGAGAGAAGCTCAAAATGAAAACACTGCTTGGCAGTGGTGACAGGGCAGTGATAAAAAGGTGAATTGATCAATACCGTTATTTACTTTTTATAAATTGCTTTCAGTCTCTCACCACCTCTGCTGGGATTCTGGCTTGCTCGGTGTTTACTCTGTGATGGATGACGAGGCTAGAAACACATGTCCGGTTTGTGTTTTCAATAGAATGCATAATGACCTGTATTGGTAAATTATTCCCCTCCAAGGAGCACGAGCAAATATCTCACACACATCCACCCATTCTAAATGCCCTTTGTTATTGACCAAGCCAAAGCAGCACTCTGCCAACATGTAATTAAAGAAATTGTAATAATGCCATAAGAATACATTTAAGAAAGCAAGCATTTATAAACGGGAAAGAATAAACAAAATCAGAAACCCAATAATCTCAGGATAGCTAAGGAATGAGGAGAGAAATAAAAGCAAATCAGAATCGATTGCAAAAAGCAGCAGTGAAAATTAAATCCCCAGTACCCAACTTTTCCCTCTATCGTTCATTAGTTTTAGCAGCAGGTGCATGAATTATCAGTGCCCCCAGCAGCATATTTGCCCCACTGCAGATCTATTGCCTTTCAAAATCTGGTAGCACAACCAGGGCAGAATATCCCACTTGGGTAACAGCACCAGAGTGAATCAGCTGCAAATCTCAGCTGAATCTGCAATGCTAGCGAGGGGGCAGGACGCGCGGCTGCCAGGCACACTGCCACTTGAAGGCACACTGCTGGGCCGGTGGCATGGCCCAGGTTAATCCAGTGCCAGCAAAGCTAGATTGGCTTGGCTCACAGATCCATCTTCTCGCTAGGACAGTGACTACACTACTTAAGTGACTTAATCAAAGTTCTCTATCTACCCATATTCCAGTTTTATCACCCAGAAGCAGATATACTACCTACTCCTTATCTGCAGTACTTCATGCCAAGGACACAGGTATTGATTTGTTAAGATATATAAAGGTAATTTGATAAACATGCTATAAAAAGCATTAATGCATATCTAAAGTGAATGGTGATTTCAATATCTGTTTAAACAGCAACAACACCACTTATGCCCTGCAGCAAATTTCACAACTAGCCCTTGGAGAAGGTATTTGAGACAGACAAAAAAAACAACCAAAAAAATACGAACAAACAAAAAGCACACCACAAAAAGCAATCTTTTGTATAATCAACTATCATTTTCCAGAGGCTAAAACCAAATCCATATCTTATTTTAAGATGTCAGGTATTGAACCTACAAGAATACACAACTATTAGCTTCTCGCTGTTGGAGATTTTAATTTGTAAGAGATTTACAGAAAACCTACAAAGGCATAATGTATCATTAGAACGGAATACAGCCAGCAAGATCAGAGCACTTAAGGCATGTGTTCTGCTAATGGAGATGAGTTGTTCGGGCTAACAAGAGCCAAATCTTCACATCCATATGTCAAAAAAATCTCAGTTTGCACATCTTTGCATCCCCACCATTCCGAGCACCCCAGAGGTCCCTGCGGACAAGTGAGCTTCACAGCCCACACAGCTCCGTGAGCCACGCAGCACAGGAGTGCACGCTTGGCTCTTCAATCGGAGCAGCTGTTCTACAAACAAATGCAGCCCTCTCCCTGGGACAGAAACTGAGGCACTGGAGCATGGAGAAAATGAGAGCAATTTTGCTGGCTTCTTGTCCCTTCACCCCTGGACAAAGCCTATGGAAGCAGTGCAGCCAAGGCAGCTTCGGTGTTTTGCTTTGCTAATTTTCATTTAGCAAATGCAGGAGACTGAAATGAGGCTTGAGGGCATTGAGGTGCCACAGAAATACAAAGCAGAGTCAGTGAGAGACTCACCCCTTGGGTTTCCTATTCAGCCTTCAGGGAACAGAAGTGGAAATAATGCTATATGCATATATTGGCATCATGTGTCTCAATTTGCTGCATCCCTTTGCCATGCTGTGTTTGAGCAGGAGGAAGAAACGTTCTGCATGCACAGACCACAACCAGGGGCTTGCCCAGCACAAGCCTTCTCTTTCTGGAAAACCTTTAGACCTTGGAGAAGATGAAATACCCTCAGCAAACATCTGCCCCTCACCAGGAGCAAGCACAGACCCCCTCTATATGTTCATCCCAGGACCAGCAGTGCCTGCCCTCCTCATACAAAAACCTCCTGGGATTTCAGCTGTTTTATGAGGCTTTCCAGCAGATTTATGTTTCCTCCTGCAGTCAGCTCCATTACACGATTTCTTCCAACACATCCATCAAGAATCTTGCTGTGGGGGGGG
>JAVJGJ010000047.1:12993156-13035109 GCA_035590215.1 Microhierax caerulescens
CTCCACTGCATCTCCCCCTCCCACGCCTGTGTCAGCCCAGCAGTGTGGCAGGTGGGCAGAGAGGGGGTCCTGCCCCACGGCTCTCCACGGAGGCCCCACAGCTCCACCTGAGGGCCACAGCACGACCTCGTGTTCACAATTCATCTTCCGCGGTCAGAAACAGCCCTATTTTGTCAACCCTCAGGACATGCTGCAATGCACATTTGTTTTCCCAAACTGAGAAAAACTGGGAGAACTCTGGCAGGAGATCACAAAGACTGGAAATTTCTTTTCATCTGCTAGGTTATGATTTATGTTAATGATTGGGCAAAGGAAGGAGGGGGACTCGAGCGCAGGCTGTCTGCATGGCAAGGAAATCTCTCCAGGCAGTGGGAAGGAGCACTCGGCACGAGGCGCAGGCACCGCTGCCTGCCTCGAAAATAAAGAAGCTGCGAGAAAAGGCAGGTGGGTGCACGGCAGATCCATTGGACTAAATCCTTTCTCTGCAGAGAGTGCAGGAGAAGCAATTGTTGCTACTCCTTGTAAACCGCAGCTGGAACCGTGCTGGAGGCTGCAGAGGGAAATCCAGTCCCTGCAGAAATCCCCTGTGCAAAATGTTTCTTCCAGTTTTGCTCGGGAGACTGGGATTTGGCTTCAAGACACAGGGAAAAGTAAAAGTTCAAATGCAGTGACAGTTGCATGCGATAGGAAAGCTCTTCTTTTCCTCTGCCTTGGAGTGAATTTCTTTCTGAAAATGCTACTTATTTCATTACCCACTGAGCTCAAATCCTTTAGCTCTGCAAATTTTAAGCTTGAGACACAAACAAGAATTGCACAGCCTTACATACATGTACTTTTCCATGCCCGCAGAGCTTATCCATGTCACTTCAGCTGCAGCTTCTTTTCTAATTCATTGACATCTAGAAGGTGATGGAGGAAGAGGGACAGGAGAAAGACCCAAACTCTGAAACACTTAAGCTTAAATCTTCCATGGATCCACAGCATCATTCCCAGTTTAGCAGCCGATGACTAGCATCTCAGCTATGCATGCTAGCATGGATTCAGCGGTGAGGTGGGGGGGGTCTTCACCTTCTCTAAGATCGGTGGGTATCCTTCAGGGTACCTGAGCTGGTGTAGGGTGAGCCTGAGCCTGTGCTCAAGCCCTGACTTAGTGCTTTTGTGCACAAAAAGAGGCGCAAACACACATATCTGGGCTGAGCTTCAGCTGACCTCTGCTTCCACAGGAAAGACCATACGGTGGGGCACACCTGGGTTTTGCTGGTGTGACTGGGAGGTGTACGGGAGGAGGAGAGCCAAGACAACAGTCAGAATCAGGAGTTGGGGGTCTTTCTAAGCACTCCATAGAACCCTGGGGTGAGGTTCCACAGACAACAGCATCACACAAGTGACAGATCTCTCGCTGAGGAACCACCCTTGAAGACCTTAAGCCAACCAAGGGAAAACGTTGCTTACGAGGCACTTTGGTGCACTGCATGCAAGTTAGATCTGGGCCACTCTACCTTCAACTTCAGTCTGCCTGCTCACAAAGCTCCCTGGTTTGGTACCTCGCCATGCAAACCAAGCCTCTACATCACCCGTGCAGAGGATTTGACTCTGCTTAGGCTGACAGTGCCACTCAGTCCCGGTTCCCTGTTCATGATCCTCAAACCTCGCATGAAGACCTGCTTCACCGGGACCTATCAAGCACGGATAGAAGACTGAGGACATTATCTCAGCTTCTACCCCTCCATTTCCCCACGAGATGCCTGAGGAGCACCAGTTTCTACGTGGCTGTGCATGCTGTGTGCCTGCCAGCCCCCTTTCACCAGCTGCAGCTCTGTATCAGCGTGGGATGTCACTGAGGGATGCCTGGATGCCATAAACCCAAGGAAAAGCGTGTAGAAGCTCTGTAGGGACTGAATGGCTGCTAAAAATTGACCTATTAATGGCTGGTGCTACCCACCACAGCCTCATCTCAGCAAAAGATATAGCAGAGGTGATCTTCAAAACCTACGGCTTTGCTTTAGCAAGAAGGTCCCTTTCTACAGCTACTGTGAAAACACGAGAATCAAAACTAACATCCAAGAATCTTAAGGACTTTCTGCACATTAATTAACGCCACAGCACCCAGAGTGAGACAGGGAAGTGTAGTTAAACCAATTAAGTCGCAGACAAAGGGGAGGAACTGGGGGTTAAGTGCCTTGCAGATGGAGGACTGGAACCCAGGCTTTCTGGCTCGCAGTCTTGGTTCGACTTCCCGGGAGTACTGGAAGTGCAGCTTTCCCCGTAGAGCTGTCGCTCTATGAAATCAGCTTGGCAGCATGTGACAAACATAATCCTTTTCCCATATGTTTTATTTTCTATAAATAGAAAGACATCTCATTAGCATTCTGTAACTTCGGGAGATAAGGAGAATGCACAAACAGACAAACAAATATCTGAACTATTTCCACAGAATTGCCAGAAATTCCAGGCAGCCCAGGAGGCCAGCACTGGATTCAGCCTTCCTCTTTCCAATGTGACATCACCTGCAGTGCCAGTGACTGAGAAAATAGTTCTCCGAAGAGCCAGGAGAGGACGAGCCCCTTACAGCCAGCGTGCCACCAAGAGAGAAACAGACCACGTGCCACCAAGCAGTATTTGGGCTGGGTCCTATCACAGAAACTGCGTAATCCCAATCCTAATCTTTGGCAAACCACAGCCACAGGGCAGATGAAATGTTTTCCATGTTTGGGACGTTCGTGCCCCACGTCATGAAAGCTGTAACCCTCCCTGGGCTCCCGGGGAACGACAATGGCTTTTTTACCAGCGGTAAAATACCCCAGCATTACAGGGGGTCGCGTGGCCAATGTTTGTAGGATACAGCACTGCTGGGACGGCGCTGGAGAGTTTACAGCCTGGCAAAATGCAAAATGATGCGGACTGTCCTTGACATGAAACATGTAATATGCAAACCCTCCGTTTAGTCCCAATTAAACTAATCTTTCCTACCATCAGACTAGGGGAAAAAACTGAGTCCATTTTGTGTTTGATAATTAGCTGAAGGTTTCTTAAACAATAAAACATGCAAGAACTGCCACACTAAATTAGGTGCAGAATCATATTCTCCAGGACTTTGCTACTACAGTAGCTAGTAGTAACAAACACCGTGAAGGAACACGAGCAGAAACCTGTGTAATAAATAGGAAGGACTAGAAAGCAGCAGTGTAGTTTTATCCAGAAATTTAAATTTTCAGAAACAGATTATTTTTTTTTCAGTATATAATATATATATATAAATAAAACTTATGAAAGAACTCAAGGATAAACCAAAGGAGCAAAAATTTCCTCATGAAACGGTCACCTTAGGTGGGAGACATTACCTGGGGTGAATGAATTGGGCACTTCACCATTGTGGATGGAGATCAGTCAGTATCTTCCCTCCTTCAGCTGAAAACTCTTCCCTAAAATGTTTGCAAAAATACTTTAGATGTGACAAAAGAACTTTCCCCTCCCCACTTATTTTTAAAAAATTTCGAACTGTTATAGAATACTTTAAGTCCAGTTCCTTCTTTGTCTGATTAACATCTCAATTTGTTGTGTTTTAATATCATTGAACACCTCTTTTTTTAATATTATACAAGTTAGTAAGAGGATGACTGAACCTGCATTCCCTATACAAAATACCGATTTTAACTCATCTGCTTTTTGTACCTCTCTCTAAAAGAAACCTTCTCATTCGGCATCACTCGGAAGGCTCACCACGACTGCCTGCTGCCGATTCCAGTCCCTAACCCACTCCCACACCTCCGCAGCCCCTGCCCTCTGCTCTGCCCAGGGATGGCTTAGCCCAGGGGTCCTCAACCTACGGCCCACGGGCTGGGTACGGCCCCCCAGGGCCCTCAATCCACCCCCCCCGGTATTTACAGACACCCCCCCGGGGGTTGGGGGGAACCCAAGCAGCCGCAGATGATGCCTGCCACGGAATCCGCGTGCCGGCCCCCTGGTTACAAAGTTTGAGGACCCCTGCCCTAGACCTTCGACCAGCAAGGACAACGTGTTTGAAAGACAATTTGGGGTGCAGACATGCAGTGACACGGTTCCTTCCCATAGGAATTTCTAGGCATTTAAAGGATTCTCAAGAGCACAAGGTCCCACAAAACCCAGAACCCACCTTATTTCCATTCTAATGCATCAATGACTCATTCGATCAGTAATTAAAAATAACAGGCTGGGGACAGGGGATAAATATACCCTGGCTCTTTTTTAAATAAGAGCCCTACCAAAATCACAGGGAAAGAAAAAATTTCTAGCACGCTGTCATACCAAAATTATACGAGTGCCTAACTCCAGGAGGATAATTACAGTATAACACAACTTGAAATGTTTTTCATGTGTCTGTCAGGATCTTTCTCCCAAAGCAATTTTTTTGCCACAGGCCAACAAACGGCTTTGAAAAACAAGCATTTTTTCTTCAAAGAGGATATCCACGATTACCGTATGATCTTAGGAACAACTGTAGAAGCTCTTGGATAAGATTTATCTTTGTCACTTGCCACAAGTGTACAGCACTGGGCTCTGAAGCCACCCCAGTCCTCACCTGGAGCTCCAGCGCTCACTGCCCATGCTAAACCCAGCTCCAGGAGCAGCTTTTCAGATGGGTGCTGATGCCAGGGTGGGATTTTGGGCTGCAGCATCCCCCACCCTGGTCCATGGGCCCCCAGGGGCTCAGCCCCTGCTTGGATGTCAGGTCTCAGCTGCTCAGGTCTGAGGAGTCTATTTTATACTGCACAATGTGGCACCTATATTTACATATGGTTTACTTTCCTCTGTCTAAAGCTGTGGTTAATTTGAACGGTGAATCACAGCATCTTAGAAGACAGAAAAAAAAAGTAGGAAAGTACGTAGGAGGGTAGGAAGGTATGAACTGAGGTGCACCTCACATGAATTGCACATCTTAATATGTCACAATATTCTCCATAGGAGCCAAAACAAAATTGTGCTTAGAGCACCAGCAAAGTACTTTCCAGAAATGATAAGATAATTAGTATAAAGAACATGTCTTGAAATTAAGTCTTAAAATTAAGCCATTGACTATCTTTATAGAGGTGCACAATTATTTTTATTTATTGTTTCCACAATGGAAGATTCCCCAATTAACTAAGGTCCCCAAAATTCAGCTCTGAAAACAGAAACTTTTTGATACTTGAAATGAGTTTTCTGAGGTACAGTCTTTACTTTGGCTAGTAAATAAATCAGAGTCAATATTTTTAAATTATTTTTAAAATGAAATAAACCATGAAACTTTCACAGTTTATTCTTAACCAACTGTACAGCTAGTGAAAAACCTTCCGTCAGTTTTCCATTTTTTTTGTTTGTTACATTTTTGGAGAAAATCAGGTTTTACCTCTTCATTTAACGTTGTCCTTCCCCCTGTCTTTTGTTTGATGGAGCTCAATGCACCAGCAGCCTTTGAGAGTAGATCATAACCGAGAGGGTTCGTCGTACAAAATTACGGACTCCAGTGTATATGATGTGTTTGACTCATGTCTCAGCTTGCCCAAGAGAAGCCTATTAAACAGCATCTCCGGCAGCAGCTCTGCCCCAGGGAGACACTTGTCACTCCCTGGAGGACCACTGGGAGCCCGTGGAGGCTGTAACCCTGTGCCACCTCCAACTGCTGAGCTGGCTCTGAAGGAAAACGGCCCCCGAGTACAAGGTACCCAAAATGCTGAGCAGGCAGAAAGATCAGAGATGGATACTGGAGCATGTGACGAGGAGATCGGACGAATTATCATCAAGGGACTTTACTCCGTATGCCCTTTCCAGAGTGTTGGTGGGATATACTCGGATAAATTTTGGATACTCAGGTTAGGAGGCAGTGTTTTCTAGGACATTCCTTGGCGTCTGATACAACCAATACCACGTCTAATACTTGCCCAGCTTAAAGGGATCTTGTAGTTAAGAGCCACGTGCTAAACTCATTGTTCAAAAAACCTCACATGCTAAATTCATTGTTTTCCTGTAACATCATCCCGGAATAAAGCAGAAGATCATGCACAGCCCCTGCGGAACCTTGGGAAAACACACGTAAACGACGGGTGGGAGTTCGGGTGATCTTGGAGGTCACAGCTTGGGAGGACCCAGGCGTGCCTCTGAGACCTGAACCTAGAAATGGCACCTAAATTGTAGCCAGACACAGAGGAGTCAGCGGGATCACCTGTGGATCAAACTGCGTATTGAAATGGTGATTAAACGCTCTTACGACAAGAGCAGCCCAGGGGTGAATCCGCAGCGTGGCCGGGCTCGGCGCAAGCACACGCCACGGCGGTCCCTGCCCTGAGGAACACGCGGTGGGAGAGGCATCGCCTGCGCGGCACGCAGGGCTCAGGCGAAACGCAGCACTTCAAAGGGAGGTTTGACTTTGATAGAGAGTGAGTAGGGGCTGCTGAAGAGGGACCCATGCTGCAGAACAACCAAGCATGTGCTTCACATTTCAGAAATTATATGCAGAAAAAGACTTCACAGATGAAAAAATAAAGGGCGGCGGGGAAAAAAAAACAAAAAAAAAAAAAAAAAAGCAGCATACAAAAGTCCTGGGCATCAAGTCTCTTAAGGTAGTGTTTCCGAGCCCCATACATGCTATCACATTGTAGCCTGCGAACTGCAGCATTTGCATTTAAATAAAAAATATATTATTTTTATCTCATTTGGACTTTGGATAGCTATATCATTTGGATAGCAACACCTATCCTGAGATGCGAAAGAATGCAAATAAAACATGCAACATGATCCTTATCAAATAAGAATTACATTAATTTGTCCTTTGGATAATAATCTTTAACCACTGCAAAATACACTTTACTGGCTTTCTTGCTCTCCCCCCCCCCCCCGTTTATGTAGCCCATCTCCCAATTAGCTCTGAGAGCCACAGCACAGCAAGAACTTGATCACTTTTACTTCTGTAGTGCTCCTCTGATGAGGTCGTAACACTTTCTGCCCACCTAAGAAGGCTGTGGCAAACCCTCCTAGACAGAGGAATTAACTACAGATGAGCCTGCTGAAGCCAAGAGGTAAAACTCAATGAGAGCAACTCATCTTTCACCCACAGTGTAGCTGGACCACAAGGTTTATGAACAAATCCACTTCTGTGCCCACAATCGTGCAGGCAGTCTTCTACTGACCCATCCAGCTTGTCATCTATTTAACCTGTCCCAGTTTTACAGAGTAGGGAACACGAGGCCAGAAAACCAAGTCCACTACTTTGAAACAGTAGTTACGTGCTTTTCCACATCAAGAGGAAAGCTGTAAAAGCTGTTTCTAGCTCTATACAAGCATTCAAATCAGCAGAAATGGGAGGAACTGAGCAAAACAGTTATTTTTACCTTTTCCCTTGCTGCTTGCATCACATTCCCGCATGCACATCATGTCTCTGCAGGAGGTAGTTACCATAAGGCTGCTTGCTTTGGTTTTAGTGTTTGAAACTGGTATATTTATCTGCCTGGTCAGAGTCAGAGTGACAAAAATCATGATCTAATTTGCTAAGGGTTATGTGGACATTGGCTTATACAAACGAATATAGGAAAACAGAATTAGGATTCAACTAGCATCTTATCCTTGCCACCACATTTTCTGGATGGCTGTCTTTTGCTCCATTTGTAAATATAATTTTGGCTTTGACTCAGCAAAGGACTGAAATACATCTTACGTTTATGCATATGCATTACTTAACGTCCTGCAAACATGTTCAACAATCAAAACGACTGAATTATTATATTGTTAAAAAACTGCTTTGTAGTTGGATAATGGGTATCTAACTATTTAAAACTCAGAGGTCAGTTTCTTTTTATTTAGTGGTGATCTCAAAAAAGTGTGTGAAATCAATTTTTTAAACAAATCTCAAATGAAAACATTTTCAACATAAAAATACGTTTGAAGTGTAAATGCACATCTGAAGCAGATCCCATTTAACTGAGACTCCTCAAATAAAAACTAATACTCTTGGCCAGCAACTCCCAGGTTCATTTTGCTCTCCAGCCCCAGACACAAACTAAGCTTTGAAGCCTAAATGGGGTGAACCCCCGGCCATGCTCAAGCCAGAAGATTTTTGCTGCCAGATCCACTGTCCTAGCTTGCTACCTGTGAGTGCAACGCCAGCGCCGTGGGCAGGCTGGGAACCCAGCACAGGCTGGGCTGCTGCACCGGACCCTGCTCACCCGCCAGTGAAATGTCGTTACAGGTACCCCGCTGCTTTCGGAAAGCACTTTGATGTCTTCAGGCAGTAATTGCTAGCAAGCCAAATGTTAAATACTGTGCTGTCATTTCTCAGGATTAACCTTGTGGCACAAATAGGGGAAGCTGGGAAGAGGGAGAAGAAATAACAGAGGGTGCAAAGCTATCATCCTGTCGATGCTCAAGTCACCCCTGAGAATCACCCCGCCTAGACCAGAACACCTCCAATTAACTCACTAACTAATGCTGTAAATGCCAAGAGGTAATTGCAAATAGCTTATCTATTTTAATGAAACCTAGTTTTAAAGTGTCCCTAGCAACTCCATTCCTCAGACACAGCTGGGTCCGCACTCCTGAGGGCTTAGACGCAAGATCCCATTACTGCAGCCTCACAAGCTGCTTTGTTTCAGCTGAGAGGTGATGGCAGCCTCTGGGCATGGCAAATCTGAGATGATTCAACTCAGTTTACCCAGCAGTGAAAGAGGGATGAGTGACGTGACACATGCTTCCATTTGCCATAGAGGAAAAATTCACTGACGCAAGGCGTAACAACACCCCAAGTTAGCCAGAAATTTGGGATGGATCTGCCTGTATCATCCCCTTACAGCATCTTCTCCAACAAGGCCAAAAGGTCTTTAAATGAAAAATACACTTCAGAAGAGAAACAAAGATAATTAATCAAGAGTGAGAGAGAAAAGAAAGAAGAAGGTTTATGTCTTGTTCTCTCAGTGCCCACCAAGTCCTGACACATGGATCTCCTCCTCCATGGCTGTGGTTAGTCAACACAATGACTCCCAGCAAAGTCTGCCCAGCATCCTCCTGTCCTTCAAGTGCCTCCCCACCACCACCCCTAAGGCCTGCCACCCTCTTCATCTTCCTCTTTCTTTTGGCAGTTTCCCCTCTCCACCCTTCAAGCTGTGAGCTCACCTGACACTTGCTCTCCTCCTTCCATCTCTCCCTGCAAAGGTCCCACCAGACCCAGGCAATTTTTTTTAAAAAAGAACATAAATGAAACTGTCAGCAAGGAAATAAAAATAATATTAATATAATAGTGTATAATTATATATGTATAATATAATATTATAAAATTCTATAATATTAGCCTGTGACACAGACCAACTGATCAGCTGAGATGCATCCTTTGCCCCAATCCTTCATGCAGCCACTTTTCTCTGTGGCTGTCAGCTTGTGGAGGCAGGAACCACACATCTAATTTGGTTTGGGATAAATCACAAGCACTGTGAGCACTACTAGGAAACCCCACGTAATCGTATCTCTCTCCGCTGGGCCCCTCTGATGTGCCAGGGTGGAAAGCAGTGGCTCTTGCAACTGCTAGTGCAAGTCTGAGCAATACTTACAGCTGATTGTAATTCCAAGCTCTACACCTCTTTTCTTGGGCAATTTAACATGGAAAGTACCGCTGCTGGGTATGACAGACTCTGTAAAACAAAAAACAGCCAAAAAAGAAAAGAGGAAAAAAGAGTTTTCAGTTGCATGGATGGTTTCTTTGGGTTAAAAGGTTAAAATTTGGATTCTTATTAAAAATACATGCTCTGAACACCAGGTGAAGTGCTCACATCACAATGTATTTCAAGACTGAGGCAGTTTTGTCAATGTAAAAGGAAAAACAAGTTTCTTTTTTTTTTTCCTTCTGAACACAAAGCTGCACTTTAACCCCTGCCAATAGCTTTAGCTCCCTCCTTGCTTCAAGGCCATAAATTAATATCAATATTAATCATATTAATGACCAAATATTTAAAGCACATGTGGCCTCTTCATCTAGTCCTTAGGCTATCTCAGCCAAGTGGTGACCACAAAGCATTTATGAAAGGATCAGGAGCCTCCACCTCGGGGCATGTTAGAGAACAATAAACGGAAAAGGTCCTCACGTGGCCTTCTCTCTCCCCTCTGAGCTCTCGCAGAAACCTTGTGTATTTCTGTGAATATACTCCCTCCTCCTATGGATTAGCAAAGGCACTGGCAGAGCCTTCCTGGTAAAAGCAGCAATTCCCTTGGCAACATACCTGCAACATCAAATTCAATCTCCAGCACCACTTTGTTTGTGAGCGCGGCATCACGCAAAAGCTGATTTGCTTCCTCCATAGTCCCATCCTCAGTTGCAATGCCGTTGATAGAAAGGACTCGGTCTCCTACTTGGAGCAACCCACACCTGCAGTCCACATCAGGAAAAGAGGGAAAGGGAACAAGGAGGGAAAGTAAAAGAGGAAAGGAGGAAAAACACCACAACCCCTCAACCAACCATGAGTTACTTTTGCCAGGCAAATTCGTTACAAGACACACAGAGTAGTGACAAACCCTGCAGAAGTGGCCCCAAAGAGAAGATAACTAATTCTGCAGTGCCTGTCCCAGTGCCAGGAGCCCCCTGGAAGGTCACAAGGCAGCAAACTCCTTGTGGTTTGCTTAAGTTCAAACACACTTTGCTCCTAAATAACCATTCTTAGTCACATTTCCTGCAACTTCCAGAAAAAAAAAATAAAAGTAACTCTCCCCTTCCTAAAAGTCAACACCATGGCCAAGAGATGAGTGTGATACATGAGAGTGAGAAAGGAGGGTATGTGCCCTCCTACCCTATCTAACAGTATACAGCCGTTTCCATATGCCTGCACCCTATGAAACCCAAAATTAATGGCACTGAAAATTGCAGATTCCTCTGCTCAATACGTTGCTAATACCAAAGCTACAATCCAATGAACTCACTGAAATGTCTCAGCAAATTGGATAAACACTTAACCCTTGTAATTGCATTTCTGGAAGCCAAACGTACATTGACACTGTTTAACTGCCTTGAAAGGCCAATCTCACCCTGATGTGCTAGCCCGCCAGTATAACCACAACTGGCCTTTTGGGGGTTTTGGTTTAGACCCACTTTCACAAAGAACAGCATCAGCAGTTTTTTTTTCAATTTGGAAGAAAAACAGTGATGGCAAAGCTATGGTAGAGATACCCTGCTACAGCATGGTTTATCTTTTGGGAGCCCCCTTCATTTATAAGCAAGGTTTCTTCACACATGAACCACTACGTTCCTACAATCACTAACCACACTTTTTTTTTTTTTTTTTTTCTAAATATACTGCAATGCCAGCAAGAAAATCCTCCAAGTTATCTCTCACAGCTAATTTGAGCTGAACCATGGCTTTACAAAAACAGGAGTGTAGTCTTCCCTGTGACTGGCCATGGGCAATGGCTAATCTTCCTTCTCCTCCATACCCTTCATCAGTTGTTCACTATCACTGCATCTTTTCAGATTTTCCACTCATCACCCCTCTGTAAGGCTGTCCACTTGAGCAGAGCTTGGGAAAACTTCCTTCATTCATCATTAATGCAAGCTGCAGAGTGGTGTCCAGTCAGTTGTGGGTTATGGTAACAAGTTTGAGGTTCACCTCAACATTTGCAGTGATTTTACCACAATCATTTCCCAGAAGGCGTCAGCTATTCTGTTTTGAGCCTCCTCCAGAGAATCTTTATTCCCTTCCTGTTTAATGATCAAGCACATTCTTCACCCTCTCTTTTCTAGTTGTCTGCTTCCACTGATACTTCACAGAAGACAGCTTGTTTTTTCTGATCCTTCCAACCACTCTTTATCACTCACACCCAATCCAATTGTAAGAAAAAATGGTACCACAGCTTCAAGGCACATGAAGATGATACCAAAGGCAATGGCCACTGGCTGCATTCTTCACCTCCAAGCAACAAGGGCGTATATGAAATGCCAGGTTATGAAGAAAAAATACACACATCAAAATTCAAGAAAAATGCACCAGCACAACAGTTTTTGCTGGTGGACCATCAAAAGCTGAGATAAGAGTAAGTTTGGAGAGAGCCTAGAGAGGTTATTTTACTGGTAAGAAGGTATTAAGCTTGCAGTGTATTTACACTGCTGCCTGAGTTCATGCCATCCATGGAAAAATGCTGGCTATTTTATGAGATGTAAATTCAGAATGGTTTGTTCAAGGAGTCTGGGATTAGGGCAGGCAACTCCACAGTGTACAAATGAACCTGCCCTTGCAAATAAATTCCATCATGTTCAACTGCAGTCCTTTACTGGACTTGTGGCCATGAAGCCACATAGACACACTTGGAAATAATGGCTTATAAATATGGAGATGCCAAGGAGTACAACAGAGATGCCTCCTCCAGCACCAAGAGCTCTCTTCCTATGGCCATAATGCACCTTTCAGAAAGGAGGTACCCACATCTGCATCCCACAGACATCACTGTCATTTCAAGGTCACACGAGGACACAATTTTGGCACCACTGTTTCAGCTACAAGGGCTGGGAGATCACAGGGTACTTTTACCCAGCAACAAAGCGAACCTTTGCCACCTTTCCCTCCAGAGCTGCCTTCTCAGAAAACAACGGTTTCTTGTGTTTCTTCACTCAAGATACATTTGCCTGTGTGTTTTGCAGCCAATAGTTCTGTTAGGTCAGAAATATTTTATGTCTTTTACTATTAGTCTCAGTCAACCATGGTTGTTCAAGCCCTGGTCTTGCAGGTTTATAAAAGTTTGTGGACTGAAGCCGCAACCTTCTGGCTCCCTCCATGAGTGCAAGGAGACCCGACGTGCCTTGTTAACCCTTCAGAATAATTCCAGAGACACCAGTTTCCAGCTGTCATGTGCCTGTGTGTTAGAGGAGCAGCGCCCAGGGAGCCAAGGGTCCTGCAGCCCTCTCCTTGGCTCTGCTGTGGGATCCTACATGAACCTTTCAGACAGCACTCCCAAGGAGAGGGCACTTGGAGGTGCACAGCCCAACATCAGAGCTCGCAAAGTGCTTTGCGATCATGGGAGCAGAAGTGCTTTAAAATCAGAAAGAACAAGAGTATAGGCATCTCCTGGAGTGAAACAGCCCTGTGATGTGTTGGAGTCCATGACGGGAATGAGTCTCCCTGGGGTTACAGAGATTTGCATTTTGACATGACTCATTCTTCGGGCTCAAAGACAGCAACAGAGCAGCGGAGGTGTCTTGCTAGACACAGAGCAGCACATATTCAAGCCTTGGGCAGGATACGCACTGCAAATCTCACTCAGCATCACCAGCATCTGCGTGGTCACTCCAGCTGTGGAGTGAGCGGAAGCAGCTGTGGCGATGGCCACACCACTGGCTGCAGAAACCAATCCGTCATGCCCTTACACGCCCCCGAGTTGACCTGCACAGGTCAGACATGCACATCTGTGTGTGCACGTACATCTGCGTGTGCACACTGGTGGGTGGGTCCCAGCCCTCAAAAGATCAAAGCTTTGCTGACAGCTTCACCCAGCTGCTAAACTTTCCTTTTGCAAACCATTCATACTCAAAAGCCAGAAACATAATGATCAAACAACTGTGTCTGAGCAGAGATAGAAAACATGTAACTCAGCAGGAAGCATTGATTTTGGATACTGGGATGGAGAAGCCAGATACTCTCCCACTGCTGTCAATGACAGCAAGGGGAGGAAGGACACAAACACTGCATGTTTTCAAGGTGGCCAAGAAAGGATGTCGGGCATCGTCCTATTCCACTCTCCCCACTGATAACGGGATGAATCACCGTTTCATTTGGAGCCCAAAGGCTTCACCTTGCACCCAGTAAACAAAACAACAGGCAAAAAGGGAGGTCTATTAGAGGCTATTGGCTGTAAAACGTATCACAAGTCAGGCAGGCGAAAGATTTTGCTTCAAATCACCTGCCACGAGCTAAAACGAAGCAGGTAATAACTGTGAGGCAGCCCAACCTCCCTGAAAAGAGGGTGACACTGTCCTCCTCCCTGGTAGTACTCAAACTTGCTAGACACCCAAGGGGCAGCTCCTCCACCGCCAGCCAGCCAGACATGATTGTGGATCATGCACTTGTACAACTGCACATTCAGGTTCACAGGTCTCACACAGGAGTGTGTAAACATGCAGGAGAGACCCAGGCTGCGAAGCCTGATTCCTGTATCCCTGTTTCGCACCCTCTGCAGCACAAGAAAGAGCATAGCCCAGGCTCAGCTGAGAGCCCAGCTTGGTAAAGGGGAGAAAAATGGCTCTAATATCTTGGGCTGCAGTCACAGCAGAACCTCACAAGGGCAGGGGATAAGGTGTCTCGGAAGGATGGAGCAAACGAGTTCTGTGGGACAGCGAGAAACAAGAAGTGAAATGAAAACATAAAACTGCCCTTTTCAAACTCTGCAAACCCAGTGCACTTATCACTTCAAGATGGGGAGAAAAGACAGGGTTTTCCTGCCAGGTAGGAAGAGCAGCATGGTCTAGGAAAAGAAGAAATACACCGCAGAGATTTAATCCCCAAATCTAATCCAGGCTGCAAACGCAGAGGGGATTGCTCACTGGTGCCAGAAAGCAGCAGCCAGGAGAGTGTGAATCCTGCTGGGTGGGCAGACGAGAGGGAGAGCAGTGTGTGTGACACATTAGAGCCAAGCAAGACTGCACCGCTAGTCTTTGCTTTCGCTCCAGGCTTGGCAAGATGATAAAGCAAAGCCAGGCAGATTTCAGCACAGCTCTCTCGTCCCCTGGGACAGCAGGCTTTGCTGCTGCCTGATTTATAAAAGGAGTTTGGTGCCTTGCAATGTGAGCCAAGTTCACACTGGTTAATAGAGGATAAAAAACCCCCAAAACACCATCACCTTCATTTTTAAGCCCTGTTTGGAAACAAACAAACAAACAAAAGGCATAAAAGCCTTTTGAAATCTCTCTTAACCTGCATCACTCAGGACAAATCTTATTCCTGTGCCAGCCTCTTATCCCTGTCCTCCCACAGGAACAAGTACCAGGCACTGATGCTCCACCTTGCCTCTGCACCAGCCACCTGGAGAAGCTATCACACGCAGAGCTGCCCACACCGCAAGAACTTGCATTTCCTTTTGCAGACACTGTCCCTGCCATATGACTCCCTGGTGTACTGTTTTCCCAAGCTGACTGGGGGACACCAAACCATCAGCACATGTTGATGGAGCCTCTGGAGGCTTCTCCCTGCAAGGAAGGGTCTGCAGCAGGCACTGAGCACTGCCATGCCATTGCACCTCTGGCACCCCTAGGCAAGACAGAGCACCAGTGGAAATCACAGGTGGGAAGAGAAAACAGCACAGGGGCACAAGTGCCAGCTTGGTCACCTCTCACTATCTCATCTGCCTAATGAAACCAGCTCTCCTTTCCACCCCACAAGAGCTCAAGCCATGCTGGGATCTGGTGTGTTCAGTAGGACAAGCTTTGCTACAGGGCACCTACACTGCAGTGCACAGGCACTCAAGCAGACTTTAAATCCAGCCAGCAAGGGTACAGGGAAAAGTTTAGCCAGAGCAGCCAGAGCTCCTGAGCTGAGGCTTGGCTGCTGGAGGAGTCACTGCTCCCACTACCCCCAGGGGGTGATGCAGCAGTTAATGCTGCTCCTCCATTCTGTTCTTTTCCCAGCATTGTAGAGCCAAAAGCTCAAGGCAGCACCCACCTGCTTCTCAACCACAGCTCTTCTCTGCAAAGCCTTGGTTTTATGGCCAATTTATATGGCTGGGCTCTGGCACAATTAAACCAGGCAGAAAACACTTTGCTGTGCCCACTTGTTTATATCTTTCTCCTTTCTGCATCCAAAGGTTTCTCTTTCAAAGTGAAAGAAGAAAAAAAAAAACAAACAAAACAAACAAAAAAAAACAAACAGAAAAAGGAATGGGAATGGCACTCTCACACAGACACACGCTCCCTTCCTCCTCCTCCTCCCAGAACAGCCGCAGCCTGGTGCCAAGACGTTCACCTGGGATGCGAGGGAGGCCGCGGTCAGCCGACGAGTGCAGAAATGGCAGTGACAGTAAACCATGCCCAGTGAAGAATGGGAGATATTACAAGGATGATAGTAAATATCTAAATGAGCCTCTGAGGAGAGAAAACAAACCAAACCATGAAACGTTCAGCAGCAGCACCATCAGCATCCAAGGGCAAGGTCTCTAACCTCTCTGCCGGGCTGTCAGGCTCAATAAAACGGACGAGAGGGGGGGAAGACAGGGTTTCGGTAGCAAAGATGCCTCCCTGGAGCTGAAGTCCGAAGCCATTCAAAGGGTCTCCCCTGAGCACCACCTCTGTCATCTCCGTGTGGACTATCTGCCCGCCAGGACCCACCGTGCTGGAGGCCAGTGACACTGAGAGGAGGAGAGAGGCAGAAGGTCAGGGTAGCCATGGTCAACATTGCAGATCTGGTCACAGACCTTGGTCTGGCAGTGGTGAGGACAGTGACTGAGGATGAGGGGGACACTGACAGTGCTGAGATGAGTGGTTCTACCCCAGCTAACAGTCAACTTATTGTTGGACAGCAAGGACAGCAAGGCAAGCATGCATGCCCTGCCCAACCCAGCCCCTGCCCACTGTCACTCTTACGTGAGCTCTTGTGCTCCTTCTTCTTCTGCCTCCTCCTCAGCATGGTGGTCCGGGGGCTCATGGGGTGGGAGCTGCGAGGTAGCGTGTTCGAGTTCTGGCAGGGGAAGCCCTGTGCGTTCATGGTGGGAGACGAGAAGTTGGCAGCCACCAGAGCTGGGGAGACACAGAGTATGTTAAGGATGTACACAGAGAAGCGTAGCACTGGGTTCCCCTAACAGGTGTTCATCAAGCACCTAATGGGTTCGGACTAGCTCCCTCCACACAGCTCCAGGGCTCAAGACAGGGTGAGAACCTTGTCCTGTGCTTGCAGCTCCAGGAGAGCTGTGGGAGTGGGCTTGGATTGCAGAAGGACACTGCTCTCTGTCATGACTCCAGTGACTGGGCTGCCTGTCACTGCAACATCCAGGCCACCAGGTGAGAAATGCATCACGGATGCAGGGCAGCCATCAGCAGGTTGGCAAGATGGACTAATGCACCTTAAATACATACAAAGAGAAACCACAGCTTGAACTTGAGCTGCTGGGTAACTGGGCTGCCGTGTTTGATTCCCACAGTTCGGGCACAGTGCAACAGTGCCTCCTCCCTATCTTACTGCCCTAAGACAAGACACCAGGGGCTGCACAGACCCTAATTCCTGCAAGAGGTGGGTTTACAGATTTTGGAGCAGCCATAATCTTGCTGCTAACATGCTGTGCAGCACCTGGGATGAGTAGGATGCATTGCCAAATCACATTCCTACACATCACCAGAGGCACCCTCCTTGTCCTACAGCAACTCAATTTTGCTGTATGAAACCAGGCACTGGGGTGTGGGGTTAGAGGATGGGACCGTGGGTCTGCCCAGCACACTGTTCTCATTGCAGTTACCAGATGTGCGTGTGCTGGGCTGCAGATCCTGATTCTGTACCTCAGCACCGGACCTGCACAAACAGACCCAGACAGCCAAGAGGGAAACGAGTGACAAGCCAGGCTACGGAGTTGCACATTAAAAAATGGAGGGGGCACGACATGAGCGAACACACGCGTGGATGGGGGCAATGCCACGCGCTGAGCTTACATTTGCAGTAATCCTGTCCAGATGTCTGGTTCCAAGTGGGTGTCTTGCAGTGCCCGGGGTGGTGGGTGTGACAGTAGTTGACACAGGGGTCCCAGCAGTGGTGGTGGTCACTCTTCTGCACCTTGACTGATGGCACCCAGGGGAGCAGAAATCACCATAGGCAGGGAGGAGAAGTGAGAGAAAGAAAAAATAAGAAGCATAAGCCAGGAGGTTGCAGAAAAGAGCCTCATACTGGCTCCGAACAACTCGGGATGCAACCACAGTGCGTCAAGCACCAGCAGTGAAAACGCATTCCCACATAACACTCGATGCAAAGTGGCAGAAATCCACCCCTTCCCCATGAAACTGCCGCATCCAGAGCCAATGGCCTGACTAAACCATGCTGGCAGTGCACAGATGTCATTACCATTTGCAGTCTGCTGTGTGACGTGCAGAAGCTCCATCCAGCCACAGGTTTACTGCAGTGGCCACCAGTGTTATCTGACAGCACTGGGGAAACCTCCTCGTGCTGCTTCCCACCTTGCTGCTGGAGCTGCCCTCCCGTGACAAGGCTCAATGCTTTCCACAGATGCCAAGGACTGCTCTGAGCACTGGGCTTCAGCGTTTGGGTGTTCAGTGGCTGCTCCCAGCCGGGAATACACATATGGATGAAAGAGAGGAGTAGCGGAGAGCTGCCTCCAGCTCACCAGAACAAAAGGGATTTTATATACTGCTCTTTAAATGCAATTAGGGAGGCCCACTGACACAGGAAAAGATGCCAATGCTGTGGCAAACAGTAAATGATGGCACCAACGTGGCAGACTTTGTTCAAGGGCACACAACTGCTTTAGCTTCAACCCTAACCCCAGTCCAGCACGTGTTGACAGAAATCTGTTGCAGTGTGACATCCAGCATCTGGAAATCCCTTCTCCCAGGAACTATGGCTTTGCAACATCAAGTCATGATGCTACAAGTCTCCTCTGAAGTGCCTCAAACACCCCAGCAGGCACAGGTCCCTCCTCTGTTCTCACTGATGCTCCTTTTGCCCCTGCGCAACACAGGGTCAGTTCGCTTTTCCTTGCCAACTGGGTTTTCTCTCATGAACCTCTGCACCATGCTGTCTGGATCTATTTTCTACTGAGAGGAATTGTTAACTAACAAGCAAGATCACAAGGATTTGGTTTATTCAGCTAAGCACAAACAGCAGCCCACAGCAGAGCATCACTGCAGCCATGAGTTATCCCAGAGCTCTTAACCTCACAGCCACTTGCACTGACTGGCAATCACCTTCCCAGGATGAAATCTCCTCCAGGCTCTGTGTCCTCCAAGCAGGCAGAAATGCCACCAGCGCTGGGACTACCAGAGCTTTCTGAGGGTGCAAACCTGGGACAGAGACTCAGTTTATTGAGTGGATCCACCCAGAGATCTCATTTAAAGGTCATCTGTTAGTGCCTGTAACAGTGGAAATCCATTTTGTGTGCATGCATCACAGGCATCAAATCGTTCGGATCAGGTTTTCCAACCAATATAGTGATTATATTTAGTCTTCACTACACATTTACTAAGTTTAGCACTCAGTCTATCAAGCTCTTAAAAATACATTTCCAGCTCCAGGCTTTCTATTTTGTGGATTCAAAAGTAAATTCAGAGCCAGGCAGCTTTTAAAAACAAAAATCAAATTAAGAAATGTAGCTATATCTAGACAAAAAGGAAAGTTATTATTAAAATTAAGCACTTGGAACATGAGGGACAGAGCTTATGGGCATATATACAAAATCATTTAATCCATTTATAGTAATTAAAATTTTTCCCAATTTGTCTACAACTCCTTAGCTCGTATCTGACAACAGAAAAAAGTGCCTTTGAAACTGAGCTGTCAGCGCACTGGGGAAGAGAAGAGAATTTGGACAATTTTGTGATAAAACCCTACAACAGCCTTCCCCAAGCTTTCACACATCATCCCTGCCTGAGGAAACCCATCCATCCCAGCACCGCTCCTGGGCACCATCTGCTCCTGTTGATCCTGTGAGTAGGGTGTAATCCTCCCACAAACTCTCCAAATGCCCCCCGGAGCCACAGAGAAAGCAAACTCAGTTTGACAAATCCCGTGCTCCAGCATTAGAACATATTTTTGCATGGCCACTGGAGCTTCAGATCCCTCTCCACCTCCTCAGTAATGGGATTTTGATTGCACAAGAAGCCACTTTTAAAAAACATAATGACAAGCTCCATGCAGGCACACACTGGTAGGACTTAGGTAATGCAAGTGGCTGAACAGGGATGTGTCTGTGTGGTCTCCTCAGCTGCTTTCCCCAGGCTTCACTCTCTTGCCAACCATGACAGTTTTGCTTTTGCATGGCCCATTTTTCCTTACTGCCCCTGTTTATTTCCCAAAACTCAGAAAAAGCAGCCTGTGGAGCTGGCACTTGCAATGTGGAGCAGAAAGAAGCGCCTCTCCCAAGTCCAAACGCAGTTTGTCAACTCCGCTGCGGTTCCTCGGCTGCTCACCATGCACTGCATGGTGCCATGGCTGGTTACACCACTGAGGAGCACTGCTTTGTGAGCTGCTCCTCTTGGCCCCGGTGCTCTCCTTCCTGCCCCTGCTACCTCCATCAGCACGGTGAAGGTTCAAGCCCAAGCACTGGTCTCCAGCCACACACCTCTGCCATCTAACAGCCACGTGGATAAACAGCATCCTTCCGTACGATCCCTCACGTGTTAAAAAAATTGAATCAAATGTGGGAACAACTGTTATATCCCTTATTTTTTCATATTTATGTGTTACAATTATTGTTCCAAGTTTGTGTCCTGTATTTCTGCCACAGCAAACTGATCTAAGTATGGAGGTTTGGGTAAAAAGGCTCTGAATGCATCCAGCTGTCCTTCCACAGATCCTCCTTCTCCTGAGCTGCTACTGAATGAGTATATTCTGAAAGAAGATTAGGACCAGGGCTCTATTGGAAGGAGAATAGTTCATTTTAACAGCCACTGAAAAAGGATTATAGCTTTCCATTTTTTCTTGGGCACAAAGGTCAAGTCATCCATCCCCTTTGTTAAACTGCTTTAATTCTGCACAAATTGGACTGGACATGTAAGACGTTTATTTCTAGACACGGAGATCCTACTAGATTTTATGTTTCACTGCATCATGTTAAATAAAACAACACAGATATTTTCCTCCTTTCCCCAAACTGTCCTAGAAGAAAATGGAAAGAAGAGCTGTTCCCAGGGCTACTGTGCACCAATACCATTAAAATGCATGTTCCCAAGAGACAGGTGTTTGAAAATGGTTGCAAAAGGGACTGGTACGGAACAGTCATGCCTGAAACACCTGAATTACAAGACCACCAGTACAGTGTGTAACAAAACCGCAGGCAAGAGTTGCAACAAATCTACTAGTACTGAGGCTATGTTCACAATAAATTTTATATGAGAGCCAGAGTCAGCCTCTTACTTGGAAGGAGAAACTAAAGGTGGGCAACGAGGATGCTGACCAGGGTGAATTCCTAATGACATTTACAGGCATTTTGGGCTTGACCTCTCTGGAGCCAGAGTTTTTTCCCTTTGTATTTCTTTGGTGGGGGTGGTGGAAAGCAGCAGCTACAGATGCATTCACTCTACCCCTCACTGCTCAGCCACAGCTGCTATTCAAAACAGGCTGGTCTGTAACACTTATGTTACAGTTTGTTTCCTAAGGAAGTCCAGCAGAACCCTGTCTAGCTGCTGACATGTCCTTTATAAAGCCTTACCAGGCGTCAGCAAATGAAAACTGAGCTCAGAAATACATTTGCTAGCACCAAGGTTGTTTTCCTCCCTCTCCATTACAGTCTCTTATCTGAGGTACTAAGGAAGTGGCTTGCACAGCACTCAGCGCTGCAAAACCCTGGGATTCCCAACTCCAATTTCCCCATTCAAGCACAGATGTTACCTTTTTTTCCTATTCACATCCTTGAAGAACATAATCTAATCACATGCATTTCATCAAAACATCACTTTTCGCCCCCACCCCCCTCCACAGATGTCTCTCTCTGGAGTCTGTTGCCAGCATTCAAAAGCAGCAAGAACCCCAGTAGGGACCTCAAGTGAGTTTTACGGGCAACGAACAGTGTTTGTACACAGGACACACCTGTTTCTGGAGGCTTCAAAGGCAGCCTGCTTTGGTGAACAGGTAGTATCTCTAGCTTGACATTTTCTGAAGTGGCAGCTAAAAGCTGAGTTGCCTCTAATAAGGAGCAGTGCTCTGTGCTTGTGCCGTCGATGGAGAGAATATGGTCACCAACATGCAACGCGCCACATCTGCAAAGGGAACAGCAAGAGAGGCAATTATACACATGGCTCAAATCCACATCCTTACAGTTGGGAGCAGACACATACAAAATTATTGTGTGAAGTTGCGTGAATTTCGGTCATATCATTTCTTTACTTCTAATTTGAACATTAGGTTCAAGTGCTGCCCAAAACACCAACTAAGATGGTTCATGCTTGAGTTAGTGCTGCTGATGGCTTGGGAAAGATCTTCTAGCATTTTTCTAGTGTCCACTCATAGCTAGTCTGGATGGCTGAGGGCTCACCCAGCAGTGTAGTTAAGTCCAACAAGCCGGCAGTTAGCTCAGCAACACAGCTAACTAACCACAGCTAGGGCTGCACAATGGTCTGCCTTTCTGCCTGGCCACGTAAAGGGTGACTAGCTGACTTTGCCCACTACGAAAGGGCTCTAGCCAGAAGTTCCCAGAATAGGGTTTTGCCATTCCACAGCTCCAGGGCAGTCAGATCTGGGGTTTTTAAAACAAAGCTCAGCTTTCACATGCATTACATTCATTCCCAGTGAGGAGTGTCCACTGGTCAGATATTTTTAGCACACTTAGTTAATGCTAAGAACATGTGGACATGGCCATTTCAAGGCGAGGCGGGGAAGAATGGTATATAACTAACCAGGGGACAAAAAAGCAGTGGAGAAAGGAAAAGCAGAGCTAGGAGCAGCCTGTTCAGATCTGTACCTGTCCACCACGCTGGCTGGCTTGATCTTGTCGATGACTATGACCTGCTTGTTCCGGTGCATGGTTGTCGTCAGTGTGATTCCTAGCGTAGACCCCGGAGTCTTTGCTATTTCAACTAATAAAGGACCTGAAGCATTCGCTACAGTATCTGCAAAACAAGAGAGCATCTGAAGACACTTCTCATACAGCCTTTTCCATTCCTAAATGCAGGGAGTTTTTTGTAGTGCTGATTTGCCACGTGTATCAGCAAACCTGTAGTTTGGACATCCTAAACTCCATATCACATGGCAATTTAACAAAGCAATAAACTCAAGAAGTAAAGTTGTTTCTGCACAAAATATATATGGTAATAAAGTTAAGAGATATTACAACAATTCAATTATAGAAACAACCCCCCTGCCTCTTTTCTTGGTGTTAAATAGCAAGATCAAGGAACAGATCACCCAAAGGCTGTGCAGCAGTTGCATCAATGGTATTAAAAGCACAAAAAAAAAAAAAAAAGGAAGATCAGGAGGACATCACTGTTATAGACTTCTTCCCAAACAAACAAAAAAGACACAAAGAAACAGGATCCCACTTTCTGAAGTACTCAGAAATCTTGTGTGGTGATGACACAAGTCAGTCAACACCTGTGTGCTTCAGCACCAGCTTCGATATACCACCTCAGCTGCTCACTTCTGCTCCACCGGCACGACTGGGGGAGCAGAGACACAGCACTACCTTCCCACACGCTTACGAAAGCCGCCCCTCTCCCATCAGAAAATACAGGGGTAACTCACATTTAAAAGATGCATTTCTGCAATAAGCTTAATAGATGCTGTAAGTGAGATGATGAAGCTCCTACAAAATTGCACCTGTTAGCATAAGCCTGCACTATACTTACCTCTTCTGAGGAAGGGGAAGGAAAAAAGAAAGCCTGTATCTCTGGCTAATTAGACAGAAATTCCCTCCACCTCTATTACACACATTTGCTTCCAGATTACCTAAAGCCATCAAAGACGCTGGATTCACGAATGTGTTATCACCACCAGACATCCAACAACCAGCACCCCATGTGTAGTTTGACCCCTCCCCAAAAAAACCACTTAATGGAAACCTGGTCATTCACTTTGAAGGAAAAGCCAGCAGAGCCCTCCAAGAGCTTGATGCCTCCTTAGCCCTTAATTATTCATAATAAGGCTTTTCTCTTCCAAAGCTATGCTCCACTAAAAATGCTGCTGCCACTTGGCTCCAAAACTTGACGCATGTCTTGTTCTTGCTCTCTGATAAACAGAAGCATTAATGCAGATCGCAGAAGCTAAGCCACAGCAAGGTCTCTCCCGAGATCTGTTGAAGATGCTGAGCCTCTGGAGACAGAAATTTCACTTGGAAACTTCCCCTGGAGATCCACCAGGGGATGTTCAGGCTCCAATCTACTCACAGTGCCCTTTTTCTGGAGGAGGAAGGAGGAGGAATGAGCCATGTTAAAGGTTATGCAGGCTTCAAATAAAACACTTTTTGTTCTCTGCTGAAAAGGACCACTGGGGAGATCTGCAGGCCTCGGCAAAAAGCTCAGTCCCAGTTCAATCAAAAGATGCACAAAGCATCCAGCTAAAGGCAGCAGAAGGTGCACTTAAGCCTTTGTTAGCAGAGGAAGCACCAAGAGACTGAGGATCTCTTTTCAAAAGCAAACACCAGCTATATGTTGGTTTTGCAGCCCTTGTGTGTCCACCACGTATCCTCGGAAGAGGGACACAGACCGATATTCCTCCAGCTGAAGGGAAGGTGATAGGGAAAAAAATAAAAAAAAGCACTTGCTGCAGTGGTAGACCGTTCTTTGCAAGGAAAATGCCTACTCCTTTTGGTTTTACTCAGCATCCAAGCTTCATGGCTTTGTCAAGTGTTTCTCAGGGAAATCTCAACACAACGGTGAGTGAGCTTTTGGTACCTATTCCCATGCCAGGACCTAGGTTATCAGTAAGACTGTAGGAAATCAGTCCTGCCTCCAGCCCATGGTCCCTCCTCCCACCACACACAGCATGGACCACCCCACTGTCCTTTTTAATTCTCATCTCCAGTGGCATAGATGACTACTGCTCCAAATCCATTTTATAGAGGCATTTGTTGAGGAAATACCAGCCAAGCCTCTATTAATTATTCCAGGGAAAGATCTGGCTCAAATCAAAGGTCAGGAGTCTACAATTTAGCAGTATTTGTGAGATGTGATTAACGTGGGGCTATTACACCCAAGCTAATTTAAAAAGAAACACGCAGAGGCCAGGGCAGGCCACGCAATAACCTCACTGCAGGGAGTCAATTGGTGTTGCTGCTCTGCAACCATGAGGTGTTTCTGCACCATCACATATGGCTGCAACCTGACCCAGCATCTCTGGAAAAGACATCCTGCATTTCATAGCAAATGCATTTTTGCAAATGATAGCAAATGCAGGAAATCTCCTGCATTTCATAGCAAATCTCACCTTGCTTGAAGCCAGACGTGTTCTCAAAAGCCAAGAGAGTCTAAGCCATTGTTCTGGAGGCTCAGCACCATTAGAAGTGCTGCTCAGCATGTACCACAGGCCAAAAATCACACTGCTGCAGAACAAGCATCACTGAGGCCAAAGACACCAAGTTTAATGTGGATACAGCAGCTTGCATCATTTCTCTAGAGTTTTGTTACTAAGGAACAGAAAACCCACCTATGTACATGCTGTCTTGCATGGCTGTGCAGATTTTTATGCAAGGGTTTGAAAGTGTTTTGCAAGCAATTAACTGTGCTTCCCAGAGGAGGATGGTACTGTTTTACAGATTGGGAAACTGAAGCACAGCTGTCACACAACGGGTCCAAAAAAATACGTGCTTGTTTAGTGGATGGACAGACAGGGTCCAGAAGACCCATTCCCTTTTGCTGGATGAATCATGTTACATCTCCTGACAAGGCTGGGGGAAAGCACACACGCCATCTTCACCCATCTTCAGAAACAATAGCTTTAGTAACCAAATAAACCCTTAAGTCCTCCACCTTTTTGAAGACATCTGCTCTTTTTAGGTGATATTGACTAAATGAATAGGATAAATGAATTGGATAGGACCCTGTTAAAATTCAGTATCAGCAGCTCTGTCCTGAATCAGTTAACATCTGCCTCCAAATCCTGCCTGTGTTTTTCTTTCCAAACCCAAATTCCAGCCATTTCAAAACGTTCAGGTGGAAATTCAGTAGCCACCAAATGACTCACTACAAGTCTAATCCACCCTCTAAAAAGAAAACCCTACCAGAACTGCCTCCAGTACAGCAAATTCCATCACTTTGTCCACCTGGCTGACACCAGGAAGACAAAAAGGGTTGTATGAAACCTGCTCACAGCCATTTGCTTCACCAATATCGTGCTGGATAAAAGGGAAACAGTCTGCTCCAGGTAATCAGACACCCCAGTGATGAAGATACAGGAGAGCTGGGTACACTCAAAGCTGGGGTTGGCAGGTATTTTCTAAAAGAACTTTCAGCAGCTTATTTTGGAGGAAACACCATGGGGTTTCTTCCCTCTTGCACTGGTTTCCTTGAGCCTCACCTGGCTTTGCTCACCTGCCTAAGGAAGGATGGCTCTCCAAACCAGGCTGGAAAGTGTTAGGAGCACGTGCCCAGGGAACAAGTGAGGTGTGCCAGTAGGGATAATTTTTCCCTGCCATAATTTCACTTGGAGAGGAAGGAAGAGGAAGAGGCATCCCCCTTGCAAATGCAAACAAAATAAACTAAAAACTTCTAGAAAAAAACAAACCAGGGAGCTGTCCCCTTCTTGACAGATCCCTCCAGCTTCATGGGCACATGGAGGCATTTGACTTCATGGGACCCTCGTCAGGCCCTACCCCTGCCACTGCCCAGCAAATGCCAAGTGGTCACCTATTTATGGGACACTACCGGCCCTCCACTCCATCAGCAGAAGAGCCCCACAAGCCTAAAACTGCAGAGGGGCAGCCAGAGGAAGGGAGAGGAGAAGGATGCAGCAAATTGCTTTGCTCACTCATCATCTCTGGCAGAGAGTTTCCCCTCTCCATGAGTCAACCCTAAAGGCTGGAAGCCCAGTGCTTTGTTTCATAGCACACACAGCTTATTTACAGAGTAGCTATTCAAATGCCACCAGTTTCTGCCTGATCACTTTATTTGTTGGGTTGTTGGTTGGGGTTTTTTTTCTTTTCTCCCCCTTTTTTAAAAGGCCCATAAGAAAGAGTGTCGCCACAGGAGAGCATCTGTTCATTGCAACGTTGATCTGGCATCGGCAAAGGGCAGAGATTTTCCTGATGCCCAAGGGAGGTGCATGCCCAGTTCACGCTCCTTTTAAATGGAAATGGCAGATTAATTTAATTCCTTCGGTAGCCTTGAGAAATCTCAGCCAATTTGATTAAAAGCCTGCCACAGTCCTGTCCTATGCTGGCCTCCCCAGTGAAAGCCCAACAGCTGGGGATGCTCGGTGGCAACGGCAAGCAGCTGCTGTGTCCCTCACACCAAGAGCAGGGCTGGCCCATGCCCCTCCTCCTGAGCACACAATTTTGGCTGGGAAACCATGCAGCCAGCTGGGGAACACCATGATTCAACACTCCCCCGCAGCAGCTTTAGTCTCTCACCAAGGACAGATGTGGAAAAGCAACTTCCCCTGCTCAAGGGTCAGCCCACACGACCCCGGCATGTACAGCTGCAGCAGAGAGCGAGGGTGATGTAAAAACCTCTCTTTTCCCCAGGGATGAAGAGGCCAAGCACCACGTCATGGTGGTGTCCTCAGCTCCTATAATTCATCAAGTGAACTGTGTGGCCAAATGTCCCTTCAACAAGTTTTCAAAATGGGAATTAGGAGTGCTCCCTTCAGGCTAGTAACTACTTCCAGCACCTGCTCTTCCCTTCCCTCATCATCTTCCTGTGGCTGGTAAAGAAACGTCCATAATAGTTGGGATTTGGGATGATGCACTCATCTCCCGTTGCAGTTACTAGCCGTTGCCGGGCAAAACTGTCTGCAGAGATTGTTTTAAGCAACATGTTCTGCATCATCTTGCCTTAAAGGAAAGCAGGGTGTGTATATCCCTTTACAAGGCTGGGGAGAAGCACTCTTTATGCAGAAATCATCTAAGGAAGGTGCTGTCTTTACATCTTGGGAAGCATCTGGCTGTGGTCCACTGTATATCAACATAAGATGGAGAATCACTGCATAAAACCCTGCCATCACTCTGAATTCACCCAACCCTAACAGTTTTAGGTGGCAGGCTAACTCAAGAAGAAATACATAGACACCTTCACGGCTATTTTTGCTCCAAATCAAGTTTTAAAACAATCAGTTTTCTGCAACACAGGCACCAGGGTATCATACAAACAACAAACCCTGACAGCAGCCCATTCCCATGCACCATTAATTGTTTACTACTGTTCAGACTTGACAGCTCTGTACAAAATCCCTCCTTAACCCCTCCTTTCCCCACCCCGGGCAGGGCTGCCACCCCAGCCAGCCTGCAAGGAGAGAGACGGACATCCCTCACTGACCGCTGCACAGTTATGACAAGGACAATTAATGACATTCCTATAGAAAGGTAGAAAATCGGGTTTGGGTAGTTTCTGTTCTCCGTCATTTAAACCTTTCCTCTTTTTCATGAATACCAGCCAACTTCTGAAGAGGCGCTGCTCCCGTAGCATGGCAGAAGCCGGGCAGCATGCAGGCAGCCACCAAGGCATCATTCCTTCCAGCTCTCCCAACAGAGCACGTACCTGCGTGGCAGATGGCTGCCCAGGAGCTGGCAGCCTCCTCCCCCAGGGGAGCCCCGGTAAAGGGTCTGCTGGAAGAAAGGGGAAACCTTGGGGGAAGGAGACTCAAAAGGAAGCAGACAGCCCCCGGGGCTGACACGAAGAGCTCCCCTTTCCTGCTGCAACCCTCTTGCACATTGCATGGAGCGAGCTTGGACAGTCTCAGCTCTCTTTCCTTGGGGTGGTGTGGTATTAAACTCTCTCAGCTGCGGATCCTTTTTATTTCCCTTCTCAGTGACAGATCAGAAAACAACTTGATACCACAGGCTCCTAGGCTCAGATGCATTGAGGTTTGCGAGATTTGGGGAGAAGACTCCAACCTAGTCCGGCTTGTGGCTCCAGTGGAGGCAGAAACCCCTCAGGAGATGTATATGCAACGTCCAAATCTAACACACAGCTCAACAAGCTTCCAGAGCCAACACAGCTTCGGACTCTGTGGTAACCTTAAACTCATTAACAACACTCCCTGCAGGAACAGCTGTGTGTCACAAAGCCAGCTCCAAATGACTTTACAGTAGCTAATAATAAGCCCTTTCCCAGGGCTTGAAACTGAAAATCAAATGAATAAAAAACCACCAACGCTCCAAACCCTCAAACTTAACATCTACTGTGTAGAACACTTTAGAAATACCCATCCTCTGCCCTCCAGTAAATTCTGTCTTATTTGGGGTCAATCAGTTGATCACCCCTCATTTATTTCAGCAGCAGATCTGCACTAACGTTTCTGAGAAAGGCAATAGCTCCAGAATTAAGCAAGGCCAAATTTCAGAACCAAAGCCACAGCCACATTAAGTCTCTGCCTGCTTGCAGCTTGCTCTCCTGCACACGTTTAATAGCAGTATTTGCAGTGCTGGCAGAGCACTCCAGCCCCCTTTAATTCTGACTTCTCCTGTGCCCTCTTTGCCTACATTAGAAAACCCCCTTTTCCCCCCTCCTCTAAAACCGGTCATCATTCCCATCCAGACGCATCATCAGATAAGGGCACTTCAAATGCATTCAGCTAAGCCGGCTTTGAACTCCACCCGCTGCACCCATATTGGCAGTGCACTGCTCAGCATTTTTCCACTGAAACCAAGTATGCTGGTAACTGTCTAGTCTCACATACTTTCCAGGCAGTTGGAGAAAATGCCACCACAACCATCTCAGCCTTACCCATGATGGTCACATCATACTCGATCTGGAAGAGTGCCTCCTGGCTGCACTGCCGCAGGATGTTGAGGGCATCAGCGTGAGTCATGCTGTGCAGAGGGATCCCATCAACGCTCAGCAGCCTGTCCCCAATTTTCAGGGACCCTTCCCTGTAGGAAGCCACAAGCAAAAGGTTTTTTGGTGTATGTGTATTTATTTATATTTTATTTATTTATTTATATATATATATATATTTAATATACGTACATGTTTTGTTGTGTACACATATATATGTCTCTGTGTGTTCATATGTACATAAAGCTGATTACTTCGATTCTGTGGGAATTGAACAGTCCTTGGGCCAATAGTTTGAGTTATTTATAGTACCAGAGCCATCAGACTAAATTACTGGTATGAGAATAGACAGACTGCCTCCTGCTTTCTAACACAGCATCAGCTATTCATCTGCACAGGGTTAATTAAGTGGCTGCCTCTGGAAGAGGGGTTTCTGCTTATAACATCTACCTGTGAGCACCAGATCCATCCTCCCCACACACCACAGGTCCCACACCACCAGCATAAGAAGCCTTGGGGAGGCACCAGCAAGGAGGACAAGAAGGACACGTGTCCAAGAGCACAGTGAGAGCTGCTGGTTTGTCTTGTGAAAGCACATGTTGGAGGTGCAACGTGAACGTTACCTGTCCGCGGGACCACCTGGCCTCACGTAGGTGAGCACCAGCGGTCTGGACTTGTGCCAGTCTTCATGGGCTCCCCCTGTAATCAAACCGGGAAAGCCGTAAGTCACTGGAGGTTTGAAAGTCTGAATGAGAGTGCCGAGAAAGGAGAGACATTTATCACCTAACAGCTGACACAGCCTGAAAGCAAAAAGACTGCCTGGGATTAGGTAGCTGGCAGTCGTTGAAGGCTGCACGGGATGCTCTCCAGGACAGGCTTTCACTTCTCAGCTGATGTTTATGACATTCATCTTCTTACTTTTCTCTTCCCACTTCCTAAATCCCTTCTGCCAGTACTTGTCCCCTCTTTGTTTTTCACCGGAGAAGGTACTAACCTCTCAGCACAAAGCCAAAGCTGTTGCCTTCCTTGTAGAGGGACACCTCGATGGTCTTGGGAATAATGCCAGCACTGCTCTCTGGCACTAAAGGAAGAGAGGAAGACCCAGTTACCCCCAGATAAACCTTTCCCATGCCACCCTGCAAAAAAATATCAAAGCTCATCCAAATGGCATTGAAATGAAAGTTCAGCCAAATCTTCCTAGTTTGGAGAAAAAAAAAAAGCCCAACCCAGACACATGCATGAACCTTCATCAGAGCCAACCATCATGTTTTAGGATGATTTCACCAGCTCAGTGCTGTGTGTCTCCCCTCAAATTTGTCTTGGTTAATACTCTGACATTCAAGTAAAACTGTCTCATTTATCAACTGGTTTTAACGTGTTCAGCATTACCCAAAAGCCAGAAGCTTCTGCTGCAGATGGAAACTTACTGAAAAAAAACCACCAGCAGCAGCATAAGGAATCAAGTCACCGGTGACCTTAAAGAAAATGAAAATCCCAAATCCTCAGTGCAAAAGGTTGGGTTTTTTTCCCTTACCTCTCATATTTTGACTTTAGAAAAGATTAAGTGAATCCTTTAAACTGATCCTAGGGGCAATTCAGTAATTTTATGTTAAATACACAGTCCTATTTAATGTACAAAAGTAAAGAGAAAAAGAATGAAACTGCTTCTGTCCCTTGCCATCCCCTGCTGTTTAATGATTTATTGAACTACTGCAGTGAATACGGGACAATTTTCCAGTCTTCTCCATCCAGAACTGCACGTGGCATTTCAGCCTGGTCCACTCTGAAAAGATCAATTCCTAATCTGTAAACCAAGTGCAATGAATGGCCACAAGGATAATCAGAAAAAAGATTAAGAACTCGATTTCAGCCTGGCAAATTGGAGCTGAAGGCTCCCCTAGGCACGTCCGCACTCACATTTCCTTGGCTCAGGAGGGGGTTTTTGAGGTGAACTTCCCCCCTGTCCTCACTGCCAAGCACCCTGAGGGGTCGCAACCTGCACCCAAATTAGGGTTAAACTAACCCTTAAATTAACCCAAAAGATGTACCATGGTGGCATGGTACCGCCTCGCAGGCAGGCAGCCAGCCCTGGGGACCAGGTTACAGCAAAGCCAAATAAACCCCCAAATCACCGTCCCCCACGCAGGCGCTTTGCCCCTGCTGCCCGCTAACAGAGGCAGAGCCTGGAAGGACTCCAGAAGGGAAATGCTCAGGGCACAGGAAGGCTACCCGCCAAGGCGTGATACTCACATAGCAAGAAAAGGACATAAAGCATCCGCAAACGGATTCAGAGACCACCCAATTTCTGTCTTAAGCATCCAAGCATGAGGTTCTGCAACACCCTTTTTGTAAGATCAGTGGGGAGCGGGGAAACTTAACACAGGTCTTGGCGTGCTTATAAAAGAGATGATATGGCACAGTGGCCTGACAACTAGACTTGGACTTGCAACGAAGATCTCTTCCAAAGCACAACATTACGAAGTGGGGAGAAAAATTCAAACCCACAAACACAAGCTATTGAATTGCACCATATTTCTGCTCTTTCCCGGTGAAAGGGGGAGAGGGGCAGGTGCACATAGAGGTAGCACCCTCACCGCAGATAAAAGCCCACAATGAACTGGAGCAAAGCAATAACTGATAATTCCCTGTATTTCACAGTACTTCTTGGATTGTAGTAGTCATAAACAGCATCAATAACCTCCTTGGAGGGAAGTCACTATTTCACTGTGCTCTTTCTGCTCACTCAGAGCTGGGAACATTTTTGCATCACTGCTATTGATCGAGCCATGAAGTATTGGCACTGTTCCTTAGCTGGTAAGTACAGCTTATCAGATTCCTGACAGCCAGGCTCACAGCTGAGGAGAAAGGTTAAGAGTTATCATCTCTAGTAAGCATGAGAACATGGAAAACTTGAGCAATGGTTTGTTTTACTAGGGTTGTGTGCAAAAGCTAGCCAGCATTTACAGCGGAACAGAGGGGCACAACAAATAGAGATTCAGCTAATTTAGATTATATTTTTCTTCTTCTTTGGGCTTTATATGGTCATTTAAATGTTGAATACTTTCCATGTAAAGGCAGCAGCTATAGCAAAGTTACAAAGTATAAGACAGCTTCCTATCTAGGGCAAAATGTTTAGGTTTCATTAGTTTTGTTTTTCCTGTCATCTTATTTTTAGTTGTTCTGTTTCTTCTGCCCAGTCATTCCCTGACTGATCTGGGTAACTGAATGACTAATAACTGAGGGGATCATCTTCACAACGGAAAGACTGTGATGAGAAACTGTATCGAGGCATTTGCTTTAATCAGAACAAACAAACGAGGGCAAGAGCACACAGTCTCCCATGTCAGGACACAAACCCTGTGAGTGTGAGTTGGGCTTGCTAGCTTCTGCCAGGGCCCCTTAGCTGGCAAGCAGATTGCTTCAGCTACCCTTCTGAAAACACCTAACATTTCAAAGCATCATGAGGAATGACAGCACTTGCCACAGTTCAGAAAAGAGGATCTGGCAATACACGCTTAAGACTGAATAAAACCTCCCATAGCCATGCTCCAAAAAGGAAAAAGAAAAACAAGCTGAAGCAGCATCAGGAGGCAGATTGGCCTGTGGTACCGAGTCACTCCGAGGCAAGACAGACCTAATCAGCCATCTCCTGCCGGTGTGCATGAACAGGCACCCACTGTGCTGGAAAAAGCACTCTGCTCCGCCTGCACACAGCTCTGCAGCATCCACCACGGCACTGCGAGCAGATGAAGGCAGAACGTCAAAATGCCCCTGGATACTGCCTTTGTCATTATGGCTAATGCATGAGCAAGTTCATCTGTACCCCAGGACAAAAAGCAGCCAAGAAAAGAGTAGTGTTATCAGAGAAGTACCCACCAGCTGGTGGAAGCTCATACTCTACTTCCAGCACTACCCTTTCGCCCACGTTTTTCAGCAGGCTTATGATCTCGTCATGCCGCAGCTTGGTCAGGTTAATGCCATTCACTGACTTGATGTAATCCCCAACGTTCAGCTGGTCACTTCTGCAAATAAAGAAGAAAAAAATAAAAAAACCAAACAAACAGTAGTAGCACAAAGTCTCTGCTACACTCATCTTGCGTGTACCTGGCAAACCTTTGGTAACTGGAGGGCTTTCTGAACAAGCCACCAACCTTGGGCTGATCTTAGGTGTCTGACTGAATGTGTTGCTATCAGAGGGAAATGTTGAAATCAAAGCCATCTATCTTTCCCAGTGGCAAGTGTTCAGATCTGTACATAAGCAACAATTGCGGTCTACGTTTCCACAGCCTCACTTTTTGTTGTTCAGTTCCCATTCATGTAGAGCAATCAGTCAAAGAGAAGCACACCAAGAGCTGTCTGAAAAAAAATTCAGCAGGGAAAAGAACATCTTTCCTTTTGCCTGTTTTCTGCAAAATGGTTCAATTACTCCTTCCTTTTCTCTGCTTCTCGGAGCCTTTCTTCTCCCGTTCCTTTTCCAAGCCAATAGCGTTACTTACCCACTCAGTATTCAGAACAGAGACAATATTAAACCACTTAGTTTGATCAAGATGTATTGTACCATGCAGCTCTCCTGATAAGGCTGCCTAATTTCACATAATCCCAAATATCCCTACACAAAATCTCAGAGCATAATTGCACAGAGTATGTGAAATAACTCAAAATAGAAGACGTTCTACTTAGTGAAGCAGCAACTTTGCATTCTGAGGCACTTCAAAAAAGGGAGTTGGGTGCCAACTACTTTAATTATAACTATATTCATTCAGTAACTAGAACATGCAACTATTCCTCTCCAGTTTTACTGCACTCTCTACACGCCATTTCCATTTCTCACCTTGCAGCCAGTCCTCCTGGCCTCAGATTGGAGACTCTTGGCTTTCCATCTTTGTCTGTGCCACCTGAAATGGTTAACCCGAGGGTGCTTCCTTCCTTCTTAATCAGCTCCACAATGGTGACCCCTCTAAACTCCTCTGAAAGATCAGGAATAAGACAAACCTCTCAGTGGAAGGCATATTCCTCCCAACCCTAAGGACACCCTTTTCCTACAGGGTTGGAGAGCAGACCTGGGATGATTTGTACAATTAGCATGAAGAAAAAGTTTCAGACCATGTTAAATAAAGTTTGTGAAACAGAACTGTGTCCTGGTGGACCCACAGCAGTGGAGGGAAAATGTTTGCATGCAGGTCTGCAGGCAGGAGCAAGCAGGGCAAAGCAGAGGAGTGAGGGCTTGTGAGAGAATAAAAATCTTGTGTTTCAAGGTGCTGAGGCAATGGAAGGACTCAAAGGCAGAGTGATGGGATCTCAGCAATGGTCCAGGGAAACTAACTCAGGAGCTACGTTTGATATAGAGTGGGGAAGGTCTTAGGAGGGCTACAGGTCAGGCAGTCACAGTTACCAGGTAGGAGGATGCTGTGGACTTGCAGTAGCTGCCTGGATGGACAGAACAGGGCGGGTCTTAAAATATTGTGAATAAAAAGGATATCATAAGACATCAATACAGTTGGGAGATAAAGAACATAATGTGGACAGGGTGGGATCCTGCCATCAGCAGGGGAAGAAGGAGGAGGCATGAACTTCATTAATTCACAGCAGTTTCCCCACCCTTCTGCACCTGGGTCCACATCAAACCTCCTCCATATTACACACTTCAGCTAAACCCGAAATTGAAGACTCAAGTCACTTTTACAACATAACTGATTCCACGTGCACTGCCAGCCGTAATATATATCGTAGGGCCACGTTCAGGGGATGCACACCCCACGCCTGCTGCACTAGTTTGCTGCAGGCAGCATATATTTTACCTTCCTTTAGTCCAAGACGACACTCTCATTTGTCCAGCACATATAAGCTCGACCTGATGCTGGCTTTGATCCTGTTACAGCTCACGTCTGGGTTTTACTAAAACAGGGTCCCTAAACTATTTCAACTTCTGGATTTGACACAGAGGAGGGGAGTAAGTTAGCAGGAGAGCCAGCACTGGCCCAGGGAAAGACCAAGAGCTCTGTAGGCTTGGCAGAAGACAGCTCCATGTTAATCCACATGACGGCACTCGCACTCTTTGCTCAAAGCAGGACTAGCCACGGGGCAAAACAGACGACTTTCATGCCTTGCCAGAGCCTCTGCTACGAAGCTTTTGCAGAATCTATCTACAACATGATCTATCTACCTCCACTATCTCTGCTGTACTGCAATCTCCCACGATTTTACAGAGGGAAAAGTCTTCCTCACACAGGGCACCTTTCCCCAAGGCCACACAAGAGGAGATGGCGGTGGGCACAGGCAGCACACAGCAAACAGCAGTCCCACAGCGGTGGACTACAACCCACGCTGCAAATGGCCCCAGAGTTTGTTTGCACTGCAGACCCCACCAGGCTTAAATGAAATGCTGTATTTGGAGAGCGTCTTGCACACTATGACTTCCAGAGCAAGGCAGGGTCTCTTAAGTAACATACTGACACAGAAGATCCATGCTGGTGCAGGGCTTCTCCTCTCCACCCTCTTTCACTGGGAGAAAGCACGGTGTCATTTGTCACTGAGGTGCCTCATCACTAGCACTTTGCTCCTTGAGTAATTGTGCCTCACTACCCGTTTTGTAAAGCACTTCCAAGAACAATCTGTGCACTTGACTAATGTGAATGGGGAACCTTTTTGCAATCTAGCACCAGTCTGGAAAGCGTTTAGGCACTGCTGGGCACCCATTTAACGTGGCACTGGCAGCTTGTTTTAAAATGTCAGGTCCATAATGCTTCTGCTCTTTAAACTTGGGTTTGATCCAACTACAGTAACTTAGTTTTCAATTCACCAACCCAGGATCCCAGGGGCTACCAGAAAATTTGGGGGGGCTTCCTGCGGTGCTGGAAGGAACACCACCCAGCACTATCCTGCAAATTTCCTCTCAACTACAGACATGACTGATCAACACAGATGGTGCCACAAGGGGAGATCATTAGCTCTTCAATGGGGTTTAATTTTGATCCTTGGTAAGTGGTTAAAATGAGAACTCCCAGAGTGCAATTACCCATTGTTATGGGTTCAAGGAGAAATCACTGCTCCAAAAAAAGGCAAGTCCCTGAGATCAATCTATTAAGGTAAGCAATAAGGGATTTTGACCAATGCTTCTATAAATCTACTGCTGTTATCACAGACACACAGAGATGTAAAAGTGAGCTGGTTAAGCAGGATCTGATTTTCAAGACAGTCTAAGTGTCATAGGAGAACAGTCTTGGATTCTTCTCTTGGCATATGTGCTTGGATTTTGCTGCTCAAAGCATCCCACAGCAGGAAGAGCACATCTGAATTTTGCCCTCCCCATGGAGATATCTTGAGCTGGGATTGTTGGACATACTGGCTATTGTGAGTGGGGCGTTAGCCTCTCTCCATCAGGGCTATGGTGCAATGGCAACATGTTGCAGAAGCCCCAGAGGATGCAGAACATCCCCTAGCAAAGTTGCTGAGTGATGAAGCAATAGCAAACAGGCCCCATTTCCCCTCCATCACCTACACCACACTAAACCAAACCTGCAACTGGGTTCTTAACCATCAGAAGTCAAAATCAAGCCCCAGGCTTTATTAGGAAGGAGATAAACTGTCCAGAGCAGCCCACTCAAGCCTGCTGGTGTGATGCTGGCTTACAGAAGTCCAGCACCAACAGAGGCAAACATACTACTTTTTCTCCGCTCCATCTTCAGCCCCTGGGGGCGTTTCAGCACAGGAGAGTTTATCTCACACAGAAGTCTGCTGTGACTGACTAAATATCAAAACAAAATTAGTCACACGTGGGAAATATGAAGCTTGCCAGACACTGCCAGTCTCCCTCCCCACCTGGTGAGCTCAGAAATGGCAGCGCTTCTTCCCTCTCTCTTTTACTGCTCTTTTCCTCTTTTGGTGTCAGTGCAGCACAGTCCTTTCCTGGCTCCCTGTAACCACCACCGACAGCTCCATGCCAGTCTATGGTTGCACCAGTAATGCACCACTCACTGAGACCATCCACTTCTGCCCTCCAGCCAAAGCTTTGCTGGCAGGTGCACCAAAATGGGCATTTTGGTTTTGGTTTTTTTTTACCTATTTTAGGGGTAGCTAAGTGAAGTGTAATGGATGCCCCGGCATTTTGGAGCAGAAGCTGACCCCCCTCCTTTACCTGGGATGCTTTGCCTCCTGGAGACCAGGGCTGCGTCCATCCCACCAGAGTCCTTGCTCCCCTTTGAGTAAGGGCCATCGTCTGTGAGCAGAGCAAACAGAAGCTGAAATTAGTACCAAAAGCAACAAACAGAACAAGAGCACCTCAAAAAAGTTGTCCTGGTGACACCAAAATTGAGATCACATCTGTATCACAGACTGCAGGCAAGAAAAAAACATTTCCAGCCCTGGCTTTGCACTGTGCTGTGTGGGCTATCTTGCTTTTTAGAGAGGGAGGGAAAGAAACAAGAAGGCAATAACATTATATGATTTATTCCTCTTGGAGCTAATCTATTAGGACAGAACAAAATTCCCTTACTCCTGTAATTATGTGGAATAGCTGAGGACAGAGAAAGCTGTGGCATTAGTCTCACAAGTTTTAAGCCTGTCATTATGCTTGTGAAGAAACTTAACGGTCTTTGGAAATGGAGTTATACATCAGGACACTAACAGGGCACTAAATCACTATACTTGAACGAAATTGCCTATTCTTATAGATCCCATTATTTCAAAGCCACATTTTCCTGCTGCTGTTCCAGCCTCTGGACAATATAGAGAGCACCTTCTCTTAAGTGATTTAAAAAAAAAAAAAAAAAAAAAAAAGGCAAAGGGAAGAGAAAGTAGTATTATGCACTGTAAATGCACCATCCAGCATAAGTTTAATTTAAATTTGAAGCATTTAAATATCTTTGTATTCTCCTACTGGAAGATGCCTATATGGTCCAGAGGTTATTTGCAGAGAAGGGAGCATGCTTCTACAGATTTCATTGCCATCCACCTAAAATGTCTATTTTTATGGCATTTCCTAAAAAGCTGGCACTTTTTCAATCAATAATTTCCAGTAACCATGTAGTATCAAATAACTCCCATTCTCAGTGACCGCATTACTGGATTGCCCTTACCCTTACCAATTTTTCAATAGCTGTGAAGGTTTAGAAGTTGTACGTGATAGTATAAGTATGGGTTACCAAAAACCTCATCCAATTATTCTTGTCTGCTACGCTTAGGTAACTTAAGTTGCAGAGAAGTTTTCGTCTTGCTGAGTACAAAGTGCCCCGTACCAGACAGTGGTCTGTATGCAGAGAAACCGAAAGCCCATGTTCAGTTTGTTGGCAGCCCACCTTCCCCACAAGCAGAATGATGGTGTAAACTGAACCACATGGGTTACACTTAACCACTAGGAGGGAAACTAAGCTCAAGGGCTTGACTATTTTTTTAAAAGTAAAATGAAATAAGGTTCCACCTGAAGTAATTTCCAAAAAAGCCAGAAAAAAAAAAAAAAAGTAAAACTTTATCTAGTTTTAACTCTTGTTGCTCCGGCTCAAGTAACTTCACAAGCTGACAAAATTCAGTGAGAAGTTTTGGCTGACTCAAATCTGCACTTTCAAGCATAAACAGTTTCAGCCAAAAAATAAACATCATTTAGTTTTGCAGCCCAAATTTTGCAGCCCACAGAGGAACAGTACAGATATCCAGACCCTGGACTCTTCTCCTGTGTCACTTTGGATGCTCTTCCATCACCACTAAACTGAAGATTTCCAATGAAGCAAGAACTAGCACTTGGCACTGGACCATCAGCAAGCTATGCTAAGCCACTGCTGCCAAAAGACATTGAACCTTGACACCCAAGCATTCAGGACCTCTGTGAAACAGGGGAAAAAAGTTCTGCCTTTTGAAAAATAGTGGTAAGAACAGAAAGGGTAAAACAGCACTGTCCTGACCACAGAGATCTTGCAGCATTATTCAACGCTGACAGTGAAAGCAGAAGCACTTGGCTAGAGAATTGCAGCAAGCACCAAGAGGAGCCATTGATTTCAGATAGGTGCTAGTACAGCCTAGCATCAATTCTAGCAGCAGAAGCCTTGAAAATGAAATTTGCATTTTTAATAGCAATGGTTCTTTGGGTGATGGGGAGACCAGCATCAAGGTTAATCTGGGCTAAATGACTCTGGAAAGAAGTTTAATTTACTTGGGACAGCTTAGCTCCAGCATCCAATTTAAAAAAAAAATAAAAATAAAAAGCAAAGCCCCATGCCATCCCTTTTTCAGTAGCTGTTTGATAGTGATAAAGGTTCAGAGCTTTCAGTCTCTGCCACTGTTGGCTGTGTTCATCATAATTTCTCTCTCCAGAACTTTTTTCCTAATTTCCTGCCTTACTTTCTCTCTGTCAAGCCCACGCCTTGGATAACTGCAGATTCAGAAAACAGGGATGGTTTGGGAGGAAAAAGCAAGACAGCATTTCCCAGGGGAGCAGCAGGACAGTACCGATACAACTACTCCCTGTCCACACCACTCAGCCCAGCAGCCACAACCTCACTTCATTTCTTTCACAACAGCATGTTGGAAGAGGGACCCCAAACCATCAGCTCAGGGTATCCAGCACAAGTCTGCTTTTTCAGCACTGGAGGTTAAGTCTGCAAAAGGCACCTGCAGAATCCCCTGAGGCAGCCAGGGCTGGAGCCTCTAAGTGCCACTGAAGCATCAGTGTGTGATGACCACCCCAGCACACAGCTGCCTTCCACGTCAGAGCTTTGCTGCCAGCTCTGACCCCAGGTAACGTGCTCAAAGCAACAACGTTCTGCTGCAGACGGGATCCCTGCATTCCCGGAAAACCACGCAAGATGGTTCGAAGCCAACTCCATAATCTGCTGGCACAGTTAGGCAGTCAACCATCTGCTTCACATAAACACACTGCCCTGGACCAGACAGCCACCAGCACCCTCCTGCGCTTCATTGCCCTATCACAACCCCAATCAATATTGATATGAAAACCCAGTTCACTAACGGCTAGCCTCCCTACCCCAATAGCTGTTGGCAAACATGCCTTGGCTTCCATTTCAGCAAGCAATCAGGTTGCCTGGGCATTAACAGCAGCTTCCACCACCAGCCAAGCGGCCAAGAGCAGTGACCCACGCTACAGCTGCTGCGGGCAATTAGCAACACACACCCCTGCACAGTCCCGTGCTGCTTCATCGACAGCCAGATCAGCCGGCAAATAATTAGCACTGCAGCTCCCCTTCCTCTATTGCTTCTCCCTTTCAAACTCAGTTGATTACGCAAAAAATGTTTGGTTTTTGTGCTCATTATCTGGCTAAAATGTTTGAAAAGGAAAGGAAGCTGCCACACACCGCCTGCCGAAGTGTGAATTGGCATTTGCTTGCATTAGCATCCCTGCTGCGTGGCTCTTTGTTCATTTTCAGTCGATTTCCTGCTCTGCCTCTCAAACTGGTATTAATGGAGTCACTTTTTTCTGTGGGTTTTTTGGGGGGTTTTTTTGTTTTTTTTTGGGGGGGGGGTTGTTGGTTTGTTGGTTTTTTTTTGTTTCAGTGATACTTCTCTTTGTGCTCTTAAGTCATTTCTCCTGCTTAGCACAGCATCAATTCAGAGGCAAGGCTGGTAATGAGCCTGATTGCTTAGTCTGCCCAAATTGCAGCACCAGCCTGAGCACTGAAAATTCATGAATTTTCTACTCCCCAAAATTGGGAAAATAACTCTTCTTTTTTTTTTTTTTTTTTTTAAAGCCTGCATAGGTTCTTTTTGTAAGCAATCAGTATTGGACTGTTAGAGGTGTATTTTCCAAGCTTTTTCTCTTAAATCAAGAGGATCAAAATTTTGTGCGAAGAAAAAACCAACCTGTGTAATTAGTGATTCTCAAGTGTTAATGCTGGCTCTAGATCTTTCAGAAAAGCCCACCAAGTACACCAGACACAACACTTTACATATATTGATCCCATGGGAATCCATGACAAAATACAGAAGTTCCTGTACGTTCTTTGACAATAGTTTTAGCCATTTCAATGTCTTACTAACAGGGAGAGAAAAGCTCCCAAGTCCCCATGCCTACACGTGGCCCTGAACTGTCCTCCCTGCAGCAACAGTATCCTATAGTATCACTATAGGAGTATACATCTCCTACAGTGACAAAACCGAAGAGATAATCCCATCTGATGCCCTCAAAAACAAACTGGACAGAAAAAGGAGTAGGAAAAATACCTCCTTGCTTTAGCTGAAGCACCAGGGGCAGGAAGAGAAGGTCAGGGGAAGCTCCAACATCCCACCCTGCTGCCACACTGTTAATGTCCGCTCTCAGAAGGGCCTGTAGTCAGTGGCATATCAGTGACCCTAGCGCAATGTGTCACCTCCAGCCAGGACACTGTAATATTTTATGCTATCACTGTTTAATTGAGATTGTGCCAGTAGCATCCAGGTTTGCAGGCAAGACAACCCAGGAGCTAAAAG